>CAJNSZ010000016.1:415126-552140 GCA_905329745.1 Rotaria sp. Silwood2 | reverse complement strand
GACCTACATATGGGCAAAATTTCAAGACATAATTTCGTCATTTGAATTTTTTGTAAATACCTTGTCATAGGCCGAAAAATCAGTAAAATGGCCATAACCTTCGAAAGAAGCAACATGGGCCCAAATCCTCTTAGGCTTTTTCTTAGCATACTGACCCCTACATATGGGCAAAATATAAGCAAAATCGGCGTGAATCACTTGGAACGGTTCCCTCGTTAGTGAAAAACGATATTTCGAATATATTATACAACTCTCGTTTCACTCATCGAAAAAAGTTACTATTCATATGATTAGTCGAAAATATCATCTAACCCATTAATAAAAGATATTAAAAAAATCTACGTTTGAACGTGTTATTTTTTCAGTGTGCATGGTTTTCGCTAGACTTAAAACGAATATTTTCAAATGTTTTAGAATCCATTTTTTTTTCTTGCAGAACTTTGCTTCTATCTGTTTATCTTACCCGTACTCTTAGAACTATATCCTTACTTCTAAAGCCTGATACCTGCATCATTGTCTCGACATCCTTATACCCATACTCTTACTTCTAAACCATTCTATTTATAGTTTTAACTCTAAAATCTTACATCTGTGTGCCTATCCTTGTATCTTAATATCTATATGCTTATCTGTATACTCTTATATTTGCACCCTTATATTTATAGTTTATCTCTATACTTCGATGCTATGTCCTTATGCCTAAGGTGCTATAGCTTTACTCCTTAGACCTATACTGTATCAGATAGATATTTTTTAAGTTATTTCTTTCTAATAATAATTCAAATTTTCTTTTCAATGAAGCCCCACATATCTGCGAAACATGTGTAGATGTTTCATTTTATCTCTATGATGAACGTCATCTATCAGTTAATTTAGGAGATTGTAAAAGAACAGCTGAGATCTATCCAAAAGTGTTTAATTAATGAGCAGAAAAACACAAATATTTTTGTTAAAGATTCATCTTACTAAAATAATCTGTATGCTTTTGTTTACGTTCAACTCAATTTTATTGTAATATTAATTCATCAATTAGTTATAAGGAACGTAAAAAAAAGAGAAATTGATACATGTTTTCAGTATACATCAGTTCGATTGTTGAAAGAACAGAAGATGAGAAATTATGTCAAGAGATAAAAAGATGACAATAAAAATGAAAGGTTATGTTTATTATCTGTATTACTTGCAAATTATATTTGAAGAGAACGAACGAAGCTATGATTGCTAAAGTGCATTATTTGTTACATGAATCTTATATATATATGAGCTGTTGTAGGGAACAAAACAACTAATATTTCTCGACGACCTACGCAAAAAAACTAATCACTGAGCAAAACTGAGTTGAGGACTGTGACGGAAATAAACAATATGAAATATTTGTTTTCAAATATAATTTATTTGAATAAACTAAACATATCATAAAAATAACACTCTAACTAGGGATCATTAGAGATTTTCTTAAAAATTAAAAAAAGACACCGTATATCGAATCGCTAAAAGAAAAAAGATTTCACCGAGTTCTTATTTTGACATAAATTTCTCTATAGGTTTTCAAACTTAGCGAAGGAATGTTTTTCAATCAGGTTAAACTCATTCTAATTCATCTGTATATGCTATTTTTTTGTCACGCAACTATTTCTTTCTTTCTTAATATTAAAATACATTCTATTAAACAGTACTAGTGAAATTTATCTCTATAACAGATCTACCGCTTCGGTAGTACCGAAGCGGTATAATTTTTCAGTCTCACGTTTCAAAATATTTGCCTAAACGGTAGTACACTTCACTTCATAAAACGGCATTTTTTCTCATTAATAAGAATGTGAATAGTTTAATTTGTCTATAACCAACTCTCGTTTCTCAATAGGAAAACATATTTTAAAAAAATGCATTTTTTTTAGTAAAATAACGCTAAAAAATCGGGTTTGAATGCATAAAGAATAAATGTGTTCAAAGCATAAAAGAAAATGCATTCGAGCGGTAATTTAAGTAGTGTTTATTGGAAATAAAAAATGTGCCACTCATAAACGCGCTTAAACAGTATTTTTAGATGACGTTTTAAACTGAAAAAATATGCCACAAAAACGATGTGATCAAATATGTTTCCAATAAAAACTGATGCATCTGACCCACGTAAAAGAGTTTGACGAATAATCAGATTAAAATCGATGATAATCATACACCTTTAATCCATTTTTAATCGATTACGAATCGATTAAAATAAAAACTAATCCAAAAAACCTAATTTTTATCGATTATTTCTATTATTTTCGATTATAATCGATTTTTCTTCAGAGTAAATGGCAAAATTTTTAATAAATTTTCTTAGATTTTCATCGATTATAATCAATTCTTTTCATGAACTTTTAATCGATTATAATCGAAAATAATAGAAATAATCGGTGAAAATAAGGTTTTTGTGGAACTCACATATATTTTCGAAGAAAATAGTGAGTGTAAGTTTTAAATCGAGGTTTTGTGGCTCCCCTCCACCTACTTCCCCGCTAGGTCCCCACCATTACAGACCGTAGCAATCGAAAAAAATAGATGTTATTTTTTCTAAAGTTTTCTTTTGCAAAATCGATCAAGTTATAATTTTGAAGAATAATGAACATCATTATCTATGAGTTGATTAATACATATGATAGTATGTAAGATCGTCTGTAGATATCATGAATACATAAAACAGACTATATATTATCAATTAATTCAATGATTATAATAATGAGAATGTTAAATTAAGAAAAACGACTTAAAAGAAGAAAAATAACGAGCGAATAGCAACAATGAAAACAAAAAAAATAAGGCGCCGTAGAAATATTTTAAAAAATCTGTTAAAAATGCAGAAATTAGACACATCATTATTCTGCACATTGATTATCGTGCAAAACAACTATAGTCTATCTGAGGTTTTTCACTTTACGCATTTTATATCAGTTTAATGGGAGTAGAGAGTATATGTGAGTTCCACATTTCAGTCCTAAATATGCTGCGTTAACAAGCTTTTTGGATTAGTTTTCATTATAATCGATTTTAATCTGATTATTCGTCAATTATTTTTTTGCATGTGGAATGCATCGTAAAAGAATGCAATGCGTTTAAACGCAAGAATAGCATGTTTTTTCCTGCCGGTAATCATTGAAACACTGGCTAACGCAATTATTATTATGAGAATGCAGAAAATGAGGATGCATTTTCTTTATAAATAGAAAAGCGTGGTAACAGAAAACAAAACGGTAGTTATCCTTCAGTCATTTCTATTCTGTCACTACGATTTTCTTTTATTTACGAAATCCTTCATACGCGTAGTCAGTTTTTCGTCGTATTAGTGTTCAACTAGTTTTTCTTTCATCAGTACTAAACGCTAATATATAATATTCTAGATTTATTCTTTATCATTTTTTAATAGTATAATTATACATAGCTTTCGTCACTTATTGATGCTGAAACGAAAAACCATGAGCGCTAATGATTCTAAGAAAGCTCGACCGTCAAATCCATCAACTAAAAATTCTGAAGTTAAATTAATCTCAAGAGACGAATTCAGTTAGACGTGTTGTTTTTAAGAGTCTTATCTGACTGGACAGTTTTTTACTGATAACTTCTCTGAACAAAGATCCCTGCTGTTAATTTTTTTGAGGATATCTACAGTAATTTCACATACACGTAACATATAAAAATAAGTTCTAGAAAGTTTATTATGTCAAAATGCATGTGTTTTAATTTTGCGAAGTCACGCCACTAACGAATGACTTTGTCCATGTATCTTATTAAAAAAACCCGTTTCGTATTTGACGATTAATAAATACATTAGCAACAAAATGGTACAGAAAAGCATGATAAGTACTTTAAAAGAGTATCGATAACTTTCATTCAATTCTTTTTAAAGATAAATAATGATTAATACTTCATTAGACTATTTATTTTCATGATATTTAATCTAAATGCTACAATTATTAAGAAAAAAAGTCAAAATATTCGAAAATTCGAGAGGAAAAAAATAGGAAATTTGTGTTTTTAGAGCACAATCATTAATAAACTAGTTAAGATGACTATTAATTTCATATTATTTGTTAAATATTGCCCATGATTTTTTGCTATTAACTGTCGTTGTTGTAAATCATCATTAAAATCTTTTGAAAGAAAACTGCGAAATAATTTTCTTGTACCAAGTGATTGTATTGGTCGATACACATTTTTCATTAAATGAGCTTTTTCATCATGTAAATATCTAAAAGCATGAAGTTGTTGAAACGATAATTTCAATGGGTCTAATAAAACACTCCATATAACTGATTCATAACAAGGTGGTGTTGTTAATGAACCATCATAACGATAATAACGACTCATACGTTCTTCACCAATTAATGCTTTCAAACTAAATTCTTCACTAACAGAAGTTTTTTCATTTTGACCTTTAACATGGATTAATGCATCAATTAGTGGTTGAAGTAATGGGTTCGGTTCATCACTAACCTAAATATACAAAAAATAAACCATATTGATAACAAGATAACCTAAGGTGCAAGTCTTGACGTGAAATATTCATTCATTTTTCGGCTATACTTAAAGACAACTGGTTACAATCAGGAGCGGTTAGTGTACAATTCGACTATTTCAATCTTTCCAATTATGTGTTTAGAATTTCTTTCTAGGATAAGATCAGACAATTATCATCAGATTATTTCAAAAGATCCACAAGTGTTCGTACGAAATATTATTTTAGTCAATATTATATTTCGATTGAAATCTTGCAAATTCAAAGTGTGAAACAGTTTATAATAGCTCAGATTTCTCGAGCAAAGTTTGCTCTACAAAGCTTGCTATTCACTTTTCTACTTAAAAGAAAAGTTTTCGAAACAGCGATCTTTTTACCAATCGCATATTTCCATAGAAACTAGCTCATGAGACTGGAAGTGCATAGATGAGATTTCGCGTATTTTACTATTTCCTGTTTATGCAGAATTCAGTGCTCTACGATTAGAGAGCTGAGGATTTTTGCTTTTATGGATTGAGACCCTGCTGAGTTCAGACTTCAGTTTCTTTTCTTGAATACTTGTCATCCTCTGTGTAGATGAGCAAGTGAAAAAATTAAGGTTTTACCTATTTATTGGCTACTCTCATAGAATAGTCAACCTAGAGTTATGTCTAGTTGTTCACTTTTCTATCACTTGATACTTCATAAATTAAAATTCTTCGCTTACCAGGAAAGTACCCGAACTGATACTTACCGTTTCAGTTTATATTGAGTTCACACAAAGGTCTTCGTAAGACTAGAAAAATCCTAAAAGGGTTTCTAGCGTTGAACTTCCAAGGCCGAGTTATGACTGTTTTACTAAATTTTAGATCCAGATTTCGGTACTTACCAAAACACTAAATAAAGAAATTTCGATCTGATATTTTAACCATAGGTATGTCTGATAACTCTGAAAATATTTCTTTGCCAAGATATTGAATTTTCAAATAAACTCGATTCTTATGGTAAACGATCATTTGTTAGACATTCAATATCTCGGCACAGGAACATTCTTTTTGGCTGAAACTTTCAAAATATCCCCAAAAGTCGTTAGATCTATCTATGAACAAATCTTTAGGTCGAAATTCCATTATTCGACTTTTTGATAAATATCTAAACCTGTATTGAAAACTCAGTAAAACGGTCATAACTCGGATCGAAAGGCCCATGAACAAACTCTTTTAGGATATTTCTACTCTAACCGAGACCCTCTTTGTCAATCCAATATCAGCTCATCCAGTGGATATCATTTAAGGTGACTTCTTTGTTAATTGAAAACAATAGTATGTTAACAAAAACAAAGAAAATGAACACTACATCGATATATAAAATGCGTCATTGAAACTTGTCAAACTAAATATGACACCAAAGTCTTCAGCTGTACGGAATACTATTCGGTTGTACTAATGTAGGCAAGACCAGGCAAAAATATGTTCTATGCAATTTGTTTAGAAAGCTATGAGTAACCAAAACGTGAAACTTGCACCTCCCCTATCTATAATAATATTGAATTGAAGCTTTTCCAAAACATAAAGTAATGACTGTGTCAAAACTGCCATTTGGCTTTGTACAAATATAACTTCAGACTTTTTTAATGAAATTCCCTGATAGTTGTTCAGTCTTCCGTCAAAAGAAAAATCTGAACATATATTCGAAAATAGCGGAAAATTTTGATTCTGAGCTCAATCAGTTGTCTTTTAGTAATTGAAAAATGAGTGAATATTTTTTGGCAAGATTTTCACGTTCTAGGTTATAAAGAAACAATAGAACTAAATAAAACTTTACTTCAAAGAAAACACCAACAACAGCAAGACTACGTGTATTAGACATAGCTTGACGAATATCTGAATACCAGTTCGAATAAGTAACCATATGCATCTGTTTCAAAAATATGAATATATAGTGAAATCAATATTAAACATGTCAAATACTAACTTCAAGTGGATATGGTCGTCCTTCATGTAAATGTTCTGATCCATTAATATCATCATTTGAATGACCCCAATGAAAATGAATTTGTTCAACTTTATAATCTTCACTTTCAGGCGCAACATTTTTTAATACATAATGATTTCTCATATTGAGTTGTACTATAATATAAAATCATGAAGATTATATCATTAGAAAATTATTACGTTCATTTATCCAAATAATCAAAATATATAAGACTTGTACAAACCTGTATGACCACTATTGAAAAGTTCGGCTGGTTCTATTAACAATAATAATACAAATATAATATATTTATGATTAAAATAATTTACCTCTAGGATATCGTTCTTCTAAATACATTTGTTTCAGACGACGATCATAATGTGATATATTAAATCGAAGATCAATTGGTGATTGTAATTTACCACCGCAATAGGGATTTCCACGTATCCATTGTTTGGTATTTTCATAAGACCATACACCTATATATCATATTAAATAAGTTTTATTTCAAAAGATAAACAAAACAATTTACCTTTAGATTGAACAACGATTGGTATGAATAATAATATTATTAATACAAACTGTAACATTTTTTTTACAACGAAATTATCTACAATACAAAGAAGAATATCAAAAGAAAAAATATATATATATATGAAATAAGGAAAATATCAGATTCATGTATGATAATAAAAACATATTGATTTATTTGAAATATATGATCAATGATTGTTTTTTCCTATCTAATCAATCAATATGTCATGATAAATTCAATAGTATCTGAATTCAATAGAACAAGATAAACTAAAACTTTTATTCAAATACGTCAATCTCCTATAAATAGCAACCAATCATTCGAAACATGTAAAAATTATCTCTATGCGATAGAAAAACAGCTTGCAGGAAAAAAACATCAGCGAAGGATTTACTTCAAATATTTACATGTCTGATAATACCAAGGTTCAGATGTAGTACTTATTATTTTACGTGTCAAACGAATTATCCATTTAGTCATTAATGACTTTCTTTTTTTATTACAATCTAAATATAATCCTGGTTAATGCAGTAGACTTACTACTACAGAAACGAACAAAAATAAATATAAGCCAAAATCTTTCTTCCTGCAAAACACTGAAAAGGAAACAACAGAATAAGAAAGTGGAGAGAAAAGAAATGTTATTTCTATCGGTATTCATTTAAGCTTGCTTCCTCTCTAAAAACTCTAATCTTGATCGAAATATATTCAAGTATGAAATTTTCAGTCCTATATCATGATGTTTTCAGAAGATATTCAATTAACAAAAATCAAAAACAGCTCATGTAACAAACTGAAATTCGCTGTAGACTTAATTTTGTATTGTTTGAAAGAGCCCTATTCTTCTGAAATTCTTACTCTTTAAGGGAAGAAAATTTCAATATTTGAAAAAATAGCGCTCTAATTATAAAAGTCCTCTCCCATCTAATAGTAACAAAGCTTAATACAAGAAATGGACTCTGTCACACGCTGTATCTTAACATGCTCTTTCAAGCAAAAAAACAAAAGCAATTGGCCATAATGCAGCTCTTTCGAGAATTCTGGAAAATGCAATCAAAAAAACATTTTCTCCAGCAGAAAATGATGGAAAGTTTTGGACAGAAACGATGTGCCAAATAAAACATGGTCTCATTTGTGAAAGATCATATATCAGACTATTTTCCAGTGCATTTATATCAATTTTTATGTTTTTCACGAATGATCTTCAGAAAATAATCCAAAATGAAAAGAAACTTTTGCTAAAATTTCAATGAAAATTTTTCTTCGCACAATATTGTATATATATTTTGTTAAATAGAAAGATATCGATGTATAACTAGAAAATTTAATTAGACACTTCTTATATTAATACAGCTCCTGTTTTTGTAATCATCCTTGTTTTCTCTATTACAAGCCTACTTGGAATGTGGATGTAATAAAAAAGATAACGAGAAAAGATACTTAACAATTTAAAACAATTCAAAATTCGAAACTGGTAAAGAGAGTAGAGCTCCGTGGTTCCAAAACCTACTTGAAGCCACGGTTCCGATTCGATTCTTAAAATATCACTTGAAACTGCAATCATTAAATTATCATATAGATACAAAAATTTTAAAGCTATTTTGAATAATTTTCATTATTGAATTGTTGAGATTAAAGACATCTCATGTTCCAATACTTAAACAAAACAATATGCTGAAATTTTAATCTTAACAGTAAAAAAATGAAGATTTCTCGACATAAATTTAAGAATTTTTGTATCTATCTGATGATTTAATGATTCCGGTTTGGTTCTTGGTTCCAGATTTTCGGAACCGACGAACTCTAGGAGAGAAACCGTTGACTGCGCAAGCCAAGCCGCCATCAACAAATATAGCAGAGATTGTTCAACATTAAAAACGAAGTGTTCGTGACTGAAAAACAGTTGCTGCAAACGGATCTGCGCATAAATTGACAAAAGTACTTACTCGAACTGTTAACAACGACTAGAATTATCTGAAATACAAGAAACAAAGAATTACCAACTATATGAGATCCTGCGAAATGAAATGATGCAAGTAAAATGAAATTCAATTGTACTAACATATTCATTTATCGAAACTAATCTTATATGGTTTGGAGGTAGGTCTCATATGAACATGTTAAGATTCTTCGTCAAATCCTTTCAAACATTATTCTATTATCTTAATATTTTTACTTGTTTATTGTATTCGTGATCTTCATTCAATATTGCAATGTAAAGACCCATCTAATGAATAAACTAACTATCATACGAATCATATATTTGCCGATAGATACCTTTAAAAGAATTATTTTATCCAATTATGAATTTCATTTGGTCATTTTTTCATTCTCATGTGTAAAAATTACTTTTTTAAATTACTAACTGAAACACTTTAAATTGTATAAATGATAACCAGTTTTGTTTCTTTTTGTATTTGTCGATTTTACCAATTGTAAACTTTTTTGTTTTATTAATTGGTATGTTATAATCAATTAAATCTTTTGTATTTAATGGTATATGTAACAATACTTTTGTGAATTTTGTAAAATGATAAAGATGGATCTAGTTTTCAAGTTGAATTGTTCGGGCTTTTGAAATTTCAATTGGCATACATTAACAGTACCATTTGCTATTGTTCAAAATCTTGATAGTGTATGCCATTCTCTAAATGTATGTGTAACAGATTTAAAGGAATCTACGCTTTATTTTTCATATATATTCACGGAAGGGAAGCAGTAGAAAAAAAAGAGAGATAAGTCGAAAGTCATTGACCCATTCTAATGACTAGGGAACAATACACACAAACAGTGATACTTATATGAATTCACAAAAGAGAAAGAGAAAAATAGAAAGAAAGAAAGAAAGAAAGAAATAAGCAACTGACGAGTCATTATCTGTCACAGTATGTTCATTTTTTTATGACTTTATTTATTGTTTCTAATGAATTGTTCATATTTGATATATAAAAAGCACCGCATTGTTCATATTAATGAATCATGAGTTGTTAATTAGTCTAATTTGTAATATGCTAAAAATTCTTTTTTTTCTTTTTCTTCCAAAGACAAAAAAGGATCAAAATTATGATGCATTCCTTAGGACTATTTCTCGTACAAATCACTGACATTTATCAATGTTCTCTAGTATTTCCCTCAGAATACAACTACTTTTTTTTTTATTAATCCGTTACGTATAATATTAGCTATAAAAACTTGAGCTACAAAACTTAATTCATTGATGTTTTTCAGAAATATTTGTAAACATCAATCAAAGTCGTGGTGTTTTTCAGGAAGTATAAATAGAATATAAATTATTATATGATAGAACTATATCAATATTGATAGAAAGAAAGCAAACGAGAAAATGCAAATATCATATAATGATCTAATAATCTTCATCACATCTTATCTTATTAAACTTTATTTAATAATAATGTTTTTTTTTTACTTATCTAATTTATTTTATAATTATAAATTCAATTTACATATTAGCCTAATAATTAAATATTTTACTTGTATATCAACAATCAAAATTTGCATAATTTTCAACTATGAATAGAATTTAATCTACTTGAGAATCAAATAATTTTATTAATCATTCAATTTATTTACTAATCAGATACAAATTCTATATAGAATTAATCTAGTTTTACTTAACAAGAAAATAAAAGTCGTTTGTTTTGTTCTTATGAATTTAAATAACTTACTTTTTCTAATAATAAATGATTGTAGCTTCTATTACTTTCTTTGAAATAAAATAAATAATATCAATACATATATCTAATTTACATTCACTTACGATCCAGTTTTTTTTTCTGCATGTGTCATAAAAAAACTCGGTAAATTTTTCTCTTTTTTTACGATCAAAACAAATCGTAATATTGATTGCAGCTAAATAGCATTATTAATCGAGAAAAGTAATAGAAATATATTCTTTTAATATTTTACCAGCAGTAGAAGAAAACGATGTCCTTGTCTCAGCACGTACCGCATTGACCGTGTAATTTATGTGAATATATTTCTTTCGATACACACATAACAAATCAATTATCGTGTCTATCAATCCATTCTCGTGTGAAGTAAGCAACTTACCCAAGTATCGTCGTTATGCGTTAATGTGTGAATGCTACAAAGAGAAACAAAAAGACAGTCTATAAAAGTGCAAATTATAGAAAAATCGAAGGCGAATAACCGCATGATTGTATAGGTGTATGAATACTGGTCTTCTTACACAAGAGAGACATTGTCTTATTTTTTACATGAACTAGTTTGTCAATGAAAAAGTAATCAACATGAAAAACATAAATATACCTTGACGATTATAAAACGTCATTTATTAGTATCTTGAGGTTATAAACGAATACTTTTTTTCGGGTTGGTGAGACAACAAAAGAACCATTTCCAAACCCGTACGTTTTTTCTGTTCTCTCATTAAGCTCATCAATTATTTTTTTCTTTTGTTTAATTTCAAGGTCCTAATGATACTTATTAGAATGTATGTCTGGATAAAAATATTTTGTCGTTTCAGTTTAGTCAAGATAAAAACTTGCACGATACTAATCTTATCAATATGATATTTTCTTATTCTAGATAGATTATTTATCAATATATATGATTGATCACGGGAAAGCGTCAGTTGTTAATGTTACCTCATGATCGACATATAATTAAGGAAATAGAAATATATATATATATATATATGATTTATAAAAGAATCATTTATTATACCAATGCAATTCTACAAATTAGATTGTAAATTTTATTGCTTCACTTGAAGCAAATAAGTCTTCTTTTTAATTATTTTTTTACGCAAACAAAATTTTTCTTTATCTGAAGAAGAAGTGTATTATACATAAGAATAATTGATATCTGTAGCAAGACATATTATTCTACTGTATTCATTGATAGATCAATCTTGTTACTACAAAATGCCAATCGATCTTGCTATATAAATGATTAAATTAATATATTTTATTTTGAATATCATACACAATTTAATATATGAAATAAATCTCATCAAGTGTCGAAGTAGTCTATGTCTCGAAATCAGGAAAACTTATAGAAATGATAAGATTGTAAAGCTTACTTTGATATTGCCGTCTAGAATAAAATCTCCGTATAAGTGAGTCAAGTAATGAAGGCTGACTAGAATTAAAACGCATGCTACCTAGACAAACAACTTCGAAATTGATCAAAGAGTAGTAAAATGTACAGTAAAATTGTTTTTATTTCTCAGGTACACACTTCTACTTCTTCGTTTTTTTTTTCATTCTGTATTGTTTATTCTATTTTACTTACTCTGCCTATGTATAGAGTAACTATGTTGCGGTCATTTACTTTAAAAAATGTGCTCTTTTACTTTGTCATTCTCAAATGCCAAGAAACATGTGTGTTTTTTTTCCACTAGACGATTTTATGATTTTTGTTTTCAAGGTTGTTTTAATGCCAAATGTATTTTTTGAGCACACAATAAAACTTATTTTCATTGTGTTAAAGATTACGACTAATAACAGAAAATTTGATGAACAATTTTGATATCGTTATTGTGAAATGAATTCTTGTTGCGGAATATGAGGTCATAAGAAAAAAAACGAAATTCGGATGAATGTACAAACAATAATTTTTACAACAGAAGCGACTAATGCAGCTAAAATGTCGAAGGAAAAGAGTATCAGATGTGTTATAGCCGTGAACAATAAGGAATTGATGATATTGACATAAGACCGAAATACTGATTATGACTGCCAATGCAGAATTGATTCATTTCACAGCTCAAATAATTGAAAATAATGAATACTTGAACGGATTATGAAAACAAAAAGTAATTGAAATAAATATGACAGGAACTTTATTTGTTTTGTTTTTGTCGAACATAAAGAAAGTATCATAATCGAGTATATATAGTCTTATAGGAATCGAGAGTGAAATATCAGGAAAAAATCAGATTTTTCATTAAAAAACAAGAAAACTGGATCATTTCTAAAGAAAAAATAATCAGGCAAGTAATATTGCTGTGAGATCTGATGTTATTCTTCTTCTCCTTCATTGTAATTGGGTGGAATACACTTGCGACAACTAGAAATTATTGGTTCATCTTGTTCTTCTGCAATGTGCTCATCTTTCATATCATAAATATTCGCTAATGAAAGTGGTTCATTAATATGATCTATTTTTGAAACACCAATAGAATCAGCTAAACGTCGTGCATTTTCAATATTCAATGTTGATGGAAAACAATATTGAACAATAAGACGTCCAGGACGTAAAAGAGCAGAATCTAATGACACCAACGGACAATTAAATGTAGCTAAAATTTGAACTTGAATTCCATCACTTAAAAGACCATCTGAAAGATTTAGTAGATTAGCGACTGATTGACTTGATGAACGTAATCGAGAAAGACTTCCTTCTGCATCTTCAATAATTAATAATGAATTTGGATAACGAAGAAGTAGAGGGATAAGTGCAGGACTTGTAAGATAGTCAATCATATCACTTGAAACATAAATAAGATATCTTTCTTTTTCATTTTTCATACAATGAAGTAAATAACGTATATAATGTGTTTTACCTAAAGAAATAAATGATAATTATTAAGTTTTTTTGTTAGTAATATGTTCACTAATAATATTTACCTGATCCAGGTGCTCCATGTAAAAGTACCAGACCATTAGCATCTTTTTTATTAAGCCATGTAACAATTTTACTATGCACATTAAGAAAATCTTGTCCACCATAACTCACAGCTAAGTCATCAATACGTGGCTTTTTTATATATGTATAACCCATTAAATAAAATGATTCAGAACCACCATTGCAACGATCCTTGTGTTTACCAATAAGACGTAAATTAGCTATTTTAGGTTGTAAGAGACTCAATGTATTATCATTAATTAAATCGTAAGCAAACTTTTGAACAAAAGCCTCATGTTCTTCTAAATATAATATCAGAATCTCAAAAGCAGTAAGAAAATGACGATCTGGAATATAATCAGGTTGAATTAATTTTTTAGAATTATTGGTATAATTGGTTACCCATGAACATTGATTTAAATTTATGAGGACTCCATTGATATTTGGTAAGGATAATAACAGTTCATATGCATAGTATTTCTTGGAACATGGATGAAAATAACGTCGAACAATTGAAACTTCTTTTTTAACATCACAGTTACCATATATTCGTTCTAATACACTTTTGACATGAAATAATGCGTTTGTTCCGTTTTCATCTGAAGCAGGTGTTATACAAATTTTTCGAGGAAATCTGCCATACTTTAATAGAAATATTTTCATCACAGGTAGATCTTTGCCATACGATGGATACGATAGCTTAACATGTGAAATAACTTCATTCATTACAAACAAATTTTTTGACACACAACTGCCTATGATTGTTCTTTCTTTTATATTGTGAACAACATTGTTTTGATTGATTCATGCTATGTTAGATGAGTGCAAATATAATAAGTAAGAATGAATCATGATGAATATTTTTTATTTCTTTTCAAGTTCAAGACAAAAAAATACGAATTGCACATTACTTTAATCTAGTTTTATTTTGTCTTACTAATTTATTTAAAAATGACAGATTTGAATATTTCATAATTACAATGACATACATATCTATGGCAAAGAAATATTGTTTTGTTAAATTAATTTCATGATTCCGATTGTGGACTTGAATCGGATAGAGCTCGTTTATTACGTAAACTTTTTGTTCTACAAAATAAACAGAATTTATTTGTACTCATTCGTTTTGTTCTTTTTTCTGTTTGCTTACTTTGCTCTTCTTTTACTTGATGTAGATGTATTTGTCATTGTTCTTGATGGTGGTTTTTCACTACTTGTTGTACTTTCATTTTCATCTTCAATATCTTCATCAACTTCATCATTTATTGGTTGAGTTGATTGTGTAGTATTTTCAGAAGTTACTAAAATATATATACTGTGTGTCTTGCCTGGTCAAAGAGATTTAAATGAAACATACTGCTATTGTTTTTCTTATTTGATGATAATTCTTGCATGATTTCACGATGTTTACGAATATTTTTTCGACCTAAACAAGAAAGTTTTCACTTTTTAGCAAAACAACAAAAAAACATCGAACACCTACGTTCTTTTTCTCGTTCACGTTTCAGTCGATCATGACCAAGCAACTACAAATGAAAATATTGTATTTCAATGAATATTGAAGAAATGATTTTGTTACTGTATATGATGTAGCAGAAGAATATGAGAACAGTCGATCAGATTCACGAAATTTTGACGATTTATCAATTGGACTAATCCAAACAAAAAAAAATAAATAGCTATCAAATAGTAACTTAACATGAGTAATCTAATAGTATAAGTTTTCTATTAGAGATGTATATTTTGAGATGCTGTGAAATAATTTCTTTTCATTTACCATAGATTTTACTAAACAAATTTTTAGTGAAACAAGAATCATAACGCCTGAAGTTTCACATGAACATGTCATTGTCAAAATTCATTCAATAGAAAATAAAACATTCTTCATATGTCTATGTTTAATTTTCGATACTGAAAAACATGAAAATCGTAAGATTTTCTACAAACAGCAATGACTTCTAATGAATTCAAAGCATGCATATTTCAGTTAAAATGAAGTGCTGTGTTTTTCCATCTTCGTTTCTCAAACGAAAATCAAAAGTCCAATAGAAATTTTATTAGATGAAGGAACGTATGTTTGTCTCTTTTTATCTCAAGTATGACCGTGATCGAATTAAAGCATTTCGCAATTTTTAAAAGTTCAGTCTTTATGCATTCCGACTTCAGTCATCATTGAAAATGCTTCTGTATCTACTGCACCAAGCTTTTTACAATGTAAAATTTAACTAACAGGGCGAATTCAATCTTTGCTTATATTTCTATTGCATTGATTATAACATATAGAACTATAAATATTGAAAACACAATATTGAATAATTATTCATTTGCGTTTTCTTTTCTAGGAAGAAATCCAACGAGATTGGAAAGTACATTGAAGAAACATGAAGACAAACTTCTGGTAATCGCATGACACAACTAGAAATGCAGAAAAAACGATCACCTCTCTCTAATTATTCCTTTACTTTAACAAATCACTGATAGTTTTGATAAGAACTTACTTATTATTTCCGCTTCCACTAGTCAAACAATTGCTCCATCCTCGAATACAATTTCCTGTATCTTGTGTTTGTTTAAGATAACTTGTTTCAAAAGCATAAATTTGTTCTTCAATATCTGATAATGATTTCTATAAATAATATATCATTTATTAACAAGATAAAAAAAACAATATCTTATTAACAAACTTCAATTTCTTCTTTTTTCTTCAATAATTGTGCAAGTTCAGCACGTGTATCACGAAAAGTATGATTTGTTATTGATTTATCTATATTTGTAGTTGGACTTGTTGGTGATGTTAATGTTGTTGTAGCAGTAGAGTCTTTCATTCTTTTCTTTCTTTTTCAAAAACAAGAGAAAAATAAAATATTTTCTATATTTTATCTAAAGAAATATTTGAATAATCTTTATTTCTAATGAAATTTTATTTATTAGTTCATCATTATATTTTTTTAAAGATACAATAGAACAAACAACAAAAAAGAGATGATTATTTTATTTATTGTCCAAGAATTATTTTTTTTGTTTATTATTGTTTAATATTCTTCACCTTCTCCTTCGCCTTCACCCTAAAATAAAAAGAATTCATATTTTTTATTTAAATCAAACATAAACAGAACAATTTTTCTTACTTCAACTGAATCAACACCAACTTCTTCATAATCTTTTTCCAATGCAGCTAAATCTTCACGAGCTTCAGAAAATTCACCTTCTTCCATACCTTCACCAACATACCAATGAACGAAAGCACGTTTAGCATACATTAAATCAAATTTATGATCAAGACGAGCCCAAGCTTCTGCAAAAAGAAACACAAATCATTAATGTAAAAACCCAGAAAAATCGAATAATGTTACCAGCAATAGCAGTTGTATTCGATAACATGCAAACAGCTCGTTGTACTTTAGCTAAATCTCCACCTGGTACAACAGTTGGTGGTTGATAGTTAATACCAACTTTAAAACCTGTTGGACACCAATCAACAAATTGAATGGTTCGTTTTGTTTTTATTGTGGCAATAGCTGCATTGACATCTTTGGGTACAACATCACCACGATATAAAAGACAGCAAGCCATATATTTACCTAAGAATTCACAACGAACATCGAAGAAAAGATAAGAAAAAAAACTTAAGCTATTTTTTACCATGTCGAGGATCACATTTGACCATTTGATTAGCTGGTTCAAAAACAGCATTTGTTATTTCAGCGACAGTTAATTGTTCATGATAAGCTTTTTCAGCTATATAGCGAAAGAAAAAGAGAAAAAATGAACAAATAAAGATTCGACAGATATCATACCGCTAATGATGGGTGCATATGTAGCTAATGGAAAATGAATACGAGGATATGGCACTAAATTTGTTTGAAATTCAGTAAGATCAACATTAAGTGCACCATCAAAACGTAATGATGCTGTAATTGATGAAACAATTTGTGCAATTAAACGATTCAAATTTGTATATGTTGGACGTTCAATATCCAAATTACGACGACAGATATCATAGATAGCCTCTAAAAGAAAATTTCAAATATTAATTATATAAAAAAAATTGTTTTTTCTTCTAACAAACCATTATCAACCATAAAAGCGCAATCAGAATGTTCAAGTGTTGTATGTGTTGTTAAGATTGAATTGTATGGTTCAACAACGGCAGTCGAAATTTGTGGAGCTGGATAAACAGCGAATTCAAGTTTCGATTTTTTTCCATAATCAACACTCAGACGTTCCATTAATAATGATGTAAAACCTGAACCAGTACCACCTAATAATCAAATTTTTATTATAATAATTAGTCTGTTTTTATTTTTAATTAAATAATTTACCTCCGAAGCTATGAAAGATAAGAAATCCTTGAAGACCAGTACATTGATCAGCTAATTTACGAATACGATCAAGTACCAAATCGACAATTTCCTTACCAATTGTATAATGTCCACGAGCATAGTTATTAGCTATAGAAATAAATATTCAGTAAAAATAATTCACTTTTCCTTTTTTCAAATAAACTTACCAGCATCTTCCTTTCCAGTAATTAATTGTTCAGGATGAAATAATTGACGATAGGTACCAGTACGTACTTCATCTAAAATATGTTATCATAAGTTTAAACAGTTATGTTTGTTTTTTTTCTTTCCCTACCAATAACAGTTGGTTCCAAATCGACAAAAACAGCTCGTGGTACATGTTTACCAGCACCTGTTTCACTGAAGAAGGTATTAAATGAATCATCACCTCCACCAATTGTTTTATCTGATGGCATTTGTCCATCAGGTTGAATTCCATGTTCTAAACAATATAATTCCCAACATGCATTACCAATTTGAACACCAGCTTGACCAACATGAATCGAAATACATTCACGCATGATCTAGAAACAAAAAGAATTTCTTTTTGTAAGTAACAAACGAAATAAAAAAAACAACATACTGAAGTTTTTGTTTTATTTAACGACGGTAGTGGTTGCTTATTTGCTCTCGAACGTCTCTTTGTGGCGACTGACTGACAGAGTGAGCGAGTTAGGCTGAAATGTTATATAGAGAGACAGAAAGGGAGCGAATGTGTAACGAAGGCGACGAATGAAAAAGAACAAGAGAGAGAGAGAACAATCCGGGGCGACGGCAGCACTATCACCCCGAGATGATTCATCATCTTTTTTTATAACCCCATGAAACGATGAAAATGCAACGGCAAGTTTCTATTGGAGACACTTGAATTGATCGATAATGAAACAAACACAACGAAAAAAAGAAGAAAAAAAAGAAACTCCTTAGAGACGACACCAACACTACCATCAACAAAGAGAAGTGTATGGTCGCAGTACTCTAGAGATCGACTTCTGTTCAACAAAAAGTCTTGAAAAAACATAAATAAATCGTTTGAACAGGCGATAGTCTTTTTAATTAATCATGAAAATCCTAAAATGCTATCATATTAAACAGAAAATAATAATAAAAGAAAAACAAAAAACTAATGAATATATTTGCGTTGCTATATAAGAACCGGAAAAAAGTACGTATAAAGTTGGCTTTGTCTTCTCTTTCTTTTTTATTTTGCATAAAGTCAATAGCATGCATGTTCTTATAGCATAAAGGTAGATAGTAATTTCAAGTGCTTTAACTGATAATATAGAAACTGTGCAAATGCTAGTTTAATAAGTTTACTTTTATTTTTCAGGGACAAATTTTTTTTTTATATAAATTGATTGTTTGTGTCGTTTTTCTCTTCTTCACTTTCAATATCATATCTTAATAATATACATAATAATGAATTCTTTTAGTTCTTTTTATTTTCTTCGTTTTTAACGTGTACATTGAACGCTTGGACATAAGAATATGGGTGCAAATAAGACGAAATTAAATAAAAATATAGTCCACCTTTTAGTACATCGTACAAATCGTAAGAAAAGAAAACAAAAATATTAAAAATATTTATTCAGTTTAATTTTTCTTCAGGTTCATCAGCAGAAATAAAAGCTATGTGCGTAAGTTTTATTTGAAAATAACAAAAAATGAATTAAGTCCTTGGTTTTTTTTTTCGTATTTAAGGTATGCAATTTTTTGTCGACATTTTCCTAGTGGAAAAATTGAATCACCTCAAGTAAATTATGAATAATATCTATTCATGAAATAAAATGTTTTTCATTTATTTAGGATCTTTGTCGATGTCTTCAAAAATTTTCACTCATACCAATTGGATATACGGATCAACAAGCTTTTGAACGACTTTATCGATTGTTTGATGCACAAAATCGAGTAAGAAACCTTTTTTAAATTTTGTTAACATGAGAATTTTTTCATTTTTCTTTATTTATGTTTGAATAGAATCAAAAACATGATGGTAGCATTGATTTTGTTACTTTTATGATTGTATCGAATGTTCTCGAACGTGGTACAGCAACACAAAGAATAATTTGTGAATGAAAAAAAAGAAACATTTTTGATTTTTATATAATTTTTATTTTTAGTATATTTTCAATCTTTTGATGTAAATAATGATCAAATTATAACACGTGATGATCTAGAAGCATGTTTACCACCAACAGTTGAGTCTCGACAATTAATTCAACAATTACTCAGACAATGGGATATGGTAAATTTTCTCTATAGACATATTTATTAATCGATACTTTTCGTTTTTTAAATCAAAGAATAGAGATGGTGTAGTTACTCTAGAAGATTTTCAACAATATGTTATGACCAATCCAGAATTATTGCCAATGTTTGCTGATCCCAATGAAAGAGTTCGAATGAGTAGTGTTACTATTGAATCATCAACCGATAATAATCGATCTGCCGATATTTATAATATTAATCGTGGAACTTTTGCAAAATCTCAATAAATAAAACTAAAAGAAGAATTTCTAAATATCTTTATGATTATATTGTAGAATACAACGTGATATTTTTTAAATAAATATAGATTTATATATATACAAATATATAAAGTATAGATAACCTTGACTGTGTATATCTTAACGAATAGTGCAATGTTTCAATTCAAAGTTAGATGGATTTAGATGCTTATTTTAATCATAAAAGTTATTTTAACTGGGAACATAATAATGACAATTGGACTACTAGTTGAAACATGCAGCTGTGAACTAATGCTTCAGGTCAGTTTTTTTCTCAGCATCAATCAGTTTTCTTAATATTAATTCGTCCAAATACTGCAAAAAAATCCTATGCGTTTATCGACTTTACAGGTTTTAACTGCAACTATTCAAAATGCATCGATATACAATTGGATGATGCACTACAACCACCTTTACATCCATAATTCTGATCCATAACATACTAAAAATAAAGAGCAAAAATTATGTTCTGTATTTTTTTTTCGAACTATTGAATCCTCCAGCTTGATCTTTCACGTCAGAATTCAGTTTTTTAGAAACAGTAAATTACCAAAAAGTCTTCTTTTTTTTTTCTAAGATGAGTAATCATGTCACGAAATTTCGGTACTTAATTATGCTAGAATCAAATCCAATTGTAGAAATGTATCTTTTTCACTATATGAATAACATTTATTATTCCTCAACTTCATATCAAAGGTTTTTTAAAATCACATGTTTTCTCTCAATAAAAGTATCATTGCTCATACGAAAAGAAAAAAATAATAAAATATATCAGATGAGCAATACCAATGATTTCATCCCTTAAATCATTCAAAAATCTACTTCCATATGATACAAACAAATCCATAAGATCATCGTGAAAAAATAATCCGAAGAATCATAACTATACGACTATCATAAAAAAAGACCGGAAGAAAAATTAATTTCATTGAATTAAATATTGAATTCATCAGTAGAAAGAACGTCCATAATGAACATACTGAAAACGAATACAACTACGTTACAGCATCGAAATAAATTGTTTGCTCATGATAATCTATGGCTCGAAAGCCTTGGAAAAAAATATTCATCCACTTTTTGACCGCACTTAAAGACAACTAGTTAGAGCCCGAAGCAATTAGATAAAATCAAACTTGTTTACTCTTTCTGAATATATGTTCAGAATTTTCTTTTCCAGTAAAATTGAATAATTCTATTGTCAGATTATTTTAAAAAATTCAAACGAGTGGTTGTACAGATAACTATTGTTGTCTTTTCAATTTTTTATTTCGATTGAAACCTATCGAATTTAAAATGCAAAGTAGTTTTGAATATCTCAGTTATATAAAGTGATTTTAGTATTCTGTAATGGATACTGAGTGGAAACTGTTCCAAGACATAAATTAAGGACTTCGCCAAAATCGCTATTTTGTTTTACACAGACACAGTTTTGAATTTTTTCATCAAGAACTCCGCCGGATCTGATGACCTATCTTGAACTACGATATGATATATGTAGTTTTGTAGAGCAATACGTATTACATCGGCTGATATATAAGAAGTGAAGTTTTATGAAAGTTTTGATATGATGAAAATTCATATACTAGTTACAACCCTTCAGGAGTAAATACGGTACCTATTGACATTATAGTCCCTAAGATAAACTTATGCGAATTTTGTTTTTAAACTCAATTTAATACATTTATATGTTCTCTTCAATTTCTTATAATTAATAATTTTCATTGTTCCTTTTTTGATACTTCAAAATGGTTCTGTTTCTTAGATTTAGGTAATTTCTTGACTATATGGTATTCCATTATGTTGAATTCTATGCCATAGAATAAGTGAATAGCAATGTGAAACTTTCTCAAAAATAGCAGGGTCGTGCTCTTTATGTTTTGTAGATAACATTTTTCGAAACAGCAGGAACTCATTGTTAACTTGCAAGATTGTCTCCTAGAATAGATTATTTTCTTATATGAAGTGAACGATATATCAAAGATATTTTAACCATACCCAACGGTCCTATTGAAAATTTTAGAGTACTAATAATCAGCACAACATACTTGATCAACTTATATAAATAGCTCCTTTAGAAACGAAAAAATCTTTTTTGGTCTTGACATCTCTAGAGGATGGACAGAGATATGAAAAAATCTATTTTGTGAAATGAATGTAAGATATTTATAGATTCTTCTAGAGTTTCATGCATGAATCAAGCATGAATACTTAGAATGAAAATAGAAGTGTTTCTTTCGGCGCCCATATCCCGATGTCCTTCTACGAAGATCCAGCAGCGGTCAGAAAAATTTTTCTTGCATTCATGAAGGAGTTTTTTATAGCAGTTTTGTCAAGAATACTGTGCTGATTATTGATACATAGAGACTTTTAATAGGACTGTTGAATATTGATAAAATATCGTCAATATACTGACCACCTCATATGGAAAAAGAGACTATTTCATGGAACAATCTTGCAAGTTAACAATGAGTCTCTGCTGCTTTGTAAGGTGTTACCTATGAAACATATAGAGCACGATACTGCACGGTTTTTGAGAAAGTTTCACGTCGCTATTCACTTGTTTTGTGGCACACAGTTCAACACAATAGAATGTCCTATAATCAAGAGATGACTTAGATCTAAGAAAAGGGGCTATTTTTAAGTATGAAGAAAGCAATGATGAAAACTATTGATTATAACAAATTGAAGGGCATATATAACTAAATCGAATTGAGTTAAAAACAAAGTTTATATGAACTTTCTTAGAGGTAATTTTTATATGTTAGATTTATGTTAAGCTACTCCAGATATCCTGAAAAAATTAGCAAAAGAGATTTTTGTTCAGAGAAGTTATCAGAAAAAAACTAGTGTTAGGTACGGGACATAAAAAATGACATCGATTTTCACTTTATGTATTTTAGTTTAAAAAGACTACGAATTAAGACAGCAGTTTTGAAAATTAACTAGTACATTTCATAGACAACTTCTGATGCTACGAAGTCTCAATGCAAAATTGTTTCTGAATATATCTAGGTTTTTGAAAAAAAACTCGATTTACTTTTCGTTAGTGACCTGACACAGTACGAATATAGAACTGGAAAAAAATGCTCTTATAAGCAAATAAACTGTTCAAAAACCATTTTCAAACGGACTAATGCTTTCTCAAAATCTCTAGAATATCGATATTTAAGGAGAAGTCTTTTGAAATTCGATCCTTCTGGAGTTTCACCATAGATACAGGGCATGCAGTAAAGTCTACTGTGAAATTTTCGTTTTTTCTCGTATGATTAGTGAAATACTCGTTATTTACTTTTTGATTAATTGCCAATTGAAAGAGACAACAGTTTTACATGCCTATGCTAGAAGCATTTATTCAGAAATATGACCTTTGTGAATAATCAATGTTAAATGAAAGGTATATATGTCCCGTTTTTTCCTGAAATAGCCCATATATTCCTAAAGGATTATAACCACAATATAGGCCTTCAGCTAGAGATCAGCGGAGTCAACTTTTTTCATTCCGAAATCCGACTCCGACTCCGATTCCGAAATCTTTCTTTTTATGACTCCGATTCCGACTCCGAAAAACTCCGAAATTTTTTAACAATGCCATTTAAAAATAAAATGTTCTCAGCAGCCAAAGGACTCTTTAATGACTTAACAAGCGCACGTTTTACACTTAAAATCTCAAGTTTCTCTTTCAAAAAAAAAACAGTTTATGGATGTTATCATCTTCAAAGTCGCTTTTTCCCGTCAAAAAAACCTTTTTGAATGTGTAAAAAATCCACAGTTTTGCTCCCAAAAAATGTGTTTCTGTTACTGATTTTACCGGCCTTGGATGTTCTTCGTCTAAACAAGGAAGAACTAATGATGAAGATAGTCATAGTACTTTGAATGACATTAATATATCTTTTTTGACTAATGTTGTTATGTTTTCATCTTACTTGATCATTCGAGTGTTATAACTGGAAAGTGATTCCCTCATCTTTCTGTCCTACAAGTGATATAAATCTATGTGACAGATATTACGCTTTATTTTTCTATTTACTAATGTTAAAAACTAAGTTTTGGTAAATCGAAAAAAAAAAATATCGGAGTCGAACTTGTAACTGACTCCGACTCCGACTCCGAAAATTTTTGTTTTTTCGACTCCGACTCTCTCGGAGTCGGAATCGGGTTTCGGAGTCCTCCACAGGTCTCTACCTTCAGCACATCAAAACTTTCTTAAAACTTGATTTCTTATATATCAGTCGATGTGCCAGAAATTCACACATATGATATCCTGACTCAGGATAAATCAACAAATCTTGTAATTCCTTTACTGCTGGTTGTTCAATCTTACTCCAAAAGGGAAATCTGCTCGTATAGTCGGAAATATTGAAAACTTCTAATTTTGGCTCTAACTAGTTGTCTTTTAGTGATTTAAAAATAAACAAATATTTTGTGCGAAGATTCTTGTGTTATAGGTTATCAATAGCCAATAGTCACAATACTTCAATGAATACAGATTATTTAAAAAACCGCGAAAATATTTTTATCTTGTTCTCTCTATCTTTAAATCGTCGTTATATCAAACGAAAAATAATTCCTGATTTGCACTATTTGTTTGTTATTTTTTTTTAGTAAACGAAATCCATCCGCGCACAAAAGAACAAACAGGGCAAATGTATGTATGTGACAAAAAAAAGAAAAAAACGCTTTGTCGCACAAACGCGCACTATAGAATTACATAGAAGAAAAGAAAACAAGAAAGAAAATCGAACAGATAATTCACTGTTTGTGCCAATGCGCAGAGAAAAAAAGGAAAAAGGTAAAAAAAACGAAAAAACACGACAGTGTTTTGTCGATCCAAAAAAATGGACAATACACTATCATCGTTGTGCAAGAAGTAGATATATATTTTTATTTATAAGCATATGCAAGAATGCTATCGCATGCGAATAGAAAAAATGATAGGACTTTTATAATATAGCAACAGCAAGAACATCAACAACAATAAACATAAACATGCATTCCTGAAACATTGGCGGGGTTAGGGAATCGAAAGAAAATATGAATAAAATTTTGTTTTATTATTCAATTATGTTCAATGATGATGCGGGAGGTCGAGATAGTTGATAATTTAAACGAAACAACTTTATAATAGATTTTTTTAATTGTCGGACATTATAATCAATAAGAGCTTGTTTTGTAAGTGCTTCTTCACGTAAAATACATATTAATGCTAAATGACGATTTATTTCTTTGAGATAAAGTGCTCGACCACCGGTTAATTTAATAACACTTGATGACATCGAATCAAATACAGCTGATGCTGGTTCATTTGTTGTTTCAAGTAATGTTGAAGGTTGATGATTCAATACTGGTGGTGTTCCTAAAGGACCTAAGAACATGAAAATTATTTTTTTTTCTCTTTATCTTTTTTTTCTAAATTCATATATTTACTATTTAAATATGAACTTTTTCTTGAGCCATTTATTTGAAGATTATTCTCATTATACTCTTCATTTTGAGCTACCATATTCCATTCTTGTTGTTCAGTATTATCACCATGATTATTTTCGTATTCTTCATTAAGATATTCGTCTTCATCTTCATCATCATCATCATCAGCTGACCTTCGTATATTATTTTCACTTGGTTGTCCGTATATTTCACTCATATTTATTAATAAATCAATCATGTCACAGCATAATTCATACATCTTTCAAGAAAAAAATAGATGCGATTTGTTTTGTTTTTGTTCATGTAAATTTAACTTACTTGCATATCGGTGGGTGATGAATCAGTTGCTATACTTATTTTAGTTTGAACATCAAATAAAAATGCTTGTTCAATATTCGATGTAGATAATAAATAATTGAGCAAACGTTCTAAATGGGCAAATTGTGGGATTAATTTTTGTATTACTTTTGAAAATGCTTCAAATATTGAATGATCAAATATGGATGTTAAATGAAAATTGATTAGAATTTCTTGAGAATTTGGATTAGACATATGGGATGTTGGTGACCACGACTCAAGGCCACCTATAGGATCAGCAAAACGATCTCGTACCTAAATAGAATAATATTTTAATTTATTATTTTATTTCTTGAGTATTCACAAAAATAAAAACGCAAAGATTAATGAATTTATATGATAAAATAGTTCGTTTTTATTGTCTTCATTAGTTTTACTCAATGTAGATCTTATCAATTTAATTTAAACGAAACCTATTGACTAAGTAATATTATCTGTTAATCTATATCGTTTGTAGACCTCGTGGGAATTAGTTTCGGATCTGACAGGTACTAGTCGTCGAATAGAAAAAAACGGGGAAAAGTATCTCATATCTTCAGAGTTACTATTCTATTTCGATTGGAAAATTTCATTGAGAGTAAAAAGATACGGTTCGGTCGTGTCTGAAAATACTGAATCCGATGAGCTCTAATCGTTTGTCTTTTTATTTTATTTGTACAAAGAAAATTTATTTTTATTTTTCCAATTGTAGAAATTTTACATGAAATTCAATGGAGGATCAGTAACGAAAGATAGTCTTCAAGTGTTACACACTGTTTTAAATCTAATATATATCGATTTATTGAGCGCAATGAGAGTGGAAGAAGCCTTAAATGATTCATCTGTATAGACTATTCATTTCAAGTTATGATCATTTTCGATCTTTCGTAAGGCGTATATGAAAACATTAAATTACGAAATTTTTTTTTTATAATAGTTTTCTAAGTATTTTTTTTGACATGTGTTTTTTTTCCTTCAAATATTTAACATTTCAAGAACAAAAAATTCTTTCGACCTGAAACTTTTGAAAAATTTCTTCTAATAATGAAATTTATCTATGATCAAAAATTTCGTCATTCAATTTTTTCATACGACCTTTGACACAGGTCGAAAGTTCAGTATAACAAGAAACCAAAATTATAAACACGAAAAAAAAAGAAAGAAGATAAATATGACGTCTAGTGAAAAATCAATGAATGTGGAGATTTTGGTATCGACATAGAAGAAGAGAAGACGCATAGTCACACCAATAACAATACTCTTAACCTTGGCGTTTTTTTACTGCGTGCTTAACTTTTTGGTGCCCAACATTCTCGTGCAAATCATTTTCCTGTTTAAGTATCCATACTAAATTTTCCGCGTTCATCATTTTACAATCTCAAACTTGTACATAATATCCGATTTACAAGAATGTGTAACACTTAGGAATATTTTCTTCATGACTGAGAATATGCTCGTAAGAATGACGAGTGAATAATATTCTCCTTAATTATCATAATGTTTCGAAACATCTTTGATATAAAAAAAAATCATCATAGACTCAATACAACATTTCCTTTTTTCTTTCTCTAGGAAATCATCGTTTATATAATTTTAATGAAAAATATCCAAAAAAAAAACAAAATATTCAAATACAATTTACTAGACAAAAAATAACACGAAAATTTATTCTATTAATAGAATATTCATACCTGATTATGAATATCTCGTTGTGTTTCAATTTTAGATTCTTCAGATAATTGATCAACTTTATGTATAAATATTTCATATCGTATTCGAGGATTAATTCGTCTACCTTTTTGTATAATTGTATTTAAACGTGATATTGATTCTGTATAATCATCTTGAGCATCAATTATATATACAACAGCATTACAACGTTTTAATAAACGTTCTAAATCATAATTACCACCCATCATGTTTGTCATTGAATCGTCATCATAAGATGATGCTTGAACATGATTTCCTCCACTACCACTATTATGTCCTGATGAAAATAATTGTAATTGACCAGGTAATTCTTGTACTTGAAAATTAATAAATGAGCCACATGAAAATTGATTTAATGTTAAATGCGGTGTTGATTCAAGAAATTGTGTTTGTGATGGTTGCATTTTTGTAAATATAACACGTTGTATTGATGTTTTACCTGAACGCCGTAAACCGGTTAATAATATTCTTGGACGTATAAATTGATTCATAGTTCTATTTGATGTATGGTCATTTACGTCACCACCACCTGTATCATTTATTGATGATGATGTTGTTGTTGTTGTTGGATCAAGCATGTATATGATAATCTGGAAAAAGAAAAAGAACAAACATTCATCATTTATTTTTTTTTTTGTTTTTGATGTGTTTACATACAAACAAAAGAAGAAGAAAAAAAAAGAAGAAGTTAGACTAGGTTAAAAAGAAAAGAAAGAAAAAAAAAGAATAAGATGAAGCATAGTGAACAAAATGAAAAAAAAAAACATACACATGAATGTCTGTGTGTAACAAAAGAAGAAAAAAAAAGAGGAAAAATTTTAACGACGTCGTGATTTATATTTGGAATTTGAACTATGGTTACCATTTTGACGATGTTGGAGACTAAAAAATTAGAAAATTATTTGCTAAAAGAAAAAAAAAATCTTTAATTCGATTATTACTGTAATGATGAAGATTCGCGTTTTTTATTTGAACCGGATGATGATGAACGTGTTGATGATGATGATTTTGAACCAGATGAAGATGATGTTGAACTACTTGTGTTACTACCAGATGATGAACTTGAAGAAGATGAATGAGATGCTACAACAAAAAACAATTAGATTATTTTATGAAGTTTTGGTGCTTTTTTTTTTTTTATTTTACCTGATCGACGTTTAGATAGTTTTTCTTCGACGATTGTTTCAGCCGTTGAAGTTACTATTGGTGGCATTGTATTTGTATCATTACTTTGATCCTAAAAGATAATTCATAAAAAAAAAATAATTAAGCTTGTTAGTGTTACATATGGAATTCATATATGTTCTCGAGCATCATTGTAATAATGTCCATATCAGAAAAACAAGGTGGATGGAAATTTTTTTAATAGTTTTTGATGGAAACAAGACGCGGAGCTGTGGTTTTCATTTTTAGAAAGAGAAGATGAAGACGCATTGAGTCATATATTTCAAGTTTTTTTGACCTGGTTTTTTAAAATGCTCTAGAGATCTTTTTAAAACGCAATGCACTCTATGAGATGACTAGAGTAAATTTTTAATTATCAGGTGTGCATTCGAACTGCCAATGACGGATATAAAAAACTATGCATCTCTCAAGTTTAGTTATTTAAGAGACATTGGTATTCTAGCCGAAATTCCCAGTGATTCATGTGAAAAAAAAAAAGTACACTTCAGTTTTTTCTTATGTTAAAAGAAACCATTTTTCCGACACTTTTTAATGAATTTGATTAACAAAGCTCCAGGAAGCCTATTAGGAGAATCTATAACATATATTTTGATGCAGCTTTATCTTCTCTTTTCAATGGTGAAAACCGCAGTACTCTATCTTATTTCTATCAAAAGTTACTCAAAGAACACCTACACATCTTCTGTTTTTGAAATAGACATTAATACAGAATACGTAAAGTGAAAAGTTTCTAACTAGTTGACTATAGCTGTTTTTTCAAGGACGATCAATTGCTAGGGAAATGATCTATCGTATTTATTTCTTATTGCTTTTCATTTTTGTATTCCGCTTTTTTAAAAATTTATCATTATTATTATTATACTAACAATTGATTTAGTTGACAAATAAGCCTGTTGTTGTAAGCAGATCTCAATAAACAATGATATATCTTGATAAGTTCAGAAACACTAATATAGATTATTTCGCAAAATTATAACTTGATTAGTTCACATTTTTTACGTTGATCATATCACTATTTAAATTATTCAAAAACATAGTCTAGCAATTCAAATTTTGTAGAAAAGTCTAAATTTTATTGTTAAAGCCGTTTTCCGTTGTTAGGGCATTGTGGAAAATGAGTCTGACGTTTGTTGTGTCCTTGGTTGCTATGGAAACATACCTAGTGATCGTTTGCTCTCGCTACCTGCGTTGTTATGTGATAAGATGGGTGGAAGTCCAAAGACTTCAACTTAAAACTTACTTGATTACTTTCTGTTGGAATACTTGGATCTTCTTCATCAGCATCATCATAAAGTGAAGAAATCGATGGTGCTGGTGGAGGTGGTGGTGTTGGTGCTGCTGTTATTGTTCCTGTCGTTATTTGTACTGTTTGTTCTTCCATAAAAGTAGTTGATGAAGTTAATTCATCTGTTGATGTTGGTTGTGGTTCATCAAGTTCATCAAGTTCCATATCTTCATGTTCACCAATACGATCTTGTAAATGTGTTGCTGTATTTGATGATTCTTCATCTTCTTCAGGATCATAGAGTGGTAGAGGTGGTGGTGGTGGTGATCGAGCTATTTAAATGGAAAAAATTGAATTGGTTTTCGCTTTGATGGAAAAATCTAAAATAATTAATTTTACCTGGTGATGTTGAAGGTGGTAATGGTACAGATTTTGATAATTCAATTTTAATCTGTTTTCGTTCGGGTAGTTCACGCGGTTTAACAGTTTGTAATGATACAAAAACATGTTCATCTTCTGGATTTGGTGGTGTAGGTAAACGTTTTCGTGCTGGTGGAGTTGAAATATGTTCATGTCGTCCAGATTTTGCTTCTCTATACACACATATATATATATATATAGAAAAATGATAAATAGTATAAAATAAGATCACTTACGATCCAGTTGAACTACTTGATGATGAACCTGAGGATGATGAGGACGAGGAAGATGAGGAAGACGTTGATGATGATGAGGATGAACGTGATGATGAACCCGACGAAGATGAATTTGATGAAGAACTCGATGATCGTTTTCGATCTTTTGGACGATTCGATGCTTTTGATGGCGATGTACGAGTATTTTTATCCCGAGACGAACGATGATGATCACGATCATCATTTCGTCGACGATCTCTTTCATGATAATCACGATCACGACCTAAAAAAGCAAATTATAAATCAAAATTTTGCTTGATATATTTGTTTAAAAATATGTTTACCTCGATATCGATCAACTCGATCATAATATCGATTTCGAGATGATGCTGGTGGTGAATATCGTCGACGATGACTAGTATTATATCGATCGTCATAATTTCGAGGACGATAATAATCATTTCTTTCACCATAATTACGATAACGATTTTGCGAAGATGAATAATGTCGATCACGACTAGATGTGCGACGACGACGATCACGATCACGATCACGTTCGCGATCACGTTCACGTTCACGATTCCGTTCACGGTCACGTTCATGACTGGATGTTTGTCGTTGTCGACGTTCTCGATTTGAAGAATCTTTTTCTTTTCGACTATGGCTCGATGATGATTGTTCGGTTTGTGAAATTGTTTTATCTTGTTGTTTATCTGTTGGTACCGATGATGACGATCGGTTTTCATTAGACTTTTCAATATTTGATGCAGTTTCGACAGACGTATTTACTATTGGACTAGGTGCTTTCTCTTTTGGTGAACTATAAATATAGATTAGAGTAAAATAAAACAAAACAAAAAACATTGCATTTTGTGAAACACCATTTAAACCGAATGTTAAAGTATAGAGGTAAAAATTTAGATCTCTTATACATGATAGTCAGAGATCATCGTAGATCGTAACAGAAACGGACGAAGGAAGGCTAATCCAACGTTTGACTACCTTATGATATGGGGTACTGCCTAGCAACAGATGTATTAGCACGATATCTTCCCTAAAACTAATGCTAGCTGAAGTTCTGAACAGAAAGCCGATCTGACACAGAGTTCTAGCGTTAAATCACTAAAGCTATCCGTACATACTGACTAACTACATACGAGCCACGAGTGTAGGTATATGTTACAAAATAGTCAGCATGCTGTCGAATGGATGACCTGAGACGAATAGCTGTTATCAACATATTCAGGGTCATGTCTGTTGGTATCAAGGTTTGAAGACAGTGTCTATGGATATATGTCAAAACATGTAGTCACTGAGTCATGATGATCGATCATGATAGACATTGTTGACATACGATTACAAATCATATATCAATAACATCTTGTCATAATACATCAACTACTTCCTTATTCGATTTCTGAAAGATTAAGTAAAAGAATGGAGGATGAAACGTTTCCAACAATAGATAGAATAAAGCAATTTCTCTATGATTAGCAAGAGTAAGTACATCGTATTTCATATGTTAATTCCGCAGGGATTGTGTTGTTAACTCTTTCTTTTATAGAAAATAATGTAACTTACGGTTCTGATTGAGTTTGATTTTGCTTGATTGAATCGGTAGTAATTTCATCATCATTATCATCATCATCATCGTCCCATTTTGATTTACTAACAGTTGTTTCTCTTTCTGTTACTATTATTTCTGTTGATTGTTGTGGAATGTCATTCGATTGTGTTATTGATTCAATTTCTACTATACTTGTTTGTGCAATCATAAGTAATTCATCTTCAAGATTAGTATGTTGTATTGTTGTTTGTCTTTCATTAAATTCTTCTTGCTTGTCCCAGCGATTACGTCGTTTTCCAGACGAAGATGCTGATGATTGGGATGGTGGTGATGAACTAGAGTGTACTGCTGATAAAACATTAGTCGTGTCTCCTTGTTGATCAGTTTTAGATGATGATACTGTAGAATCTGCAAATGATTCATTTTTATTATCATTCTGTGGTGATCGATTACGAGATGATGATGGTGGTGTTTGAGAACGACGACGACGATTCGTATGAGATTCGTCATGATCACGTCTAGGACGTACTGGTGAAGAATTATTTTGAACTAAAGATTAAAAACAAAAACAATGATATACATATAGGACAAATAAAAAGATTTATTTAAAAAAAAAGTATTTACCATGTTTATCATTTGATTTTTCATTTTCATCATGTTTATTATTTGTTGATCGATGATGTTTTGGTTCATTACGATGTTCACGTCGTTGGCGTGTTGGTGATGAACGTCGTTGTTCACGTTCTTTAGGTTCAGCTCGAACAATACTACTTTGTATAGTTGGTTGTGATTGTTGTATTTGTTGATCATTATCATCATCAATATGTTCTCGTCGTTTTTCATAACGACGTGAACGTTTATTTGAATCTTTTGATATTTGTTCGTCATTATTAGTAGTTGTATTTTCTTGATCATCACTGGTATCACCATTTTTTAAATATGAACGAGTACGTTTTGAATTTTCACGTGTATTCAATTGTTCAGATGATTGTGTTAATGTATCTGTATTTTCATTTTGATTTGTTTGTTCAGCAGATGTTTGTTTACGTGATTCATTCATTTCAACAAAACGTTTGCGTTCTTCAGCTGCTGAACGCCAATGTGGGGGTGTACGTGATCTTGAACGACTTTTCCCAGTATATCTCTAAAATAGAATTTATTTTATAAAAATTAACAAAAAAAAAAAACAAATTAATATTACCATTGTACCACGACCTTTTACTGGACGGCCATTCGAATCAACTTTTGTTGCTGCACGATAACTATTTGTTCTAAAAATTAAAATTTTCATTAATTCTAAAGAGTTCTTTACATTGTTAAAATATTCATCTGTTCTTATATAAAATATTAATAAATGTTGTATTTTTCGAAAACTTATTTCTACACTTTCCATATATGATGGCTATCAAGATTGCTCAACAAAGTTTATATTGAATTTTTTTCTGCTATCTTAATCGCTAAGAATATCTGTTCTTGATGCGAAAAAAGTGAGGTGTTGGTTTTTTAGAAGCCTCATATTTAGCAATCATTCTTATTTCTTTATATTCTTATTAGGAACAAGATTCTCTATTAGTATTATTATATCGATTCTTTTATCGACCAAGACAACGAAAAAAATCATGAAATATAAATCTTGTTAAACAATTTTGATAACTATTGTATGTGAATCATTTGAGGCAAAAAAAATGGAACATACACACCTTTCATTTGATTGTGATCTATTAAAAGGTCTATTTTTTGAATAAGTTCTTTGACTATAGACATAAGTGAAAATGTTGATTATAAATTCAAAAAGTAATTACCAAATATCTCTCTAATTGTATAAGAAAAACTTCATAGTACATTCTACGACAAAAACTGCATCTATAGGGAAATGTTTAAAAAGGTCTAACTTCAGAAAACTTCTTAAAGATTGATTTTGAGAAAGCAGCTGTTTGTTTGAAATTAAATTTTGAACTGCTTATTTGACTATCAGGACATTTTATTTATTTAAATATCCGTACTCCGTCACGTCAATTACAAATGACTTAACCCATATGTCTGTAGGTTATAAGACAATGTTATTAAATTTAATGAAGACATTCTTGTATATTATCTGTTTATGTATATTTATTGAATCATTGAACAAAACTTTCTTTCTGAAAATTAATTTTATGTAATATGATGGTATTAGATGATTGAAAAATTTAACACATAACATATATAGGTAGACTAAATATTCTAACAAAGCTCTCTTGAACTATTCGCTAAGAGAACTTAATTATCTTGTCTCAATCAGCTAAAACGATCAGATTATGTTTTACTTCGAATATAATTTAGCTGTAATTACTTTTTCGTACAATTACGACCAAGAATGTCAGGTTTATGTTTACCATAGAAATAACGATTAACTCTGAATTGAAATGTATCTATTAAACATTTTTTATTGCTATAATAAAGAAATCTTTCGTAAGAACTGTCGTCAAAAATGTAATACTCAAATCCAAATTGTTTGGGTTTGGTGCGTGTCTAGCAGAGATGTCGATAGAGCAGGAGGCCTTTATGCTCTGCAAAAGAATCATTCAAATAAATTTCCTGTACTTTTCAAATATGCTCGATCTATTCTATATAAGCTTTCCATAACAACTAACATAGAAAAAGAATTTTCTATTATTGGTTGAATCTTAAATGAGAATAAGAGCAAATCTTCAATCACATGAATTAGAAAACATTTTATCAGTATGATTAATAGAAAAACTTTGGTATAAAAAAATTATATCTTTTTCTTGCTGGCTTGTTTCTTAATTATGTATTTTATTAGATGAACTATGAGTTAGTATTATAGTAAAGTGGGTTTAAATGAAACAATGTTTTATGTAGAAATACAATTACACGATTCTGCTTTTGAACTCGATCAAATATTGTAATCAAGATAGTGTATCAGTTCATCAGGGTACTTTGCCCTGACCCCATGCACCGAACAGGATAGGGCAGGGCAGAGTGCGAAAAAATCATCCTGTGAACACCTCTGATGTCCTATTCAATACTCGTTGACATCGCATACGACGAAGACTATGAAGCAAAACATATTGATCAAATGAAGACAAGAATTACGAAACATCAATCTAAAACTTGTCAAAAAAAAACATGTTTTCGACTTCTGAAAAATTGCCGATAAAGAACCTTATGCAGTTTGTTCTTCTTAATATTTGAAACGTTACTATTTATGCTTTTGTTTGATATTAAAAAAAAAATGAAAGCTATATGTTGAAATAACAGACTAAAGAAAATTTTGTGCCAAGATATTTTACATCCGCGCTAGTCGACATGTCCATATCTATTTATCTAAAAAATCACTTGTTTTTGACGAAAAATCGAGTTTTCTGAGGAGCAAGAGACATGTGGTGCTCTTAATATATGATAAACAATTCGTTTCATACCGAGATGTTCTTTCACTATTGATTGTTTCATCATTGTTAGTTTTTTCTTTATCATTTAATGAAGATCGTGTAGGCAATTTTTGTTCGGATATTTCATCTGAATCAACATTTGATTTAAGATTAGTAATATCTCGTTTAGATATTTCATTGGTATTATTATCAACATCATTTTTATTTTCACCAATTTTTGTTGCTAAACGTTTTGTATCTTTTTTTCGTCGATGTTTTTCTTTTTTTTTACTTTTTTTATTATGTTTGGACTTTTTTTTCTTTTCATCATTATCTGATGTTGAACTACTTTCATCATCATCATTATTATTTTCTTCGACATTTTCATTTTCACTTTCATCTCCAGTTGAAATTTTACGTTTCTTTGATTTATTACTTTCTAAATAGTAAAACAAAACATTATTATTATTAGATAATTTTTTTCAATATATATGTATTAATAAACATACTTGTTACAATTTCTAATTCACCACAATGAGCTATAATAGCGTCTTTTAATGGACGATTAGTATTTGAATCAACAGGAAGATTTTCAATAGTCTCGACAACTGTTTGACCAGAAACAACATGGCCAAAAATAACGTGTTTACTAAAAAAAAATTCATATTTTTTAATTATCGAATAACGAACATCAAAGAAATACAAGTATGGGTGATGCACAAGGTTAAAATATTATCACCTAATTCATCCCATTACTGATTGCAAAGTAATAGGTAAATTTGTTTTGTCTGTATTCACACATTTGAATTATGAATTTTAAAAAACAGACTAAATAGTAAATATTTTTAAGAAGACAACCACAAATATCAAGGTCACTTTTACTGACAAGGAAACAGCTAAGAAGATTAACCATGATGTCTTATCTTTACATGCTGATTAATCACACTTTAATATATTTAATAAAAGTCGTCAAGTCTCATATTGTCAATCTTAAGGAGATAGAATTTAATGAAGAATTACGCTATTGGTTCTGATGTAGTGGTAAACTATGGAGATTGCTTGTATACGGTAAGAGTCTATAATGTCGGTTGTGTTACTTAAGGCATCGTCCTCAAAAATCGACCTTGAACCAGGTGCATTCAAATCTCATGAAACTTTCAGGATATCTTGAGGCTGTTGTGGAGAGGCTACGTTAAGAATTGAATTTTAGTTCTATATGATAAAGTTTTCAGAAGGTATTCAATAAACAAGAGTCAAAAAACAACATAACAATTCTCTGTAAACTCTCATTCGATAGATTTTTTTCTAATTTAAAAGAGTATGTCAGACTGTAGTGTTTTTCTGTTTTTAAATTTTTACTTTTTATGAGAAGAAAAAAGAACTTGTTTAATGCCATGGAAAAAATTCATCTATTTATAGAAGTGCTTTTAAATTATAACTGAAAAACTTAATTCAAAACATAGATACTCCAGGTCCACATGATCTTTCAAAAAAAAAACACCATTTACTACAATTAAGTTTCTTCGAGCAGAAGATGATAGAAATTATCGAAAAGAAAAAATACCAAATACAAAAAAAAACACGTCGTTTATGAAAGATTAGAACTCAAGTAATCATCTCAATTTCAATTTTTCTAACGAAAATTGATCTTTTTTTTTTTTTCTAGTGGAGAGGAGCCTTGAATTACATGAACGACAGAGTCGTACTCAATATATACAAATACTGGATGAAGTAGTCTTACTTTAGTATAAACAGAAGGCATGGAAATTTTGTCGGGAAGCACTTGCTATCCCTTGTAGGACTAGTACGATGCCCATAAATAAAATGAATTTAAATGTATGATTATAATCATACGTGTATTTTTTATAATCTATTCTAAATGTCTTTGAGCATATCGCCTGAACTATGGAAATATGTTATGTTATGTTTTTTTTTTCTTTCATTTTATAATTATGAAAATGAGACGAGAAAATTGATTTTACCTAGATAATTATATTGATTAAACGGATGTCTTATGAAAAAAATATAGTCTAATGGAGCTATTTAATATAATTTAGATGGTAGTAGACTTTTTTGACTTCGGTTTTTTTCTGTCATGTCATATTTTGTTTTTTTTCTTTTGATCTGATTTTCGCACGAATTAAGACGTAAAGATCAATAGAAATGTATTGTTTACCGGTGAATAGTACTTTATTTTTATCCAATCAACGGATACTTGATGGGATTCAATTCAAACAATGAAACCAATTCGAATTTCAAAATTTACATAATTATTGGTTCGAGTTTCTATTAGAAATCTTCATATATATATATATTCTAAGTTACTAATGCTTTATCTCTTATTACGTTTATTTACTAATCTGTATGGTGTTATGATTCATTTATCGTTAGTGATGATACTTCCTTTATTTACTCATTATTAATGACATAGATTTTTGCCCTCTGCTGTACTCTTTGACTAATCTTTATTAAGTCATGTGTTCGTTCACATATTTGTTGTTCTTTCTTTTTTTTTTGCTTTTCTTTATTGATTGTCATTCTTTTTTGCTCATCATTTATTCAATACATTGGTCGATCTTCATTCATCATGTGTCATCTGAAAAATGCCAGCTTGGATAACATTCAGTTGCATGTTAATAGAATGAAGTTCGTCTTTTTGAATAATAACTTCTCTTCCGGTTTAGTAAAAAAAAAATTTTTATACGGAATAGACTCATATATCAGGTGACACTATGTACTGAAATATGGGATTATTAATGCTTGAACATACAGTTCATTTGAAAGAGTTCCGAGAGAATTGACTGTTTTCGATCGTTACGAGAAGAAACTTCAGAAAAAAAAAAGACTCGTATCAATCAAAAACCTAATAAGACTCTCAAAATATATTCATATGTTTACTGATAAACTCTTATATTCAAAAAAAAACTAACTTCTGAAACAATCTGTTATTCTTCGACTCATAAACTTTATATATTTCTACTTTATTATTTATTTTTTAAACTAATTCAAAAATAATAATATTTACCCATCAAGATGTGATGCTTCAGCTGTCGTTCTAAAATATAAAGAAAATATTTTAAATATTAAATAAAATTAAAAGTTCTATTTCTTTTTACATAAAAAATTGTGATCCATTTGTATTCGGTCCTCGATTAGCCATTGAAAGAAGATAGGGTCGATCATGTTTCATTTGTAAATTTTCATCTTAAAAAAAGAAAAATCTAATTTTTCTTTTTTTAATTATTAAATCAACAAACATACCATCAAATGAACCACCATAGATTGATTCACCGCCGGTGCCGTTGCCTGGAATTGAAAGACCACATAGACAGAAAAATTCGATTATTATTAACACAGATCATCTTAGATATTTATCAACACTCGACTAAAAGAGATAAAATATAATGCAAGTGATGGCCTCATATGTATCTTTTGCCTGCCATCACTCGTCATTTGTGTATACACACAGAAAAGATGAACCGAAAGTTTACTTGAAAATCAATCTTGCTGATCAATGCAACAAAGAAAATATATATATATATATACATACATTATGAAATTTAAAATCAAAAAAAAGAAGAATGCCAAAATCCTCGTATTAAAAGTTATATTCCACTTTACCTTCAGTAAAATCACCCGATTGTATCATAAAATTTTTAACAACACGATGAAATAAACATCCTTTATAATACAATTTTTTGTACAATGTTAAACTACGACCTTTTTCTCCTAGAATAAATATATAGTTTTTTATTTAAAAAAAACAAAATTATAAAATTTTTTTTCTTTATTACCTGTACATAAACAACGAAAATTTTCACATGTACGTGGACATATATCATTATATAATTCAAATACAATTCGACCAGCTATAAACATAAACAAAAATAACAAAGTATAATAATAAAATTTTTCATGTAAAAATAAATTTAACCTTCATTTCCATCAAGTTTAATATCAAAAAAACATCGTATTCTCGACGTCATATCTAGAATGTAGGACATATTATTTGTATTTCCGACGTAATTTTGTTTCAGAAATAACAGTAAACATGCTAGAATAGCATAAGACAAAAGAAGAAAAACAAACAACGAGTTCTTTTCCATTGGTTGAAAATTTAAACCAATGATTAAAACAATAATTATTTTTATCAGTTTTATTTTTGAATTTAAATAGACAAGTTTTGTTTTTTAAAAAAAAATGTTTTTTTTTCTTTTAATAAAAATAAATTATTTGTCTTTTTGATCGATGGTAGCGATACATTTGAAACAATAGAGCGCGATTAAACCTTTGTATAGACAAAAAAAAATCTGTACTCGTCTACGGTTATTATTTTCTAATAAAGATCATGGGCGCAACAAGTTCGAATACGAAACGTTATTCAAATCAATTAAATTCAAATATTTATAGTACACCACCAAAAGTAAATAATAATAATAGTACTCATAATCGTCTTGTCCAGCTTCAATGTGATCCGCGTTCGCCCACTGGTAAAAGAACTTTATTTTGGAAGAAAATTTTAATAATTGTCCTCTTTTAAGATGGAATTTGTCGAACTCCAATTCAAATCGATAGTCAATTACCAGTTCCATCTGTTAAATTATATAATCATGTTTTGCCTCATATTGTTGGTCCAGATATAATTATATCTGATGCTAACAATGAAGACAATCAAGAAAATGAAATACGTCATCGATCACAAAAACTTGATGTTGTTAGACATGATTGTAAACGTTCAAGTGATATTGAACCAACTTTAGATCCAAGTGAAGTATTAACTGCATTGATGGCTAATAATAATGGACAATTACCACCATATCAATTATAATTTTCTTATTCTGTGTGTGTATGATGCAGTCAGTGTTACATGTGGGTATTTATATGTAATCGATCTTTTTTTTTCTTTCGGATTATTTCATTTATTATTATTATTTTTTCTCTTTTTCTGTCTTGTCTGATTAATAATAAAATAACGATTATAGAAATGAAATAGTATAACATACGAAGTTTAGTATATTCTACAATATATGTTTGTTAGGGATTGGAAGAAGGAGTAAGCTAAGAATAAAATCCACTGTCACTAGAGTCCTACAACATGATTAGCTATCAAGTCATCCCTCTGTCAATGCTATTCATCTCGGCACGACGTTATCTGCTTATTTGTATTCCAGTTTCTGTCTAAAATCATCATGAAGCTGTAAAAATTGGCAAAAATTTGCATATTTTGCGGTCCATAATTCCCTTTACTCGAGAACCCTGCCATTTACAATTTTTCAAATATACTTAAAAGGTTAATGATTTTTATCCTGCGGGACAAACTTCGTTCGACTTTAAAATACTCTTTGTTGCATCACGTTTTACTTTCAGAATGATGCGCAGGACTCTAGTGATGTGGAAACAAGATGACAATGGTAACAACGGGTTAGTTTTTATATTAAGTATCACGATCAAACAAGGACTGAAGCAGAAGAATGAATAGTCAACTTCATTACTCTTTCAACTATATTTGCAACATTATAGATAGACTCATTTTAACTTTGTTTGAAAGATGGCTACGTACGTGAAAACGAAGAAAAATTGACAAATGACTCGAACGAAAAATATCTTGGAACAAGATACGAGCCGCATCCATAAAATCATTTCTTTAACTAAAAAAGTTTCACCATCAATTTATTGTTTTTTTTTTAATAAGAGAAAAATATGATGTACAACTTCTACAAAATCTACATCATAGAAAAATTGACGTATCCAGTATAATGCATAGGAATCTACAAGTTTTTAGATATTTAAAAATAAGCTCAACCAAAAAAGTTGATTAATTATTTTTATTACTTCGTGTTAAAAGAAAATTTTTAACAATATTATCATTGATGCTTTGTTAAATAAAAAAACATTCCAGCAAGATTAAAATATACAAAGTAAAAAAAAAAAACAAACAAGAACAATGTACTTTATGGATGTGCCGGAGCTTCACCATAATTATCACTTAGAAAATCTTTAATTTTTTCGTATGATGATAATGTTAATACTGCTGCAGGTACTGTTCGTAATAGAGCAGGTACAATACCACGATAAAATCCTCGTATACCTTCTTCTCTAGCAATTGTTTTAACTGCATCACGTACATTTTTATATACATGAAAATTTACATTCGGATTTGAAGATTGTTGTTGTAAACGTCGAGCATGACCTGCATCTTGAAGACGACTACGAACTATTTCATGTGGATATGCAGTCACAGATGCTATTAATTTTGAAACACTGGATGCAAACATAATTTTTCCTGTCGATAAATGACTATCAGAAGGTGAATTAGTTGCACATCTCTGTTTAAGATATTCATACAATGGAAATTGAATACCAACATGGATCTATATTAATAAAACAAATTCAAACATTAAGTGTTGATTCAAGCTCAATAATACGAAAGATAAACTAACATATTTACACAAATTGAAAAATCTTTTCTCTTTAGTTCTAAATTAGATAGACATTAGATTTGTCATGGGCGACCGGTGTACCAGTACTGTAAGAGGTAGCAATCACTTCTCCGAATTTTCTACGCCTTCTGTTTAGACTCGAGTAAAACTACTTAATCCAACATGTATATGTTATCAATGCGACTTTGTAGACCAAATAGAAGGATTAAATCATAGTCTCATGTTTTATTTAGTCTCTTGAGGACGGGAGACGTATATATACGTTCGGTGTCAAATCAGCTTCTAATTACTTTGCGCATATCTTCTTTGATACTGTCGTGATCTACGGTAGTATTAGTCTCAAGATTATCAAGCTCTAAAATATTTTTAAACAATTTTTGATAATGATCTGAATACATATATGTCCTATTAAAGTTTCGAAAATTTTTGTTTTCTTAAAAGTAATTCCGTTCTCAAGAAGTCAAGTAAAACATAATCGATAGCTTGATTATTCTGCCATAATAAATGGTCTTCGAAGTTTACCACTGGATCACAGTCAATAGCCTAATCATAAATCAGCTCTAATCTGTCTTCGACTAACTTATTATATAATGCTCAACGACTTTGACCAAAAGATATATATTTTGATTAATCAACATTAAATGGTTAAAACGCAACGAAGAATCTTCTTTGATATTTCGCTATCAATCAATGGAACCTTGACATTGGCACTTTTTCTTTTTAATAAAACTTAAAAAAATCTCTGAAAAAGAAATCGAACCTGCCTATCACTTCGCAATCAGAGAAGGGATCAAATAGCTGCCAATATTAAATAATTCGAAGAACAGCATCCCCATCTTCCCAGCTGATGATAAAAAAAGTTTGAGTTTTTCTAAATTCTTTTGAGTAAATTGTATTTTTGAATAAAAATTCTTACACTAATTTGAAACTCGTCATGTAACGTCATGCGATTTAATACTCAGACATCCATGTATGATGCATTTGAAAGAAATTAAATTCATATGTCAAAGATTTTGCTACTTAAATATTTACTATTGTGGGAAGAGGAGACAAAATAGATCCATTCAAAACCCTATGGCTTCTCCTACAACATTGATCTTGTGTCACCCGCCCATGAGACTTGTTGTATATAGTCTGTAAGAATTTAAATCAATTTTACCAAACCCCACATTGATGGTATAACACCACGATATAATGCACGAAGTCCTTCTGTTTTATAAATTTTAATTGCTGCATGAAATGAATTTCTATAATCTTCATGATTTGATTGTGTCATCATACGTGTACGAATAGTCCATATGGGTGCCATAAATGTATTTGATATTCCACCAGCAGTAACAGATGATAGTAGATTAATTAACATATCATGTTCAGAATGAATTTTTGTTAAACTTTTTGCATATTGTTTTTTTGACCATTGATATATATTGAAATAGATTGCCCAATTAGGTACATAACCCTAGAACTTGAATAAAATAATCATTTTCAATAACAAACAAATCATTATCTTACCAACATTGTTGTTCCTAAACCTTTGAAAAATGCTCGTAAACCTTCTCGTTGTGCTAATCTATACATTGTAAGTATTAATGGTGTATCAGGTACACCTTTTGGTAAACGTTTGACTTGAATACGTGTTTTAATCACATCAAGTGGACTAACAAGAATACTAACAAATACACCAGATGCTGCACCAGCAAGAGTATTTATTTGTGAATCATGTAAAAATACATGTGATTTTCGTTCTTGCTTATTCATTTTATATTTCTGAAATAAGGAATTGATCTTTTTCTTTTTGTTTTTATTTAGTTTTAGGCATGTTTAAAGACTTGAAGTCAACATTTAATGATATAAAAAAAAAGACAGAAAGAAAATGTAATCATAATAAGAAGAGAACATTCGATCGATTCGTTCGTCAGCTTGTTTGAAAAAAAAAAAGAAAACACAAGAGTCGATCATTATTTAATGATCTGAAAGAATTTCTCGACGAATTGATTTCACATATTGTGATGGGCACCAATAGATCCAAATAATTGAATTTTCTCTTTGATAAAAAAAAAAAATTTCCAAAACTTTTTCTGCATAATTATAAAAAATAAAATCAACTTACGTTGTACCAGTTTGAAATCCAACAATTGAATAACCATCATGACCTTCAATTGGTTCATCAATAATATTTCTTATTTGTGTCATTGGTATTTTTTTGGTTGTTTCCGCTTATTTAAAAAAAAAATATTTCTCAGAAATGAAAAGCGAAAATATGTTCTATTCTTACCTGTATTAATCCATAATTCATCAAGTTCAAGTTTAAATGTTAATCGTGCTTTTTTAGCTGCATGATTTAACATTGACATATATAAACCATCAATTGATTGAGGTAATGGATCATGTTTATTTCGAATACCTATTTGAGCATTATCCGGTTTACCTAAAAAATAATACATATTGTTTGTTTCAATTTTATTTTTAGTTTTTAGGTTTACGAACCTGTTTTTAATACTTTTTCATGTTTTGTTTGTTTACATAATGGTTCTTTTTTATTTGTTGATGCTTGATCATTTGTTGGTTCTTTCTGTTCAGTTGAATTAACACTACCACGACTAGTTGATAAAACTTCAGATCTTGTTGCACCGACTAATAATAATGTTTGTCCATTAGTTATATTTAAATCTTTTAATGTTGTTGTTGCATCATCACGTTTAACACTTGTTATTGATTTATTAACTAATTTCTGTACTTGAGGATCAACATCGGTTAATTTATCAATTTTTTCTTTAACATCTTTTAATGTATCATATAAATCACATTCAATTAGAAATGTTTGATTTCTATAACGAATATTAAGTGTTATTGGTACTTTTGATGTACTATGTTTTAAAATTGGTTGATCACCAATTTCATTAGAAACAGGATTATTATGATTTTCGGAAGCATCTATTGATATGTCATCATCCATTATAAATTTTAGTTTTGTTTTTTCAATTAAATTAATAATAATTAACAAAGATTTTTCAAAATATTTTGTAATCTAAAACAAAAAGAAAAACAAGAAAAATTCCATAAATATAGATCGTTCTTCAACATAAATGCATTCTCGTATGTTTACGTGATGGTATGCACTTTTAAGTTGATGAAAGGACATAAGTGTATTATCAGTTATCATCACTTATGATATTCTGCATTAGAAATGAACTTGGCTACCAGAACACGTATTTTTCATTTATATGATTAGACCAATAAGTTTTTTATCTAAATATTGAGAGTACTCTTATACAACTATCATGGCTGAACAACTAACCAATCAAATGCTTTGTTAGTCGTCTTGTATGTGCTCGACGGGTAAACTTTTTGATTTATGTAGACATGAAACAATAAAAATCCTTGATTTTAGTGACAATCAAAATTTTTCGTTTTTTTTTTTAAAGTTTTATTGTATTCTAGAGGATGAAATGCTCGCTCAAATTTTACATGATCTATATGTTCCACGAGAACTACTTAATGGTTTACCTGAAGAACAAAAACAATTACTTTTTTGTAAAATGCGTGAAGAACAAGTTCGAAGATATCATGAACGAGAAGAAGAAATAGAAGAAGAAGATGCAGAAGTAATAACAATAACATCAGGTAGAAATATTTATTTATTTAATGATAATGAAATGATTTCGTTTTTTTTTTTTTGTTATTAGTAAATACAAAGAAAAAAAAGAAGCATGTCACATTTCGACTTAATGCTGATGGAAATGAATATTGTTGGATTATGGGAGAATCAAAAATATTATCGAATAATATTAATGAACAACTAGATAACACGTAGATTTGTTTTTATAAGCATTTCACTTTTAAATTTCTTTTTTTGCATAGAATTAACAACGAAAATATTATAAATGATCATCAAAATCATTTAAGGTTAGGCCGTATCTTTAAAATATATTATAAATTTAGAATTCTTTACATGATTCTTTTTACTTACTAACATAACTGATCTTTGTAGGACTATTGCTGATGCTGATCATTCTCCTCCAACTATATCTGAACGGTTTTATACGGTACATCGTGATGAGTAAGTTATATAGATTAATATTTACTTCATATTTTATTCATTGTTATAACAAAGAAAAACAGAATAGAAAATAAACAAAGAAAGAGAAAATTGTTAGTTTATTATATTTTATCCTCCTATGATAATAGATACGACGTATTTCTAGACAATACACATCGAACAACATTTTCTCTTATGTAAGCTACGCATGTTGAAATTCAATGTGAATCAGCTTTTTATTGCTTTTTTGAAGCTTTAAAATTATGACAAATAATCTCATGATATTGTTTTCGATTATAATTAAGTTTTATTCCTTTTTTTTTTTTTATAGACGAAAACAAATTGAAGAAATATCGAATAATATACAAGAAGCACGTCGTATATTTGAATGTTTAGAATCAGAGACACGAAGACTTGTTTTGGTATGAACATTTTTTTTTTATTCTTATTTTTTAAAATTTTTTTTATTATTTTTCTTCATTTTGATTTATAGAATAAAGGAAATGAAGTCTTACAACAACAACAACAACAACAATCTTATTTATCTACACAAATTCCTCAAATTGATACTGTTGATGAAATATTTTATCGTGAAATAGAAGAACGTGCAAAAAAAGCTGATCGAGAAAGACGTGAAACAGCACGACGTGCACGAGATAATTTTCGTCGAAATTCATCACAATTAAATGTTTGTTTTGATACAGATGATCAGACAACAATTTTTTTCCAACCATCACCGTTGAATTTATCAAATAAAACCAATCAAGAGAGCAAAAATGTGAAAAAAATTCCTATTGAATTTATAGAAAAGAATCTTCCAGTTTCTACAAATTTATCTATTAATAATTCAAAAACAGTAACAATCGAACAAGAACAATTTCCACTTTCTATTGTTGAACATCATCGATCGTAAGAAATAATTTTTTATAATAGATTGATGATGTTTTCTCGGTTCGACGATTTTCTTTGCTACATCGAGTTTTTGACGAAATTAGTTTTTAAACAATAAGCTGATACCTACATAAGCATTTGAGATGCTATACATAATTCCATATAACATTTTTTCAAAGATTTTTTTTTCTACAAAACAATCGATACTGTTAGTCAATTCGATCCAATAAGTCGACGACAAAAGTTTCGTCCGCTGACTATATCGTTTATTTTACGTTTTATAAGGGCATTAAAAAAAGATAATATTTTTATCATATTCAGCTTTTCTATTTCTTTAAGTTTTCTGTTTTAAATTGATTAAATACTAGAAACCATTAAAAAATTAGTCGATGAAAGCAGTCTTGCGAACGTTTTGCCGTTTCACCAAACTGTACCCCATAAGTTGGCATAAGCATGAAGACAAGATATTTCATGTGTAGGCGTTGGTTCCCCACGTTTCAACCAATCGATTTTACCTGTGTTACGCAATTGATTTGTGTCTCATCAATGAAAATCCATATTTTGAGGCCACTACTTTGATGCTTCACTGCAAATAATTGAAGTTTTTCGACTTGAGTTTGTATTCATTTGACTTCGGTTTGTGCTCGAATGCCGAACTTGTTAAAGATATAGTTCGAAAGTTTGATTAGAAGTTGCAGTTAGATTTTTTGAGATGTACTTGTCCAGTGACCGCTGTTGTTGTCCTCCAGTGAGGGAAAGTGGTCGACCTGATCTTTCCTGTTCAGTTAATAATCTTGTTGCATTCAAGCGAGCGATAGCACGACAAACAGTTCGGCAATCACAATCCAGTTGATGTGCTATTGTATTGAATGTCTTGTTTGGCTTTTGTGCTTCTTTCACCGCAAATAAACATTCCTCATGTGCCAAATTTCGAATTTTTTAATGGTTTCTAGTATTTAATCAATTTAAAACAAAAAACTTAAAGAAATAAAAAAGCTGAATATGAGTAACGAAGTATCTAAGACCAGTATATATGATAATAATATTATCTTTTTTTAATGTCCTTATAAAGCGTAAAATAAATGATATAGTCAGCGGGCGAAACTTTTGTCGTCGACTAAATGCATTTGTTTATATTGCCAAGAAGAATAATAGATTATGAAATTGTTACTTTGTAATAGATTGTGTTAGGACAAAATTAGTCTAACTCGACATAGTTCAATCCAAATTTGTCGGCGAGTTAGATTGAGTTTGAAGACTTATATCGTATCTTTGCACAGAGGCATATAAGATTCGTGTTTAGTGTCATTACTTTGTAAAACTAATAAAACAATAGATAATATTTTTTTGTTGTTATTTATTTTAGTAAACCTTTATTACCTTTAACACGTGAAGATATTCGTCAATGGTTTTGTATAAGTGAAATTCCTTATGGTACATTTCGTTCTCCAAATGGTCACATATATCCATGGTTTCATGGTAAATATAATTTTAATCAACATTCTTTTGAATTATTTCAATATTAATTCTCTTAGGAATTATTAGTCGATCTTATACAGAGCAACTTCTATGTTCAAAACCAATTGGTACTTATTTAATACGTATAAATGAAAAAATATTTGGTTATGCATTATCGTATCGTGGATCAGATCATTGTCGTCATTTACTTATTGAAGTTATTTCATCACCTAAACGTAATGATAATCGAACACAAAAATCGCCACCACTACAGCATGTCTACAGATTTTTAGGTGGTGCTAAAAATGAATTATTTCCACAATTAAATCAACTGATTGAAAAATATAGTGTATGTTTAATAATATTTTAGAAAAAATAAAAAAAATATTGGTTTTATAAATTTAGAATATTCCAATACGTTTGAATTCTACCGATGTTCTTCGTTATCCATGTGGTCAAATAGATGGTCAAAAGCCAGATTATGCTGATTTATTTATTGAAAATTTTAGTAACAAACAATATGAATCTGTGTATATGCCACTGAGAACAACGAAACCAATAGCTCAAACGAACACACATTTGTAGTCATATATAAAACCTAAATGTATTTCCAGTGTTCTTTTATTTCTTTCCATCTATCTTTTTAATTATTATGCAATGCGTATGTACTTTTCCCAGGCCAAAGAAAAAGACGCCGTTAGTGGTTGTAAACAATATAAAATGGCGACATATGGTGAAAACTAATGCAGTAATACTCCATTATCGACGATCGAAGTGATCGTCCTGTGCTATTATCTAAGTTCTGCTTGTTTTTCTGTACAAAGAAAGAAAATTATATATGTATATATATACATTCCATCGAGTTAATTCTTTTCGTCTATTGTTATATTGAAATTTGGTGCAATTTTTTCTCTCACTAACTTTTCTTTTAACTTATGCTTACAAGTGTTATTGAACACAAGCGAGTTTCAAAAGGTTACATCTAATATTTCTTTCTTTCTCTTCTTTTTTTATTCGTTATAAAACTGTAGAACAGTAGTTGTTTTCTTCTTATTGTTATTCAATGAATGTTATTTGAAGATTGTCAAAAACAAAATAATCAGAAAAACATTATTAATATTATTCCAATGACGTGCTAGATCTGTAACATATGTTTCAAAAACAGATTGTTCAATAGGAATCTTAAAATGGAAATGATTTTTTTATTTACTTGGTGATGAAAGATTATTATTTTCAAGAAGTAAAATTAATAAAGAAGGGTGTGGATGATGTGTTTGTGGGATGTAGGTGTGGGTGAATATGAGTCTGCTATGAATTCATATCTACACCGACATCAGCATTCACATCCAACCAACTCATATCCACAGTCATACCTACTCTCACTGCTGTTTATATTGCTAAGATGTATTTGAACAAGGCTCAAGATTTCCATGCATCTGTCGTCATCTAGGGTGTAGGATGCGAGGTTTGGGTGAGGATATGAGTGACGATTTGTGATGAGTGTAGGTAGGTAAACTTTAACAGAAGATACACATTCACACTCACAGTTACCGCTCGAACACCTCCACCAATAACCGCAATATCATGATGAAGGCTTCCCTTGGATGACGAGAGAAATATCTTCCATTTATGACGATCCATCTTTTCTTTTGTCTTCTATTTATCTGAATAAATAAAAAGTAGAACATGACAGCTTCGCCCTAATCGGAACTATTCGAAGCAATAGCATCTATCAGAATACTAATTCACCATTTACCGCCTGTGCACTCGAATTTACTCATGTCAGCAATGGAATCGAATGTTATACCGATATTTAATTACATATAACCGAGATACTCAATAATGCATGCATTGTGTTTTCAAAACATGAAGGATCTCCGATAGACTTCTCAAAATTCTTCAATTACGAGCACTGAAAATCACCTCGCTGAAGAGAGTAAAAAAAAGCTAAGATTCACAAAAGTTAGGCTTATCACAATGAGCACATCAGCCAGTGTGCAACTCACTTCAAAATCATATCACTAGAAAAATATTATGAGAACTAAAAGTACCATCTTATAGCATACAGCACCGATACACGACTGCAGTCAGCTATAATGTCGTCTATGCCTAAAAAAACCTATAAAAATTAATCCCAGGTCGAGCAATCACAGCGTAAGATCTTATCAGATCATAACTCTGATCTTCTATGATCTTATAAGATCCGATGAAAACCGTACAAAAAACGCAGTCTCAGAAATCTTACATAAGATCGTACTTTAAGATTCTTGAAAGATCTTGCTGTCGTGTACGATATTACTCTAACAAAGGAAAGGTGTGACCTGTTGAGCGAAAACCTTAGACATATTCGGGTCAAAAGAAAGCTTTCAACGAGAAACTAACAAATTTAAAATATGAGCTGCGTATGGCGTTCCTAGACAAAGATCCTTGAATCTCAAGATCTGTGAAATTTAGGTATAAAAATGAATCAAGAAAGGTTGTCTCCACTATTATAAGGACAAAACATAGCATTGTTCGGGCCGATTATGGGGTTTGTAGGGACCCTCTTTCATATGGCCCGAACAACACCATGTTTTGNCGTTCTCGCTCACGAAGAGCGACGAACACAGTTAACGTGTGTGTGTGTGTTTTATTCTCTCTGTTTGTTCTGTTAGAAAACAAACGTTTATATAAGCACGCGAAAACAAAGACAAGAAAATAGAGGAAAACGAAAAGACAAAAGAAAAGAGAATAGATAGAATCGAGGTATACGTTACAGTAGAACACACTGTAACACACACCCTCGAACATCAACACTTTGTTTTGATGATAGAATGATACTCATACAGGGTTTTTTCAAAGTTCCAACGCTGGCATGGTAAATAAATAAGTAATAGCTAGCTAGTATGCAAAATATTTTGAGAATTATACTGTAAGATTTGGTGAGCTTAACTGCAAATCAAATCACTGTTAGTTTTATAATGGATGTGTAAAGTGGCATGTAACTGTTGATATATAACTATTGTAATGTTGTAATAATTCTATGTATAATAGAAAACCAGTCATCATATAACACAATTCATGATGCGCACAAGAAGTAATCGTTTTATAAGCACTCAGATCTCAGAGCTTCAAAAGGCCAACCGCACTTCAATATCCAGATGCAAAGATGCGCCACTTATGTCATTAGAAGCAGCTGTAGAAAGTATAGTTCGATTTCATCGTGATGTCCTTCATGATGCTAAAAAAGCTAAAGATCTCTGCCGAAAAAATACTGTGTTATCAGCAAACGAATCGGCAGCAATTTATCTTTACACAATGAATACGCCTTTCAGTGGAGTTCTTAACCAAGCACTTCGAGCTGAAAACCCACAAGCACTGGAACCATGGTTCGCCTACTTGAAACTGCTTATCACCGCTCTTGAAAAGTTGCCATCGCGTCCAAGGATGGTATGGCGAGGTGTTATAGGCAATGTCGGTTCAGATTTTGAAAAGAATAGTATGCATACGTGGTGGAGTGTGAATTCATGTTCGTCGGAAATCAATGTGGCTGCATGCTTCGCAGGTCATATCGGCACCCTATTTTGCATTAATACCATTTATGGTAAAGATATTACTGCGTACTCTGTGAACCAAGAGGAGGAAGAAGTCATCCTTTTGCCTGGAACTTGTTTGTGCGTCCAATCCACATCGTTTGACATTAATGGTTTCTTTATAATTCATTTGAATGAATGGTAAGTATGTGTAAAGCAGCCTATCAAACCCGACGAATTTATCAGGTTATAAAGAAGCCCTTTGAACATTAAGATCTATGACTCAGTGCAGAATCAAATCGAGTCTTAGTATTCGATGTTGAAACACTGCAAAGATATTTGGAGTTGATCATGCTTCAAGGTAGCTGTGGCTGTGGGTTTAAGGATCTGAATATGTATGAAGCTTTTCTTCTCACCTACATTCATATTGACAACTAGACCCAAAGCAATTCTCACCAACCCTAGCCTCTCTTCATTGTACAATGAAAATTTTGCATATGACGAATTAATTTTGACAGTAGCTTAGTTTACTTCGAAACGTTTGGGAATGTTTTGTTTCATGGCATCTGTATAATCCGAGCGACGGTGTAATTATGAATATAGAAGTGAGGGACGCATACTAGCTATTTAATCCATAGCTACACCCACACTATGCCTTATTGGGACATACTCTCTGCAAAATTTGCCAGACACATCGTGAATCATAATTTGAAAATATGACAAGTTGCTACCGATGCAACAAGAAAAGGGTGTGGGTGTTGAAGAATAGAAGATCCACACCCACATCTACGCCCACATTCATACCCAGCAACATGCACACCTCAGCTCCATACCCTGAAATTTATCTAACTTGATTAAGAAACACTAGTGCAACTTTTAAGGAGGACGTCAGGAATCGAAAAGATAAGTAATTCACTTGTGTGTAAGTACTGATCGAGGTTATTTCCCGGTATTTACAAGCTTCTGCGTTTTCTCAAACAATTAGTGTCATCTTGTTTATATCCCTTCACGTAACTGCCATTTATAGATTTGATTAACGTGGACACATTGTTAAGTGCTTGAATATTACAGATAGATTTTTCGCAACTATGCATAAAATATTGAAGATTTTCGTATATTTACGTTGGCTTTTAAATGATGAAGCGTCCATAAAAACTAAGTAGAGTGTCTGGATCTATCATCGTACCATTTATTTTCGAAATTCAGTGTCTAGAACATCTTCTAACAGTTCTCACCATCAGAGTTCCATGTTTTCGCATTGAGTGGAGTACTTTATGGAAACAGTCATTATTGCTACCTGATAACTGCTCAGTAGGCTTAAATCTGAATTCTTCTAGTGATACGAAGAAAGTATCTGAATCGATACCGAATGGACACCATGTAATGCTGTCTTTTAACTGGCAAAGTCAATATATCGTTTCTAAAATCAATTATATCCTTAGACAGGATGATATTCCAGTTTGGTTCGATGCAAATGGTGACATAAAAGATAGCATGTACGAAAGGTATGTACATTCAAAATGATGATATGTTCTTTTCACCTTGTGCATGAAATCATATTTTGCTTAGTCTGGCTGATGGAGTAGAAAATGCTGTGGTGGTCTGCTGTTTCATGACGTCCGATTATGAAAAATCTGAAAACTGTAAACTTGAACTGAAATATGCACAAAAACGGCACAAACGAATTATAGTATGTATGCTTGGTGAAACAAATGATTGGACATCTACTGATTGGTTGGAGTCAATAATTAGAAAACATGAGTGCATAGATTTTCATGACATTTCCGAGTCTAGCATCCATTTGAAAGCCAGAAATCTAATTGATCAAATAAATGAACCATCTACGACGTCACAATACCCATCATTGCCGATTGACGAAGGAGCAAGTTATCTATTTGAATTGATTAAACATGAATACAAACGAAACAGTCGTATTAAACGTTTAATTAATCCAGCTAAATCTTTTCCAATTGAAGAAAGTTATATCAATTTGTCAATCGTCGAAGGCAAAGAACAAATAGAAAAAGAGAGAAAGCTTCATGATGCTAAGCACAATGATATGATCGTGAGTACTTTCGAAGAGATGTATGATACCAAGACGTCTATAGATGTCAAAGATATATTTAAAACATGTAAGGATCAGTCGAGAAAAGTACTTGTTTTTGGCCGAGCTGGAATTGGTAAGACTACGTTTTGTCGGTATGTTGCTCATGAATGGGGACGATGTACTCTTTGGCCAGAGTATGACCTAGTTGTTTTGTTTTCTTTACGTTCACTAACAGAAACTCGTTATCCTCCATTGCCAACTGGTAACAGCTATTCTCTAGGCGACATTGTGGAGAGAGAATTTTTCAGCCACCATCTTTCTGAAAAAGACAAATGCCTTCTAAAGAAACAAATCCATATGAGTAAGGTTCTATGGCTCTTGGATGGTCATGATGAAATTATACAGAATGTACCATCACACCTACAATATTTATTCGAACACTTACTCAAAACTCCACATCACATCATAACATCGCGTCCATACTTCAATACTTTATCGTATTCTGTGCAAATGGAAGTTATGGGATTTACTGATTCAAATATTCCAAAGTACGTAAATTGCTTCTTCAGTCAAACTTATCAAGTCATAGATAATTCATTTGATCATGCGCAACAATGCTTGAAATTTTTAAAATTAAACCCACGCATTTGGGGTATCGCTCATATTCCAGTAAATCTAGAACTCATATGTAGCATTTGGAGTGACATCGATTTGAACGAAACTAAAAGCGTAACAATCACCGCTCTCTATGACAATATGACCGAGTGGCTATGTGAGCGCCACTTAATAAAACAAAACACCACATTTCAAATGACTAAGGCAGAAGTGTATGCACACTGTCATAAGGAACTTACATTCTTAGAAATATTGGCATTTGAAGGAATGACAAGCAATTCAATTATAATAGGAAAAGGATTGCTACAAAAAATTATGGGAGAGACTGGATTTTCGCTCATGATCATACCAAATTTACTTAATATTGGGATTCTTAAGTCGTTTGAACATGGCTGCATCGGAAAACGAAGAGAGGCAGACAAACAGCATTATTTTGTTCATCTCAGCTTTCAAGAATACTTTGCTGCACGCCACTTGCTCAATGGTCTGCTTGGCGCCGGACGACAGAAATGCATTCGATTTATCCAAACCCACAAATACAATCCTCGTTTTGCTTTAATGTTTACTTTTGCATCAGGGCTACTTATTCGAACCGGTAACATAGAAATTATCAACACCTTCTGGCACAATATACTCAACGAGCATGTCGATCTAGTTGGTTTTCGGCATCTTCAACTACTCGTTTCATGTATCGACGAAGCTCAATGTAGTGAAACCATCCATGAAAAGGATCGAATAATTCAATTTATCACAAATTGGATAAAATATATTTTTTCATTGGGACGATGTATTTTACAAACCAGTCTTGAAAAAATCCTCGAAACGTGTATATCAGTACCTAATCAGCCTATGATACAAAAAACCCTGATCAGTCTACTAGAAACAAAAAACCAGAATGCCAAAACCGATGTACTTTTATTACTAGCCCACTTACAAATTTCGAATCCACTTTCTCAACTAATTGAAAAAATAAGCGACCAACTTGAATATTCCAATTCCAAACTTAGAATAAATGCATGCAAAGTTCTGCAGAAACTGGCTCCGACGACAGTGACTGATGCTGTGATCAATCGATTAATGCTTCTACTACACGATAATGATTTCAACGTTCGATCGACTGCGCGCCATGCACTCCGTAAATTAAGTAAAATATTACCAACGAGTGATCTGATCAGTCGATTGGCGATTGCAACTAGAGACACTAACAACTACGTTCGTGCATGGGCATATGAAGCTCTCGGTCAACTGGACCAAAAGGCATCCATGAGCGAGGTGATCTATCAATTAGTGACTGCGCTTCGGGATCCAGACGAAGACATCCGACAAAGTGCATGTACAGCACTAATTCAATTAGGTGAAAAGGGAGCAACGACTGAGGTCATCAGTCGATTACTCACTATACTTAACGACAGTAATAAGTATGCCCGATTAAAAGTATTTTATGCTCTTGGCAAATTAGGTAAGAAGGCAGCAACCAGTGTGGTGATCTGTCAATTAGTCCTTGCGCTTCGTGATAGTGATGAGTCTGTTCGATCAAGTGCATGTAAAACACTCATTCAATTAGGTGAGACCGCCGCAACAAGTGACGTAATCTGTCGATTGGTTGTTGCACTTGCGGATACTGATGAGCATGTTCGGTCGAGTGCATGTAAAGCACTCATTCAATTAGGTGAAAAGGCAGCAAAAAATGAAGTGATAAGTCGACTGCTCGATGCACTTACGAATTATGATAAGTATGTTAAGTCGAATGCATGCAAAGCTCTGGGTCAAATAGGTAAACATGAAGCAGCCAGTAATATGATTAGCCAATTGGCGAATGCGCTGAGGGATAGTGATAAATATGTTCGGTCTAGTGCATGCAGTGCTCTCGGGCAATTAGGTGAAAAGGCAGCAACAAGAGAGGTGATCAGTGAATTGGCTATCGCGCTTAGGGATAATGATGGTTTTGTTCGATCTAGTGCATGCAATGCTCTGGGTCAATTAGGTAAAACCGCAGCAACAATGGAAGTGATCAGTCGATTAGTGATTGCCCTCGGTGATAGTGAGAGGCACGTTCGGTCGGGTGCATACAAAGCAGTCATTCAATTAGGTGAAGAAGCAATAACAAATGATGTGATAAGTCCTCTCGTAAATGCTCTTGGTGTTAATGATAAGTATGTCAGGAGAATGGCTTGTAGTGCTCTCGGACAGTTAGGTGAAAAGGCAGCAACAAATGAGGTGATCAGCCGATTATTCATTGCGCTTAGGGATAGTGATCAATATGTTCGGTCAAATGCGTGCAACGCTGTCGGAGAGTTAGGTAAAACGGCAGCAACAAGTGAGGTGATCAGTCAATTAGCGATTCCTCTTGGAGACAGTGATAAATATGTTCGATCTAATGCATGCAATGCTCTTGGTCAGCTAGGTGAAAAGGCAGCAACAAGTATGGCGATCAGTCTATTAGTAGTTGCGCTTGGAGATAGTGAGGAGTATGTTCGATCAAGTGCATGTAATGCTATCGGTCAGTTAGGTGAAAAAGCAGCAACGAGTAAGATAATCGATCGATTGGTGATCGCTCTTAGAGATAGTGATCAATATGTTCGATCAAGTGCATGCAATGCTCTCGGGAAGTTAGGTGAAAAAGCAGCAACGAATAAGGTGATTGATGGATTGGTGATAGCTCTTAGAGATAGTGATCAATATGTTCGATCAAGTGCATGCAATGCTCTCGGGAAGTTAGGTGAAAAGGCAGCAACAAGTAAGGTGATTGATGGATTGGTGACTGCACTTGATAATAGTGACCAATATGCTCGTTCGAGTGCATGCAACGCTCTCGGTCAATTAGGTGAAAAGGCAGCAACGAGTATGGTGATCAGTCAATTGGTAATCGCGCTTGGGGATAGTGATGAGTTTGTTCGATCGAGTGCATCTACTGCTCTCGGTCGATTAAGCGAAAAGGCAGGAGCAAGTGTGATGATCAATCGATTGCTGATTGCAGTGGGAGATAGTGAGGAGTATATCCGGTTAGTTGTATCGAAGGCTCTCTATCAATTAACTGAGAAGGCAGGAACAAGAGATGTGATCGGTCTCTTGGTGAATGTTCTTTATGATAGTAATAAGTATGTTCGAATGGATGCATATAGTAATGCACAGCAATCAAGTTTTATGATCAGTCGAGTGATAAATGTGCTCAATGATACTACCAAGCAACATTCGTTGGATTTATCTGATTCGCTCGGTCTAATAAACGAAAAGGCAATAACAAATGAGGTGATCGGTCGACTCGTGATTGCTCTTGGTGATAGTGACAAGTATGTCAGGAGAATTGCATGTAGTATTCTGGGTCGATTAGGGGAAAAGGCAGCAACAAACGAGGTGATCAGTAGATTGGTGATTGGGCTTCGTGATAGTGATGCTGCTGTCCGGTCACAAGCATGTTACGCTTTAGGTGAATTAAGGGACAAGGCAGCAATGAGTAATGTGATCAGTGGGTTGACCATTGCGCTTGGTGATAGAGACGATAATGTTCGGTCGAATGCATGTTGTGCTTTAGGTAAATTAGGTGACAGGGTAGCTACGAATGAGGTGATCAGCGGATTGGAAATTGCACTGAAGGATACTAATTCGAATATTCGGTTGAGTGCTTGTGATGTTCTCAGCCGATTCAGTGAAAAGGCAGCAACGTGGACAGCCATTAATCAATTGATAATTGCACTGGGTGATAGCAACGAACATGTTCGCTCGAAAGCGTGCTGTGCTCTGGGAAAATTTGGTGACAGGGTAGCTACGAATGAGGTGATTGGACGATTGGTGATTGCGCTTGGCGATAAAGCGGATGATGTCCGTTCGAGTGCATGCTATGCGCTCGGCAAGCTTGGTAACAAAGCAGCGACAAATGAGGTGATAAGTGAACTGATGAATGGAGTTGGGGATAGTCATTGGAAAGTTAGGCAGTATGCGTGTAATAGTTTGGAGAAGCTTGTTAGCTCATGTCGGATTAGGAAACACAATGCAAATCCGAACATCCAACTAGTCGAGTATGGAAAAGGCAAAAACTACGTCGAGGAAACTTCGATGCTTTGTTTTAAGGTACTCGAGCGAGTTTTAGAATTCCAGGATCTCTTTTGGATTCAGTGCTTTTTGTGGTTAGCGCTTTGGGAGGGATGGTCTGTTGTGATTGACGGGGAGACAATAAATATGTTTGGGAAAACCCAATTTATGGGAAGTATAGCTGTTACTGGTAAGATTCGTGAGACACTGCTGAACTGTTGTCAGAATCTTTTCAAAAAAATACAGAATTATCGCTTAAGGACAAGTGGTGCATTACAGTAGAAGGACGAATGCAATAAGACTACCAACGACAAAATTAATGCTATACCTATTTTTGATCTAAAAATATAGAGTTTATGGTCAGAAGAAGTTTTGAACCTGGATATATATGAATAGCACAAGTATAGCTGTTTATAATACAAATATAAATTGAATATGAAGGTAAAAACTGTTGATATACTTTCTGAGTCTTTTTAATACATGCTGGAATAACATTTAATGATAAACTATTCAAAGCTTCATCGGCAGCATTCTCTAATTCATCTTGTGATTTTGGATTCTTGTTTTTAATTTTTTGTTTGATAATGTTCCAGATTAGTTCAATAGCATTAAAATCAGGACTATAGCCTGGCCATTTACATAATTTAATATTATATTGGTCACACCATTGTTTGAGTTGAACACTTTTGTGTCATTTAACTCCATCAGAAATATATAAAAATCTATTTAATTTAGATAAATTTCCAGATAAAGCTTCATTAACTGTCTCACAATATGTTTCACTATTTAACTAGTTATTAAATCGACGAAAAACATAACCATTTCACCAAATGAAACCAATTAAATTAACATGTGCTCGTAAAGATGATACTTTCTTCTTGTGTGTTGGCTCTCCTCGTTTACAGCAAACAATCTGTTGTGTAATTCTTAAACCCACATAACATTCGTCTTCAAAAATATAATTCTTGATGTTAGTACGAGGATGTAATGCAGCAAATTGATATCATTTTGGTTCATTTATATTGTTGCTCTTGGCTTTAACAAGAGACTTACGAGGTCTATAACGTTGTATCGTGCGTTCGGTAGTGTTTAAACGTGTGAGTGATAGTAATTCAGCTGCAGTAGTCCATCGGTTTTGTTGTATAGTTCGATCAAGTTGTTTAATTTCTGTTGAATCGAGTGCAGGTGGACGACCAGCATTATATCTATCAGTGTAATTTACATCATTATGGCGATGATAATAATTAATGACGTGGTATATTGTAGAATGGGGGCATTTCAAGAATCATGCTAGTTTTGAGATATTTATAAAGCATTTTTTCTACTCACTGATGATATACCCGCGTTGTTCTTCAGTTAGTGCATACATTTTCAATAGAATCATCGAGCAACGAAATAGGGATCAAACACAAAATATCCGAAAGTAAATATACAGTAACCGACCATTACGTATCTTATTCAAGTATGTATTAAAAAGACTCAGAAAGTATATCAACAGTTTGTATCTTCATATTCAATTTTTATTTGTAGTATAAACATACATTCTTGTGCTATTCATATATATCCAAGAAGAAACTTCTTCTGACTATAAACTCTATATTTTGGCTCAAAAATAGGTGTAGCATTAATTTTGTCGTTGGTAGAGAGATAGCTTGGTTAAGAGAGATTCGAACTTTCTCAAAAGCTGTTTTATCAGATATACACTGCGCAAACGTAAGTCTTTGGGTCTCATTTGGACCAGAGATAGAATACCATTTTCTCTAATCGCATGAATCACATGAATCTTATTAGGTCAAATTGCACCGAGGTTATAAGTCAAACACCATCTTCACATTGTGGTGAACATATGTCGGTCGAGTTCGGAGACTTCTTTTGTTTAGCTCTGCTACAGTGTATTCTCATAACATATACCTCGATCCTCTCTATTCTCTTCTCTTAGATATTTTCGTTTCTATCTTTTCGTTTCTTTAACTTCTTTTCTTTGTCCTTGATTAACCTTTGCCTTCTTTTCTATTTTGTTCATATTTTTTCATGTGCGTATATAAACTCTTGTTTTGTAAACGAATAAATAGAGAGAATAAACCACACACACACATACGTTAACTGTGTTCGTCGCTCTTCGTGAGCGCGAACGCTAACATTTGGCGATCCTGGCGAAACAAGAACATTCAAATTAACGAACAACAAATTCATTAAAATTCATCAAAATTATTTTAACATGTAGCTGATAAGAGCCTCTACTGAATTCAGACTCGCGACAAGATTACGACTGATCAATTTATTATATAAGCGAATATCTGTCTCTCTGAATAATCAAGTGGAACACAAAAAAAAAAGATTTTTTTTTTCGCTAAACATATCAGAAGCACACAATACCTGCTAGTTATTATTGATATGACAATTTTGATAATCGAACAAACGTATGGTTCTGAGGATCTTTTGCCGAAAAGACCGCTTCAAAAAAAAATGTCAAATTACATGGAATAATTATTTATCATTAGATTAATCTGATTGAATATAATTTAGCATAGCATGTTCGGGGAGTATGACTTTCCTCAGGTCACTGATTGTGAAGGGCTATTATGTTCAATTTGGCATAGATCTATTAATATTTTATTATTCTATTATACGAACTACAATTTTGAATACATTCAATATTCATTTATTCTTAACAGATTCTTACCTAGGTACTGAGAATCGAAAAAGAAACATATTTCGTAACCTGTTTTTTGGCATATTAAAGAATCTATGAATCATATTATTTTTTTTCTTGTCACTTAAAACAAACAAAATTATTACATATAATATTAGATTATTTGCAGTTAATGTGAATATAAACGAGCTGACAAAGTTAAACAACATCAAACAAAAAATCAACTTTATACGTCGAACAACATCTGACTGAAATTCGTTCATTTTTTTTACATGAACATCATGTTTTTTAGTATCATAGTAAACTTCTATTCTTTCTTTTGTGCGCGTTTTTTGTTGTTGTCCATGTCTACACATATTACCATTAAATATGTGATCTATTTCTGTTATTTTTCTACCTTTGTTAAACATTTTTTTTCTCTTCATATTTCGTTTGCATTTGATTTTTCTCTGTTTCAAACACTAACCGTTTATTTCAAAGATTTTCCTTCGTTATAGTTGTCCTTTTGTATCTGATATTACTCATTCTTATATTTCTTATGCCATTGTCATTTCTGTTTTTTTTTCTCTTCTAAAAATGTTGATAGTGCACATTTTTTTGTTCAATAGGGGAGTATGTTACAGTGTATTCTCATAACATATACCTCGATCCTCTCTATTCTCTTCTCTTAGATATTTTCGTTTCTGTCTTTTCGTTTCTTTAACTTCTTTTCTTTGTCCTTGATTAACCTTTGCCTTCTTTTCTATTTTGTCCATATTTTTTCATGTGCGTATATAAACTCTTGTTTTGTAAAAGAATAAACAGAGAGAATAAACCACACATACACACACACACGTTAACTGTGTTCGTCGCTCTCTATGAGAGCGAACGTTAACAAGCTATTTTTCCAAAAGCTATGTATTTCAATTTTTTCATCAACAATAATTAGTTCGAAAGTATTTCAAAAGTCCGCAGGTTAAGGTTCCTCACGGAAAACTGTTGCGAGGCAATAAGCTGCAGTCTTCAGTTGAGAGACAATAACATGGCTCGGTCTCGACTGATGCGTTTGATAATTGTAGCTAGCCATTCTAATAAATCTACAAATTTATGCAATAATATTTCAGACTAGTAATTCAATGTAGAGTCTAAATAGAGACGGAGAACTATGCGCAATGGCACAGCTTGTTAATCAGTGGAATCTAGATACTAAATAATGGTATCTCTATCCTAGGAACTAGGTACATCGCAGTGTTTTTAGTACTTAAAAGAACATCAATCCACTGGTGAAGCATGGTTTGGGAGACAAAAGTTTCTATAGACCGTATTTACTCTCTTGATGTATTCGAGAAATGAACAACAAAATATGCGCGGTTAGAAATTCCTGTCGTAATGCAGAATGGAGTTTTCAGTCTTATGAAGTACTAATGAACAGTTATAACAGATGTAGAAATGACGAAAGCAATGGCGGTAAGAGGTTGACACGTCTGCGTGTTGACTTTGAAATTCCATTATTCACCTTCGAAGTGCCTTTCGGTATGCGTGGTTGTTGATTTGTTGAATGAATCGAACAAATATCGCAATCTCTGAAAATGCTATCATGACATTTTTTCTGCTTCACTTAGTTGCTCTGGTCTTTCAAGCCTTAATATAACATAATATGCCTAGTTTTCTTGTGTTCAGAATTCTGTGCATAAGAGCAAGGCTTAATTGATTGGTAAGCTCTGCCCTGAAAAACTGTTTAATCAGTTCTCTCGTGACTGTACATTGGATTCCGGTTTCCAAAGGACCTCGCCGGATAAGACAGCAAATCTGGCCCCCCTCTGGATTCGATTCTGTTGGGTCTAGAAAGAAAGCCCGCACATTTTTACATAGTTCTGTATATTTCTTTTCCTCTCTTAACAATATTACAGTGAATCACTTGAAGCTATTCTGTCACAGGGGGGGGTATCCAATTTATATGTATTTTTACACAATCATATATACATCTTGTGACCCATTGAAGATTCATATTATTTTAACTACAATATATCAAAAGATGCAGCTAAATCTCCTCTACAAAATGGTCATAAATGATCAATAATCAAAATAGATAAAGTACGAAAAAATGGCATGAAAATACTCTGGTTTTACTCATTTTCTGAGAAAACCGAAAAAAACGCCTTTAGTGTACATGCTCGTTCTCCCTTATAGTTCAAATGACAAACTTGAAACTTTCCCAGAAACATCTCCTAAAAATTCTCTACAAAATGAGGTACTTTTGGTTGGAATAAAAATGGTCCAAAGGGCTCAACTACTCAAATCAATTATCACCAATAACATATGTTGAAATATTTGAGTGGATATTTCTGTAACGTTTTTTCCAGCAAAATTCTTTCATAATCGCAGATATGTCATTGATGTTCTAACTGATCTAGAAAATGGATTGACTGACATAGTTATGACATATTTTGACAGTAATCTGTGCCATTGATTTAGTAATCTGATCACACACATCACTGGTCATATGTCATAATTTGTATGTCAATAAATCGAACCGAGGTAAGATTCTCCTAGAAAGTTCATGTGTTCTCTGGTGGATATTTATATCCAAGTATAGCTTATCAAGAACTAAAGTATGTGCGTGATAGAATCTCACTCTGACAGATTTACAACAGTGGCACACATACTCTTCAAGTGCTTGTATTGTTTGTTTTTCAATCTGTTTTTTCTCACTCCGTTCCGTTCTGTTTCGGCTGATAGAAGGTGGTGTTTTGGTATTGAATACCTTCCTTGCCAGAAAGAATGTTTCATTTCGTTGCATACCATCACGTTGATGATGGTTCCATTATCTCTTAGCTTTTTTCATTGTCCTGGTATCGCACTCGTTTCTTTTGTCTTCAAAAGAGGAAAAACACGAAAGAAGTGGTAGGCTTACCATAACACAACCAATTAATTATTACCTTATCGTTCACGTTTATAAATCAAATCTCAATGGTTTTCCTTTACAATACTCATTGATTGCTTCCAATGCCAAAAGTAAAGTGTGTTTTGTGTGAAAAGTTCCAGGATTCTACGAGATGTCGTTTGGTATCATCATCTGCTTACGACTGGTTTCACAAATATCTTCAGGAAAAACATGTGAAATTCGACCAAGATGATCTTCGTCTTTGTTCATCGTGCACAGAACAGTTTTACAAACTCAAAGAAGAAGTTAATTCGTTATCAACATCGATGATAAGTACTTCACCAATTGAAACTATGGAGACAAATACTGACGAACTTACTTTGGAAAATGTTATTTACACAGGATCCAGCGAAAAATGTTGTGTTATTTGTCGTGAATTTCGTAGTTCTTCGACCGACATGATAACTATGCCAAAATCAGCTCGGCTGGATCTGCTGATACTTCATCGTCTTTATGCTCCGCAAGGTGTTCGATGTTGTAGACTGCATATACTCGACAATAACCGTCTCGACCCAAATGGTTTTGTGGAGATAGATAGTCGCGAAAAATTGAAAGCAAGTCTTCAGTCCGATGAACTAATTCGTTTGTTAGATGATTTACTTTTGCTTATTAAAGAAGCTATGGAATTGCCACGTCTCGATTTTCAAGATCCATTGCTCTCAGATGATGATTACATGGCATGGACAGGTTGGACAAAAAGACAGTTTGACGCAATGTTCGAAGTACTTTCTCCCATTCTTCGGTCATCATGTAATCGTGACACACGCAACGCCTTAGCGGTTTTCTGGATAAAAGCTAAAACAAACTTATCATTCAGTCAAATAGGAACTTTATTTAATTACAGAGGCGATAGTGAAACTCGTCGAAAACGCGTCGGGGATACTTTTGATTCTGTGCGAATGATTTTGGTTCGTGACTTCGTACCACTCAATCTTGGTGTTGGTCACTTGACGCGAGAACAGGCTTTGACGCATAACACTGCTTTCAGTAAAGAATTTTGTGATAACAATGTGACGATAATTTGGGACGGTAAGTTTGAAAAGAAAGTATTCTTGAGAGTGTTAGTCAGATCAACATACGTTCAGTAGCTTCATTCTTGGAGCAGAAAAACATCTGTCTTCCGATCCAGACTTAGCACGATAGACGGAATCATTTCAAAAGTTTACTGCATTCTTGTGATGCTCATCTTTTCAATATACCACAGTTCAACGGCGGTTCAAACATAGACAACGTAGAATGGATATAAGACTTGATATTCGAGGATAATCATTATAAACGATTAAGAGAATTGTAAAACCAACAGATGAGAAAATGCTTGATATTTAACCATCGTTGTGGTGTATAAATGTTGATTTTGAATAAGGAATAAAACAGTAAACATGATCAATATAATTGATAGAAACTGCGACTAAGTAATTGATCATTGATTGTTTCATATCCAAATAATCAACAGATGAAAAAAGGTTCTCTTATCTTTTGTTTAATAGGCACATACCTTTATCTCGGAAAGAGCAGTGACCATTATGCTAATCGTTCTACATACTCTGGTCAAAAGTGTCGTCATCTCGTTAAGTTCATGTCACTCGTGCTTCCTGATGGGTATGTTTTAGACACAATAGGTCCTTTTCAAGGAACAGCAAACGACGCTAGTATCACTGAACGTATACTTGAAACAAGAAATGATTTGGTGGCATGGTGCGACTATGGTGACATTATGATATGTGATAGGGGTTTTAGAGATGTTATTCAAACCATGTCCGATCTCGGCTACGAAGTTAAAAGTCCAGTTTATCTCGAGAAATCCAAGAATCAACATACGACAACTGATTCTAACGAGTCTCGGCTAATCACGAAAGTAAGATGGACAGTCGAATCGTACCATGCCAGAATGAAGAAATGGCGTATATTATCCGATCGAATCGAAAATCAATTCTTATCAAAACTTGGCGATATAGTCAGAATTATTTCTGCCGGTCTTAATGCTTTCAGAGGTCCTATCATTAGTGATGTTGATGATGACCAATCAAAGATGATGGCCAAATTGATGAAAGAGCAAAAATCCAAAAATAATACATTAAAATGTGATATTGATCGTGGTTTAATAAGTTCTCGATCACAATGGAAAAAGCTGGATGATGAGAACATTGTCTTTCCAGAGATGGATTTGGACCACTTACGAGAACTTTTCTTTGGTACATATCAGATTAAGCAAAGTGAAACGTATACCGAAGAACATCTCGATGAAGAAGGAAATTATGTCGTTCAGGTCGCTCCAGAAGAGGATGAACTTATACGTTGTCGAATTCAAAGTCGCCACTCTAATGCAACACGCTATTATGCTTGGATTCGGTACTCATTATCAGAAAATACAATCACAGCTTGGTACTGCCAGTGTCGATCTGGTGCTCGAACAGTCGGTTGCTGCGGACATATTGCAAGTGTCATATGGTACTTATCATATGCTCGCTTACATGACTTTCATCCATCACCTGGCCGAATGAGAGTTGTTCAGGCTATAGAATATCTTAGATGACTGATGGAAGAAAAGTGAACAGAAAAAGTAGAAACAATAACTTTTAGCATTTTTTTTGATTTGCTTTTAACTGACTCAGAACATTTTGGGTCAAAAAGAAATGCATATGAAAACGTTTGGCCATTGCTGTGCTTTGATATAAATATCCACCAGAGAACACATGAACTTTCTAGGAGAATCTTACCTCGGTTCGATTTATTGACATACAAATTATGACATATGACCAGTGATGTGTGTGATCAGATTACTAAATCAATGGCACAGATTACTGTCAAAATATGTCATAACTATGTCAGTCAATCCNACCTCAAAATTGTTCGTTGTAGTACCTCAAAATACATTCTGGTCACCAGATTCATGGGAAAACTGTTTTTATTAAGTTTAGCTGACCCAAACTAAGCATCTCCAGCAGATATGACTTCAAAAGTTTTAGTTTTGGTAATACGGTCCTGGAAGAGAAAAAGAATGGTATTGAACTATAGGACGTATGATATATTTCATGTCAAAAAAATCCCTAAATTAAAAAACCCCCATTTGGGGATTTTGATTTGGGGATTGATTGTGGTAACCAATTTGGGGCAAATGATAACTTACCATTATTGGCATGCTATTTTCATTTAATAGATTGGTTCTTTTCATAGACTTATAAGCAATTATGTTTACCACAGAGAAAGCTTCTTTTAAAGTTTTAATACGATGACAGCATTTCTACTTACTAATCTAGCAGCTCGATTTGCTGAATTAAGACGACGTTGTCGTTGATCTTGAATTTGTTGACTAAAAAAACAACAGATTTTTTTTTTCTTCTTTTGAAGTTAGATTAAAAATGTTACCTCTGTGATTTTGTTTTTAATGTAACACTTTTTAATTGATTTTCAAGTTGTTTAACAATTTGTCTTTGTTCATCATATCGTTTTAATAAAGCAAATAAATCTAAATAAATAAATTTATTTTTTTTTTATAGAAAAATCAAAAGAAAAAAACACACCATCTTCGGTTGTATTATCAATAAGCAATCGATGATTATAGGCTAACACACCAAATGCATGTGTTGTTTGTTGAAGTTTAATTTTAAATCTATCACACATCTAGAAGAAAAATAAAAAGACAACTGTCTTGTTATTTATATAATAAAACAATAAGATAAACATTGATAAAGATAACATAAAATATAATAAACAAGTTTATTTGCTTTTGTGATCATCACGTTCTTTTCGATTGTAAATATACAAAAGAAAGTTTTATTATAATAAAAATTCCAAGTGAATTTGAATCTTAAATAAATCTTTTACTATAAAGAAGTTTTTTGTTTTCTTGGAGGCATATCATCAAATAATTTGACTTTCATTACCAAAATCTGTAAAGATGAAAAAAATATTCTTATAGAATTAGTTGTAGATAATAACTTTAATTCTTCTAAAGGTGATAAAAGATCATACTACTGTATGATTATCTTATTGGACATCATAACTAACATCACGATTTTCTTCACGAATCTAGAATAAGTATCAAACATATCTCAGATTTTTTTCAATATGTAAACCAAAATCATATCTTGATTAATAATGATTAGATAGAAAAAAGAAAAAAACCTCACGATAACTAAAACTAAAAATGTACTGTTGCTATATTTTTCTATCATATGAATGAATAATGATGTCTTGTCGTTTGAAGGGTACTGATCATTTGTCTATTTAAATTGTTGATAAATGAGGAGATAACACTAATTGATTAGTTGAAATACGAGAGAGCATTAATGGTATCATAGGATCTACATTTGGAGATAGTTTAGATACTGTAGGATATATTAGTACATTCATATCATTATCTTGTTCCTTACGCATTTCTTGGATATTTACAGTTGAAGTTTATTGCAGCTGTCATGTCCATTTCTGTTGAAAGATCTAGAAAAGATAAACTTTTACTCATATTTTGATTTTATTATTTGAAATAAAGGTTTATCGATGAACTCAAATTAATATGTTCGTGACATACGTTGAAGGCAGACTTGAAATAGCTAAGAAGTTCTAGAGGATAGCTTCGAAATACTCTTGACGTATGCAGAAAATATGAAATTCTAACTTTTTTTTTATTGTTTATCATAAAAGAACAACATTAAGCTGAACTAAATTTCTTAATAATCGATCATATTCTACTAGTTAAATTGATGTACTTCAAATATTTAATTGGGTTTTATGAGATCTATACCCATGGAAAAAGTATATTTGCTAAAATGTGAAATTCACAAATTTTTAATATAATTTGATAAGAATATGAAATGTTAAAGTTGTTTTATAGAATATGGTAATTTACTCTCTAATGATTAATCTTGACGCAAAAGAAAAAAGTATGTTTTCAAATTGATTCTGACATTTTTGCCTTCAAGCAATTCTCCAAAGAGTTCATGTCAGCTCTCGTTATTCTGATCGTTTTCACATTCTTAAATTATCCGTTAGATAAAAATTAAATAGTAGATTGCATTAAGAGAAATTACCTTGTTCCGTAGTTGATAATCAACTTGAATAGAAAAATTGTATTTTTTTTTTCTTCTTCCCTCTTTCATATAAATGGTTTTTAACCCATTCAACACGACAATTAATTGAATCATTAACTTTTTTGTGAATGTTTTATCCAATATGGAGCAACATCCCTCTGAAAATCTGAAGAAAACACTATTTTTTTTTATTGATATGAAGATTTTTTTTGTAGTATTCAACAAGTTATGTAAAATAATTCAATAAACCGTATATTGATTTAAGAAAGTTAAATTAATGGAGTTAAAAACTGACGACCATTTTGTGCAATAGATCAAATTGTTAAAATTTAAGAATATCACTAAATCAGAGAAAAAAAAACAAAATAAAATAAAACCAATACAAATAATTCCATACAGATCAAAGATAGGCGGAGCTGTCCCGTGTAACTCTGATATAGATAGTGGGTCAGTCATAAATTCATGTCCTACTAAATATATTAACTAGTGTTTGTTTTTTAATGGTACTAAGCATAAATGCACTTCCCTTCGATAAATTCTTTTAAATTTATGCAAAATTGTACACATTGTAAGGATTATGTGAATTTAAAGAATTAAGTCTTAGATTATTTTTTTCCGCATCTTTTTCTTTACTTTCGTAGCTGAGTCCGTTTTAGGCAGTAAAACTATTAGTTTTATCAATAATGTCTATATAAAAATCAAATAATTTACTTCGAACTTCTCGTAGTAGATAAATAGTATCAATTTTAACTGTAACTAATGATGGTACGAAAGCAGCTGGAATAGTTTTTATTAATGTCGTTAGACTGATACAATTGCTTTCAACAGATGATATAAGGATGTCTTTGATAAACTACTGAAAAAGGTAAATTAACTAAGATATTCAAAGCGCGGACAAAGAATAACGAAAGAAATGACTGGATGATTTTGTTGGTTAATAAAAAGAAACTAATTGAAAGTCATTAGACAATAGATGTCGTTATTAGTTGTTGGTATTGCAAAGTGTTGATCTAGTAATGTGCGGGTGTTGTCAATAATAATGGATGATTAACCCTGCAATTTACGACAAGGAACATAAACGCGATTTAAAGGATATATGAAACATTTGATCCAATTGAATTTGAATAATCAAGTGGTTTGTTCTGGTACAGTTTGTGTTCTTAGTCTGACATTTTCAAAAAAATATGTTCATTATTAAATTACCTTAAATAACTAAGAGTCATAAATGAGAATTTGATAACGAAACATTGGAATCCGTACAGCTGTTCATCAACAGATAACTACTTGTTTTAAATAAAACAATTAATTACGTGAGTCTCAACATTGATCCGTGTCTTTTTTTGTTGAAAATAGTAGATTTTTATCATAATTATTTTAGAAAATTTTTGAAATAATCAAGAAAATATTATCTTTATTGATTGAAAAGTATGTATTCATAGATCAATTTTAAGAACAGATCAGTTCTATTCATGGTTAGTGTTTATTTCTCTTTAGCAGAATGATTGAGAACAATTGTAAAAAAATAATTTTCTATATCTAGGGTAGTTCTATTTTGACAATCCAAAATCTTTATATTGATTTTGAAGACAAAATCCTGGAAACAAACTGATTATCAATGACAGATTTCTTATCATAAGTACAAAAAAGAGATTTTTTTTTCGCTGTCATCCTTTGTTTTGTTTAATGAACCGGATGAACAGGAAATTAAATTGTCTCTTTATGGTCTAGTCAATAGATTCTTGTCGAAATTTGTTTCCCGAACAAATTCACTCAGTTAACAATACTAATTAGATATGCTTCATGAGTTTGCATTCTTTAAAAAGAATCAACATTCTTCTTAGTGGTGTAACTAAGAGTGGGCTAGATTGGCCGTCGTCCAACTAATCTCGATATCCTGATTACGTCATTATCTTTTTTTTTTCAAATTAGAAGTTTCGATAGAGACGTATTGATTACTTATTTAAAATAAAGTGCAACTAGATTTGCTTTTTTTTTTGTATAAAGAAACAAAAGTAGACATTCATTTTTGATAAAAACAAACAGATTTTGGAAACATACTTCATTCGAGAGCATATATGAAAAGAACACAAAGATGAATCATTTTTGATGAATGGCAACAATGCCAAAGAACAGAAATACTAGAAACTGATTCAATTCACTTTGTTACGATGAAAAACACAAAAAAAAACAGCAATTGTTTTGCTACTATCTGCATCTCATTTTTGATACAATAAAACTAAGATATTATTTATGAGCTATTTTCTATTCAACAAAGTATATCATCGAAATAGTGTTGCAGTACATTAGTAATTTACATTATATCAATAGAATTCTATTCGATTCTCTTGAAGATTTTTATTTTGTAATAAATCATAAAGAGGACAGCTTGCCTCCTCTCCCTTCTGAGATTTCTGGAGAACGACTAATTAGAAATATTTGAAATTTCCACGACAGGTTGATCTCGACAAGTGGAGAAAAAATTGTCACAGTGTTTCTGCTACTTCCCGCCCCCCTTCTTTCCCTACAATGCTATGTTCGATCGAGCTGAACATTTTTTTACATACACTAAACACTATTTCGGATGGATATCATAACGTTTTTTTGTAAGAACTATCAAAAATCAGCGGAACAATATTTTTTTGAAGCAAAAAAAACAAACCGATCACAAACAATGTATAGTATTTCAGCTCGATCGAACTTACTAAGTCCGAGAAACGGGTGCATTTTTGCTATTTTCGTTACATAAATTTGATTTCTTTTCGATTTTTTAACGTTGAAAGACAATTTCTGAATTCTAAGATGTACTGAGTAAATAAATACAACTTCAGACAATACAATCGTCACAAAAAAATAAGTATTTTGGGTCACGGAAGGAAGCGGGAACTTCCCTTTAATGTTTCTGAAATAACAATGATTGAATACAAATCGAACCTAGAACAAGCATTAAATTCTCTTGTGAAGCAAAAAAAAAGCGTCGAAGAAATATGTTTACAATAGATGAAAGATTGATAATAAAGCATATTTCATCTCTAGACAATAGCTTTTCTTCTTCTAAATAGATTATATAAAAACCAATAGAAAGCAGCATTAGCTTTCATTATATTAACTTTATTCAAGTAAGATTTCTTTTACATTAATATATCAAACGCATTATTGGTATAAATGGGTCAACGAGTTTTTTTAGGGCGGGCAACCTTATCTGGCAAAATAAATCTATTATTATTTATGAACTAATGCAAGCTTGTTTGTGCCATTAGAATGATGAAGATTTCGGTACATGTTTGTAAAAGAGAAGAACAAGAAGATGAAAAAGAGAGAAAAGATGGAAAGAAAAAAAAAACTTCTTTGACAGCCTCGGGAAATGGAATGGAAACAAAGCACACAGCAAGAACAGGGAGAAGGAAATAGGTCCCGATAAAAAGCAGTCTAATTTTTAACTCATAGCGAATGAACGATGGTTGAACGAATAAAAGTAATCGACGAGACTGTCACCTATTCATCATGGAAAGTATTATTTGTATTCTTATTAAAATTTGAAATGGTAATGAGTACTCGAAATCGACATACTTCAAATAATACAAGCAATTATTCATGTTATACTTGTATAGAACCACTTGTTGGTTATAGTAAGTTTTTTTTATAATTATAATATAACTTTTATAGTTAAAATAAAATATTAAAATTTTCGTCTTAATAGTAAATATTTGATAATTATCTGCTTTTTTTTTCTTTCTAGCTGATCATCCAGGTTCATGTAAATATCTTAATACAAGTTCGCCATTAGCATCATCTTATATAAAAGAATGTAACATTAGTGATAATGATGATATTAATGAATATGAATGTCGAAAATTAGTCGTTAGTTATCGTTCTGTTGAAACATATTTACGTCGTGATTGTGTGCGAAAAGGTTTATGTTCATGGAAAGATAAAACTCAATCGATGATAAATACACCGGTGTACGATTGTGTTTATACTGATGAACGTACACAAAAACTTGAATGTATTTATTGTTGTGATACATCATTATGTAATCGAACAATTTCATATCGCATGACAAATCAATTTATTATTTGTTTATTATTTATTAGTTATAGAAATTTGATTTTATAATAAATTTATAAAAAAGCAAAAATTTATATTTAAGGTAATAAAATTTGAAAATTAAATATTAACCATAACGTAGATACATTTGAAATGTCCTAATCAGTATATGTGAAGCATGAAAAAGAACGATAGATATTAACTGTAGTTTATTGTTTTAATTTTGGCCTCCGAAAAGAAAGTATAAAAATATGCAAATTCTATGAAATTATTTTTTTTTACAAAAGCCAAATCATATCTTTTCGTATAATGTTTGAAAACACATGATGAAGAATAGATTGAAGAGACATAAAATTGGTTATGTTAGGCTTTGTATTATCAAGTATTCTACTTAATATAATGGAAATGCATTACTTTAGAACTAACTTAGAATGTAATGGTTTTTTGTTATGTAGATTCATTGAGCAGATTTTATTTTAATTAAGCATCAGTATCAAGAATGACTTTTCATTTCCTACAATGAATTTAAGTGTCAAAGTCACATCTCATTCTCAAGAGAATAAAGGTTATCTAGTTAAAGATATTATAGCTAATAGTAAATTACATGAACACCAATTTACACAGTGCAAGTAAAGATAAATTAGATCGATTGATATGGACAGATAGAATCATATCAATAAATAACATCCAAATATTAATGAAACTCTCTGAGCATCAATCCAAACTTAATTAACACCTATTTGAAAAAAGAATGATTCAAATAGGTGTTGATTATGTTTGGATTGATGTTCAGAGATTTTCATTAATGTTTAAACAGTATTCGTGAGCGTTCACATAGTTTACTAATGGATCTCGAAAAGAAAGTATACTTCTATAATAAAAAATTTATTAAAACAGTTGTTTTGTGTTTTTAAAAAAATCTGTAATTTTTAATGTCGTTTTATGAAGAATTTACTATGTCTAGAATAAAAAGAGACAACGCGAATCTTATTTGATTACGCCTATACGTAGAATGCTGATATTATACGAAGCATAGTATATATATGAGTCTAAACAGATACTTTTAATTGATATTTACAATCATCTGTACGAAATGGTGTAGTATTTTCTTTTAGAAAAACTAAGAAATGTTAGGAATTGATTTTTCAATAGTATTTTTTTCTCACATTTAACGAAAATGTAGACAAATTTTTGATTATTCTACTATGTATAAGACATAATATTTCCTCTTATAAAATCTAAAAAAACATTCAATGAATGTTAATTTGTACAAGAGAATAATATAACATGTTCTTATGAGAACATACATTGAAATAAATCATTCGTCGTAAAAAGCTACTCTCCTGAAATAAATACAATCTACCTTAATTATATGATAAAATTGTTTTAGATAAAATATTTCTTGAAACATAATAAATTAACAGATGAAAAATGAAATTCATCCAGAATGAAGTACACATAAGATAACTTTGTGTGTTTTATAAAAAAAAACAAAAAAAAGTATAAAATGAACTAATGAAATTATATTCGGCTGAAGTCAACTCAAGTTCACTTCACACAATCTGGATGACATTAGTTATTTGAAGAACTTTGCAACGATCTTGTTTTTTGCTCTCTTGATTTTAATTATCATGAAATGCAAAGTTTATGACAATCTGTCTGTTTGATGATGGACTCGCTATTAACAAAAAGAACATTAGATTGAAGATTGAAAAACAAGTCATGTCAATTCAATCTTGTGTTTGAACAAATATTTTCTAACTTAACATTTGCAAGATTATTGTGTCATAAAATATATCAACTGTTGATGCATATCTCTAGTAAAATCAAAAACAGAGAGGACTTCTTGATCTTCGCTTCGCGTCGACCTTGATTAACTTTTTCCGCCGTCACTTCTACCTATGTGAGACTCCTTCCTGAGAAAAAAATTTTCTCCAAATCGTAACTTCGCTTGAATTCGACACCTTGTTTCAATTTCTAGTATTAATAAATACCTGTGCATAAGAAACGCAATGAAAAAGTTTGTTCTTCATGTAAATTTTTCTTATTGCTGTTCAATTGAAAAGACTAACAGGTACGAAATCGTCTAACTACGAACTTTGGTATTTTTGTTGAATATTGATCGATTTATATTAACTTGTGCGTCATCAAGTGCTATTCTAAATTGAAAGTATTTAGCTACAATAAATAATATATCTTATATACTACACTTTTTGGCAACTTCATGAGGTTCATGTTGGCGTTGCTTAGAATTAGCATCTAGCGATATATTTTTAGATATACTCTCTGAAGCATTGTTTTCAAAATTTCGACGAAGAATATGAAGGATTTATTAGCATACTATTCTCCATGCAGAATTTATACTTGAAGAAGACGATGTAAATTTTAAAGTGAACAATGAAAATATTTACGTTGTTACAAATTAAGGACAAATATTGCGAGAAATTTGTCAGAAAAGCATTTTTTTAAGGATTATTGAATTATAGTTGAGAAAATTTTTATCGCATATTCTGAATTTTTTTAGGACTCTTACTTCAAAAACGGTTTATTCATTCAAGTTTTTAAGCTGTGATAGTTGACCAATTGAGTTACGATTTCTTTTTTCATTGACAAGAAAAGTTCATCTGAAATACAAAATCAAAAATTTTACACAGCAAAAAAATCTCTATCAGATACACTTCGAATGAAACCTTTGAAATATCCTTTTCAAAAATGTGTTCATCGAACAAGAAAAGAAATAGACATTCGAAGCGCGTAACCTTGAGCAAGAGCACGGTACAGCCTAGTCTATTTCTGGTATACTTGTAATTTATTGGAGACAGATGTTATGCAAAAGTTTAATTAATTTTAATAATTTCAAAGAAACTTTCATTCAGATAAGATCTGGAAATAGAATAAGGCTAGGTTGAAAATAAAAACTTTGAATTAAAATGAAGTTCGAGACATTAATTCATTATGTACGAGAACATCATAAAATATAATTCTTAGTGGCTTATATAACTATTTAAAAAGTAACAAATAACAAGCAAAAAAGATTAAATTTTATAGACTGATGTGATTAAATATTACAGTCCGAAATTTCTGTTCACTTTCTTGCTATTCTCTTTATTATATCGTTTATTTCGTCTATTGTAGTGATTATTAATTTGCATCCTATTGTGCATCTAGATAGGATAAAACAATTAAAATAAATTGTTTGCTATGTGTTCAGTAAAAAAAAGGAATTAGAAACTACTTTTAAAACTTTTCTTCAATCAATACTTAAAAATGTTTTTAATAATCGAAATTATATTGATTCAAATTCGTATGCTCACAAAATTAAATATTTCATATTTGAAAATAAGTCAATTGACAATGAATATAACAATTTTATTTAATTATATTGAATAATCGAATGGTTGAAGAATATATATATATATGTAATATATCCTATGGAAAATGTTTTAATTAATGTGCTTCATTATTATTATAGTTATTCTTATTTTTATAGTTAATATTGTCTCTTATTTCTATTTATCATGTTTTAACTATGATCATTTTTCTTGATATTGATTGAATTAATATGTTGTCTATGTAATTTAATATTTTGTGTTTGCGGATATTATAGACCTTTTGTACACCAAGTGAACATCCAAAGAAAATACAAGCATCCACACATAACAAAAGTCAAATCTATATTCAAACAATTACTTCATATGGATTATATACCGATCTAGAGATTTTGTTGAATTCGTGATCACCAACAAATATAACCAAGACCTACATCCTGTAAAATATTATTAATTGGCTCTGTCCACTATGAAAATTTACAGATCTGAAATATCCAGACCTATAATAAATCTGATACGTAGCTATTTTTCGATTCGTATTACTATATAGCTCAAGTAATCATCAGAGAAAATTTTATGACTTTTGTTGGATGATCGTGATTGTCTATAGCTATTCACACTTTCTTTGGATGTTCGTGTGGCTTAGAAGAGTTCGATATTACAGAAAAATGACAAATAAATATTTATATTTCTTTCATTAATTATAAACATCTATTAGTAAGTCGATATCATCAACGTCGAAGTTATTCAAGTAAATAAGTATTCAATCAAATAATTTGATGAATAATATATTTGACAGATGATTATTTGTTTTTTTTTTGTTTGTATGTTAATATAAAGAAAAAAGCTTATTTAATATTTGTAGTTCATTATTAAACTTGTTGCATATTTTGATTTATAATTTCGGTAACCTGTTATAAATAACAGATAAAAGGGTATGAACAATCATAATAATCTAATTTAAACACAAGTAAGAAAAGAAAACAGGAGGGAAACATTGCACTGTTCAAAAGAAATTTTAGAGACAAACATAATGAATCAAATATATATAGCTATTCTATGCTCACAACACCTGAGAAAGAAGAAAAAAAAATATATCACAAAAAACACAAGTAGATGTTTTATGTTAATCATTTATACACAAGTTTTTTATTAAATGAATTTGCTTCTTCATCATTATCATTACCAATATGTAATATAGTATGGGCTTCACTTTCAATTTGATTTGAACGAAAATCTTTTAAACGCTCTTTCATTGGTGTTATATAACCATGAATATGAAGAATATTTTCTTGAACTTCATCATCATCGTCACCACTATCAATATCCCATAAACGTTGTGATAATGAACGATTATCCATATGTAATCGAGGATTTAAATATGGATAACGATAAGATGAAGATAAAATTGATTGTCCTAAATGATCACCTGGATATGTTGATATTGTTCGATAATGATCAATGGAGAAATCTTCTGGTTGTATTTCCGATGAATAATAAAATGGAGTTATCGGAGGAGGAAATACATGATAATATGGATGTCGAATATATTGATGATCAATATTTGAATAAATACGACGTGTTATTGGTACAGATGATGATGATGATTTAACTACTACACGTGTTTTAACAGGTGTTGATGTTTGAGAACGTTGTGAACTACATAAAATTGGTACAATTGTTTCATCATAATGAGGAGGAGTATGTGATGAATAATACATTGGAGATGAAGATGATTGAATATTTGAATTCGATGGATAGAGATGTTCTCTTTTTACAATTGAATTCATCATATCACAAGATTTATTATTTGATGTTAACTACAAAATATAAAAAAGAAATTTTTGAGATTTTATTTCAATAAGTTAATAAATAAATATACTTGATGTTGCGATGGTGTTATAGATGATTTTAGTTGTTCTTGTTGATTTATTCTCTGATTTATCGGTATATTCGTTTCATTTTCATGTATAGTTGATTGATCATGATTATTTAATATTTTTACTGTATTAGAATGTTTATCATAAATTAATTTATGAAATTTTTCAGTTGATATTGCTTTATCTTTATTTAGAACTTTAAATGGTCCTTTAGGTGTTCGTGTAATTGGTAAAAATGTTCCACTAGCAGCTAATTCATAAGATAATTCACTTCCATTTGATAATTTTTTACGTTTTTTTGAACTAGATTGATCTGTAAATTTTTCATCAAGAAGTGAATCATTATCTTTTATACTGTCTACTGATGTGAATTTATTACTAAATATAACTATTTTTGGTATATTAATATCATTCATTGAAGCTTTCGAATAAAAATATACTTGTGGTATAAGAATAAATAATAGGCATATTGTTCCTATTGTAAACATACCAATAACAATAGAGGGATATGCATAATATGGATGAGTAAAATGGTAAATAAATGTCCATATTGTCCATGTTATATCAATTAAAATAAAGGCAAACATATTAAAAAATGCTACTAATTTGTTACGATTATTATTTATTAGTATTAATTCATCTTTTTCATTTTTATCACAATGACAATGACGACATAAAAATAAACATATTGATATTATTGTACATAGAAATAATTCTAATATTATATATGTATATGTCGCATAAAATCGATAATCAACAATACATTGAAATGAACATGGTTTTATTGATGATATTTGTTTTTGAAAATGAAATTTTAATTTACCATATTCATTTATTGTTTGTTGTTGACAAAAACGTGGAATAGTAAAATACCACCAAAGTATACCAATTGGTATTTGTATAGATATAAGTAATAAATAAATTAATAAAGATGTTAATTGTTTTGTACGTTTTGATAATATTCTTGTTGATAACCATTTCATAATATAACGACATAATAATGCTGAATAAATTAAAACATATGAAAATTGTGATAAAAATTCTCTTAAACCACAAAATAATTCATTACCACGTATTAAAAACAAGATAACAATCATATAAATAAAACATACACTAAAACAAAGATATAAATTTGTTAAATTTAAACGACGTATTGAGAAATATAAACATAAAAATGATATAATTATTGTTAATAAAATACCAATTAATGAAAGTATAAATAATGAAAATATCCATTGATAATTAAATTGTAATAATGATAATGTTTGATTATCTATTGTATGAATATTATCATCAATTAAATTTGACGAAAAATAAAAAAATTCTGTTGGTATTATAGGAAAATTGAATGATGATATATTCATGTTTGTTTTATCCATTTATCTAAATAAACAATTTGATTAATTACAATACAAATACTTCACTCGCCTCTTTTTATATATTATCATAACATAAGAAATATTACATATTCATTTAGGATTGTTGTTACCTTTCTCTCGTCATAATGCTTGACTAGTCTAACAGCGACACATAGAAAAATGACTATAAAGAAAATAACAAGATGTCTCTTTATCCGACCATCGAAGGTCTTCTACTCATGTTTATGTATATATATATATATATATATATGTGTGTGTGTGTTATTTAACGACATTGTTGTTACTGTTACTGTCACTGTCATCGTCAAATGGAACTAAAAGAATCGATAACAGTTTATGTAAATATATGTTTTCTTACTGTTATTGCATAGTTATATTTGTCTTTTCTGTCTACTTAATGATTTTCCCTCAAACGAGAAAAGAAAACAAACTAACCTAATTTAAAAATTTAGTTAAGACCGAAAATATTATTTCATTTACGTATTTTTTTGAAATATATTTGAATCATGTAAATGAAAATTGAGATTGTATTTAATACAATTCATTTTGTTAGGATTGGTATTTTACCGCCTCATTTTTTCTTTCGCATGAAATCAACTTTTTTTTTTCTTCTCGTTATTTCGCATATGATTCAAGGTAGATTTCATTAAATCAATTACTATTACTTCATATGAATACACATATATTTATTAGCGTCTATTGGACATATCATGATTTATTTGACAATATATTGCGTGCATAAATATATGTACTTATTGAGAAAATATATTCTCTTAACATAGTTATATGGTGAGAAAAATGAGTCAATCTTGTTGACTTTTATTTGTGTGGGAATATAATCAAGGTGATATGTTGATGCACATTAACATATAAACTGTATATTAGACGACAAGTGTCACAATAGAAGACCTTTTTGTTTTAATATAATTGACTTTATTTGTCCTTGGGAGATAGACGAATAGGCATTTGAAAATAATGTGAGATCGAGTCAAATGAGATAGTATGGATAAAGATAGATCACTTTGCTTAAGTGATCTAGCTCAATAGAATTTTAAAGAAAAAGAACGACAAGTTCTCATTCATATAGCATGTCAAAGATGTTATTACGTAAAATAAAGTTGACAGTTTTTTTTTCTTTTGTTTAACAGTCATAAATACATATAATGTCTGAGATTAATCTTATTTGGATACATTTTTAAACTTACCTATGTCTTGTCAATGCATTCTTTCGATAACTTAAACAACCCTCATTTGTCTTTTTTTGTCTCGATAATAAAAATATGACAAATCTAAAAGATGACCTACTCACTAAAACTACACATCGTTCTTATGATTATAAATGTATTGATCTTTTCATTCGTCCATACATACGCACACCATTAGCATAATCTTATTTTAAACTAGATACAATATGGACATATGTACAAGTATATGTCTTCACATGTCACGGTCATAATTCACTCATAAAAAAATTGCAATCAATTTCCGATCGATTCTCTTATGTTGACTACTCATATATGATAAATATGACAAAGAAATCGTTTTGATAGATGACTCTATTCTTTATTTTTCTATAAACGTATCAATGGATTATAACAATACGTCTATGAATAAAAGACAATAAGACACGTACGTACAACTTCACAGTATCGTTACATAATAAATTAAATGTGAAATTGCATATATTATAAGTCTCAAAAAAAAAAAAAAGAAAAAAAGCTCCAAAATTAAATATAAAAATTAAATTTTTTCTTTTCTATTCATCTAACGAATATGACTTGTCCAATTGATTTAAAAACAAAAAGAATAATCTTTTAACAAAAAAAAAGAAAAGTATCATTAATAGGTGTGAAGTCATACCTTATAGGGATAAATCTCCTTGACTGGATTTGCTCGAATGAATACTAAAGAAGTCAATAGACGAACAGACAGATATTTAAATATGTACATCGTGCATATATAAAAATGTGTGTAACAGTCATCATCATCATTCACAGATAATGATAAGAAGAAGAAGAAGAGTGGAGAGAAAGAGAAAGACAGAAAAAAGAGAACGAAAACGGCGAGAAGTAAAGAGCGGAAAGAATGTGAATGTATTCATTCTTTTTTTGCATGGAGCCTATAGTTTTTGTGGTTTATTTGAAAAGAAGCGAAAAAAAGAAGTCGAGGAAATAAGCAAGAAAAAAAAACTAAGCCTATTTGTTGACAGTCAAGATATCAAAAGAAATAGTATAAATAAATGTTTGTATGTTAATCAAGTCAGATAGAAAAGCGAGAAAAAAAAAGAAAACTATAAGTAGGATTCTATTTGCAAAGCTATTCCGGGAAACAATGACATAAAATAGAAGAGTAAAAACATAAAAAGACAATGACAAGAATTAAGCGACACATACATACATTCTCATAGTACTATCTATTATTAAACACAAGGCTATTGATAGGACATGTGAAAGTTGAAAGATATTTTTTTCTCTATTGATTGTCGATTGACATGAATCAAGGTTTGAATAAAAGTAAACAGCTTGTAAATAAGAGATGACAATCATTTCTTGTATGATAAAAACAAATAAATAAGAAAATTTACACAGACTAAAAGTAAGAGAAAGGGTGTGATGCAGAAAATTCATTTTAATTTATTAGATAAGGGAATAAGAGCGGTGAAATTTCTTTTATCAAATCACATATTACTTACATATAAGAATATATATATACAATACGAATCAATAAGTCTATTGTTTTTTTTCTCTATTGAAAGACAAGAAAAAAGGTTAAATCGATTTATCACCTTTTTTTTTTCTGTGTTCATACCTTCAAACAAAATGGCATGAAACATCGTTTAAGATTTATTCACTATAACATATGTTATGAGAAAATTCAATTTACTTTGTTATTCAAACAAAAGAATAGATCATATTAATTAGATATTTTATGTATACACAAGACTATAATGTACATATTGTAGATCAATCATTTTTAACTATAAAAGAAAATTTTAATAAGTAGCAAGATTAGTATCATTCAGGATGTCTATGCAACCAGTACTATTTTTTTTTCCATAGTAAAATAAACGATGAGAGTCGTTTTGAATTGATGTATTTATTTACTCACGCATGACTTACTCTATCGAACAATCAATTAATCAGAATGAGTTTGTTTTATATGCATGATCATGTCGCAGAAAAGTTATCATTATTGTCTAGCGTAGAACAGTGTCACATCATAACGAAATAAAATTCAAATCATCGTTGCATGTCAACTAGCTATGCAATACAAATAATTTGATTGGCTATCATAGAAAAAGTGGATCATATACATCAAATTCATTTATATCGAATATAAGTGAAGTGAAAGAAATAATTTCACTTGATAATCTTTTTTCATTACGAAAGAAAAAAAGAACCAAAAATGTATACACTAATATAACACTTGAAAATGTGTACATAGACACAATAGTGTGTTGTCGGAGATTCTTTCTTTCTTTTTATTTATTTTTTGTTAACATAGAAATTCTATCATACAATAAAACATATACACACACACACATACACAAACAAACAAAGATTTGACTTGGTTTTCTATTTGATGTCTTCATGAGGTTTTTTTGTTAATATTGAACTTGAACTTGTTATTGTTTGTTGATTTTCATTTAAATCAACTAGATCATTATCATTTGGATTTATTAAGGACTTTGCTCGTTTAACTGTTGACATTGGCTTAAGAAATAAATCAGAACTTAAACGACGTTTTGATAATAATTGATCACCAGTTAATTGTGGATTTATTGATAATGCTGAAGAATTATTTTGTTCATATGCATTTATTAATTGAAGTTCTTGTTCAACAAAAAATTTTTCTAAATAATCACTAAAAGACAACGATATTCTATTTATGAAAATAATAAATAAACAAGATAACTTACGTAACATAAGGATGTAAATGAAATCGACGTTTTTCAACACGATTTTGTCGAACAAATACATCATGGCGAGCTGATTTTTTCCAAATATAATAAAAAAAAACCAGCTCATACATAGTACGATTTGGAATCTAAATTTATATAAATAAATATTTATCTTTGTTTAAACAAAAAAAAAAAAGGTTTCGTAACGTAGATCTTTTGGGATTAAAATATAGAATTCATATGTGCTCTTTAGCCTTATTATACTAATACAAAATGCATTAAGTAAAAAATCTCTAGAGGACTAGAGTTCTTTTCTAAGAATAATTGATTGAAACAGACATTATCTATTACATTTCGAATAGAATTTCTTTTTTCTTTGCGCTATTTTTAATTTTCCTATTCCTTTTTTTTTTCTTATTTAACACAATTATTATTTTAATCATTGGTTTCACGGGCAAATAAGGCTGTTATACATATCCATTAGATCCGTAGTAGGTTTTCAACATACTATTATTTATCTCAACAATCTTAGAAGCACTAATATTGATTATTTCTTACGATTATAACATGATCAGTTCACGCTTTTTATGTTTATCATATGATGACTATGACAAATCAACGCATCACTAGCCTATCATCCGTGACATCTTGAATATAAATTTTTATCTGTTCAAAAATCAACAACTGCACTATTTCAAACACTCACAAGCGTATCACAGCCATTCAAATTTTGAGGAAGGCTTCGAAATGTTCTAGAACGGTTTAAGTCTTGTTGTTTGTGCTATTCAATACCGTTTTTTTTTGCTAAGAAACTTCAAGAAAGAAATTTGATACCTATTGTACTCGGCTCCTATGGAAATGTACTCGATGATCATTAAGCTTTTTCTCCTTTTATTATGGGAACAGGGGCTGTGACGGTACTAGCCGTCATTTTTGTTCTCTCTTTCTTTTTGTTGTGTGTTCATCTGTTTATACTTGTGACTTCTTTGTTCTCTGTGTTCATTTCATTTTGTTTTGATCATTATTTATCGTTTTCTCGTTAGTTACAATAATTTACTCTTCAATGCACATTCATCTTTGTCACCAATACTTATCTCATTAACCCTTTCTTGATCGTACACATCATTACTTCACTATTAAACTTCTTGACTGTTACCTTCAGTCAACCACTCCTTTGTCTACTCGTATTGTTCGCTTTATCTCTCTTCTCTTGATAATTATCATTTTCTTTTGTTGTATATCATTGATGAATTATCAGTCATCTTTCAATCAATTTATCATCATTATATCGTTTGTTATCAGGATTTGAATCTTATTGCACTTCAGTACGAAGCTGCGAAAATTCGACTTAAAACTTACACTCATTATATTTTTCTTCGAAAAATAGAATGTGAATTTCACAAGAATAAAACAATAATTTACCTTAAACATTGAAAAATCTTTGCCATATTCTTTAAAACATTGTTCGAATTGATCACATTCGGTTAATGACCATGTTGCTGATGAAACTAAAAGAAGAAAATATTCGATAAATGAAATATTTTTTGTTTTTTCTAAATATAATACAATAATTTTTATTCGTTGTTGGTAAACGAAGTTTATCTAAAGCTTGATCAATATTATAATTTGTTGATAGAAATACTTCAAGTACAATTTCTTCATCAGCTGTTCGATCTATTATAACACAATATGAAAAAGAAAATTTCTTTTTTTTTTTTCTTAATTTAAATAAACATACGTTCTTTAGCAGCTAATTTTAAATATTTATTAACTAAGGAAGAATTTTCATCTTGATTTGTATCCAATAGTGGACACCAAAGTAATTGATCGTTAGGTAATTCTAGAAAAATTTGAAAAAAATTGTTAAAGACTTTTTTTTTAATTAAATATTTATCTTCAACCTTGATCATTGTGGTCGGTTGATATAAGTAAATCAGGAATAACAGCTTGATATTGATCACCAATATTAATAGCCTAGAAAATTATAAATATATAGAATTCAGTGAAATACAAAGAAAACAGAACCATTGTTATTAGCACTTTGAATAATTTATTCTAAGAATGACTAGGAATGAAAATATAGAATTATATTATTATCCTACAGATGAATAGAATATCTCGTGCACTGCTGCTGCAATGAAATTTCAACAAAATGTTTCAAATTTTACTGATGTAACTGTAATGAATCAGAACTATTTTTATTAATATATGAGATTCATCGAATCGGTGAGTATTACATTCGTTGATATAGAAATTTCGTGCAATTTTGCAATGTCTTTCAAAAACAAATAGAGTCATCGTCATTGTTGCGATGGACATCTCAAGCTTAAAATTTTTGAGCGAATTTTTCCCGGATAAAATATCAAACAAAACGAAAACAGACGTTTATTAACTGAATTAATTCTAATAAAAAGAATCTAAGAATTTTTCATTTCATATGGATCAAGAAATGATTTTTGTATGTGAAGACACGTATACTGTATATTTCTGAAAGTAGCACACACATGCTATTTTTTCTTTGTAAGTTATTAGTCTATAAGTAATTTTAAACACTCAATACATCATTATAAGACTGTCTATTAGTTTTTCATTGAACTGAAACTCAGAATTGCACTATTAATAGTACATTTCTTTAATAAAAAAAGGAACTCTGCACAATGGAACTCCACAATTATTGTAGTCATTCAAAAAAATTTTTTTTATCATAGTAACTACAATTTGAATAAGTTCGGGCAATTTTAATGCTTGAAAAAAATTGGCATCAGAAATAAGACGAACTAATAATTAAACAGAAAGACCAAGATGCATAAGTAGGTACTTCAGCTTGTTGAAGACTGTCATTTATTAATATAGACTTTCACGATTAAAATGCCCGCTGATTAATGTCAAAGAGTCAGATAGGTTACTATTTTTAGTTATACTTTTTCACTTTAATAACACTTGTGTAATTTAATCCAAGTAATAGTGCATAGAGCTCTGTGTGTGAATGAAGCAGTGTCATTGAACCCAATCAATGCTCTGTTTTTATTTATTGTTTAAATGAAATTTGCAAAACGTTCGTGAAGACTTCTGATTGTTATTAATAGGAAGATGCAAAACCTGTTTAAGAAATTTTCCTTTAGAAAGAAAAGAAATAAAGTTTATGTCCATCTCGCTGATCATGTCGGGCAGTCAATTTCGAGACTTATTAGACAGTGTAAAAAACTTTCGACAATATTTAATTATTGCAAACATCTTCTTTCTCGTATTACAAGAAAAAAAAAAGTCTAACGAATTCTACTGGGTAAATGTCAATTGTCAGATTGTTTTTTCTTTTGTGTACATACTTTTTGCCAATAAAATGTAAATGATGAATCATCAATATCTTCTTCATCACCGTTTTCATCTAAAATAATGAAAAAAAGAAAATTTTATATTGAATAAAGTTGTTGATCTTAATTTTCTACTTACTTGAAGTTGGATGTTCAGCGATTAATAAACGTTGATAACCACTATCTTCTTGATCTGTTGAATCTTCACTAGATGTATTAATTTCTTCTTGTTTTGATGTCGGTATATTTACTATATTAGATGAACTCGTATATAATTTCCTTAAATCTTCAATTGGCATTTCACTTTCCTAAATATTAATAATAATAAACTTGACATTATTTTTTCATTATTGAATATCTATTCTTACAACGGTTAATTTGACTATTTCTGTTTGATGAAGTTCACTGGTGACAGATGTTTGTTGTTCTTCTTTTATTACTTCTACTTTTATTTTATTCAACGTCTGTTCTTCATCATTATTTTCTATTTTTGGTTCTTTCAATGATTCTTCCGATTCATTTTGTATTTCAGCCATTTATAAACTTTTTCTAAATAATCTAAGATAAATATATACGATTTAATTATACACTGAAATATTCTTGAATAAAAAACTTTTATTTTGTAAGTTGAAAAACAAAAACAACAAAAAGAAGTACAACGCGAGAATGTTTTCATTACAATAAAATGTGCTTTTACAAAAACTAAATAATACATGGAAAATAATGAGAATGAATCGTATTGAATGGCATGAATAAACGCTTATATATATATATATGATACGGAAGCATAAAATTATTTCGTTTATTATATTAGTTAATTTTTAGTATGCTGATGATTGAGAAGCAAGATCTGGTCGAACGAATTTTTTAAATGAACCAATCATATAGCGAAACTAAATAGGAAAAAAATTATGCATAAATCTATCGATTCTAATAAATTAAATTATCTTACAGCAATAAAAGCAACAGCCGTTCCTAGAATGGCACCACCAAGAACATCTGTAGGATGATGACGATTGTCTGTAATACGTGTAATACCTTAAGAGAAAAACAAAAACTTCATAAATAGCTCGAAAGAAAATATAATTAAGTAAATATATACCGATATAGGAAGCTAAAGCAAAACAACCCATTTCCATAAGATATGGAAATAGACCAAAATTACGATAATTCCAAACTTTATGAATATAAAACTAAAGATATATAAAAATAAATGATTAAATATTCTTAAATAAAAAATAAAAAGATAAGATTATTTACAGCCAAAAAGATTAAACCGCAGAAAGCTGTTGATGCATGACCAGATGGAAATGATTGACTATAAAAGAAGATAATGGTTTTTGTTTTTGTATGGATGAAAGACATTCTTACTTAAATATGAACTATTAACTTTAACATTACTTTTTAAACAAAAATAATTCATTTTAGTTTACTAAATATTCAATTCTTCATCTATTATTTAGCATCTAAACTTTTAGTGAAATGAATCGTTTTAGTTTTTTTTTCGATTATCTATGAAGATTGTATCAGAGATGGGATTGGCCTATTTTTTTAAAATTTCCAGCCGAATCAATCCTATCTTTGAATTGTACTTCAATATTGCCTATTCAATTGACTAAATTATGTTAATGTGTTTATATCGACGTTAAGTCTACACGATTCCATTTGTCGTTCTTTTCATTATAACAAATGATCACTTACTATTTTAAATATTTAAGGATTTTGTCTCTATATATTTGAGTACGTAACTTAAGATTTTACTAATAAGTTTGTTTTTGGGATAGAAGAAAACTTCTTTATTTTTAGATCTATTTTCTCTATTAATCTTTGACTTAAGATTTTTTTCTCTTTAACTAGTGTGTATTCATGGTGCCATTGAAGAATTATAATCTTTTCTATATCTAAGAACATTTAACAGACTTATGGAGATGCTCATCAATAATGGCTATAATGATCGATGGAGTTCTCATACGTCATTTTGGTTCATCAAAAGATGAGGATGTTCAATGTAGATATGATAAATAAGTAGCAAAAAAAGCATAAACATCATTTTATTATCTTCAACTGTCATGAAAGTCTATATTTGAATGCATGCAACATTTTGATATAATGTCGTGACTTAGCGTTGTGAAGATATTGATTTACTAAATCATGTAGATTGTTTTTTATCATATCAAATTATATACAGTTACACTAGTGGACTTAAACAGAAAAAAAGTCAATAAAATGAAAGATCAAAGTTTCATTGAATAAAGTTGTAGCAACTGTTGAGTTTCAGATCAATACTCCATATAAAATTTCAAAATGAGTCGTTTTCAATTTCAAATGAAGACAACAAAAGTGAATCATATTTTATTAATGATCAATTATTTTCATTTTGTTTTATATATTTTAAATAAAGTTTAAAAGACATGAATATCTTTCAACTATAAATCTCATATTAACTTCGCTCTTATCCTTTATTACTAAAAAAACAAATGATTTATATTGTCAACTTTATTTTTTGTATTATGTTCAACATACCGAATATCATAAGCACCATCTTTTTCTTTAAAAACACTACTTGATTCTGCGAAACAATTATAATCAACAATCCATTCATTTGGATCACGACAAAATTCTTTATAAGAAGTTTTGTGAAAACATGATGGAATAAAATGTGGTCGTAATCGACCAACAGCTACTTTGCCAATATTAGTTAAAAATGCATTAGCACAATTAGCAAAAAGAAAAACACCTAAATAAAGAAAACAATATTTCATTTAAATTTATANGTTAGAAAGGGGTTGCCCTTGGCAAGATGAGAACCTATGGAAAACTAAGGTTTTTCATAAAAAACCATGAAAACCGCCTTAGAGAATTTTTTCCTCGAACACGTGTCTCATCATTTTAGGTGTTCTATTTGTGGTAAAAATTTCATTTCGATCGGCCTTACCATCTTCGAGATCTAGAAATGGTCAAAAAAGAGGGGGGGGGGGTACCCTTAAGAATGATACTTATGGTAGCGTAAAACTTGTATCAAATGTCAGATTGTAGACAGATATGGTTAAAATGTTTTCGTGTGTGTTATATTTCAATATGATGAATATCGTTTTCTTATGAAAAGCTGAACGGATTCCATTTATATTTCAGTCTAGAAGTTGACAGATTTAAATATACATAATTTGAAATAAAATGGTAGAAAAACTTCAGGCTACATAACTTAATTCATTCATTCCAATATCAGTAACTTTTGTACAATGTAAAAAATTCGAATTAAATATTTTAATAATTCTCATAAATAAACTTTATTTCGAATTATCAGATTGTAACATAAAGTTGATATCAATCATAATTTGTAGAGTTTTTTTTTTTTGTTAACAAGAATTTTAATTTAAGGAACGTCGTATTGTTATGGATCAATTACGTACTCTTGAATTTGTACAATTACAAGCATTTGCACGTGTACTTCAACAACAAAATAAAAAGTATTTTGATTTTGTTTTTCCTAACTTTTTGTTTGAAAAATTTGATTTTTATATTATAGATCTCAATCAACAATTGATAAATTACAACAAAAAAATACTCGTATATCAGCTGCTCAATTACTTGCTGAATCAATTAAAGTGAAAATATTATTTAGAATTTATTTTTATAAAGAATTTTTATTTAGAAACAAACTCTTGATAAAATAACATTTGCTTTAATTATGGATCGTATATTAGGCAAAGTTGATAATCAATTATTATGTTTACGTGATCAATGTTATATGTCAGCTGTTAGTAATGTACAATCGTTAGTACAAAAAGATATAGGAACAACAATGATGACAAAAATTGAGCAAGAACTATCTCGTTTACGTAATAAAGTTAATCATTTAACATTAAGTACGATAAAAATTTTCTTTCGAATCAATTTTCATTATTATTGTTTTCTAGCTAATGAAAAATATAGTCAATTAATAACTCGATTATTACAGTAAGTATAGTTAGAAAAAAAAAATATGATACATAATAAAATCGTTTTTGCTTTTAATAGAGATATTCAACATATTCATGACGTATCAAAACATGATGTAAAAGAAGCACACAATATGCGTTTATTTATTCAATCATTACATGATGCTACTTATCAACATCGGTTTGAGTATGTTTTATTCAGATTTTTTTCCCGAAGTACAGATACATTGTATATATGATAGAATAAAGACAAGCTTTGAAAAGGCAAACCCGATTTTCTCAAGAGTGTTGATCATTCGATAGATTTCGATTCAGTTATACCGGCATGAGTTGTTCTTCATTTTCCGAAACTAAATCAACTCCTCAATTATTCATATCTGTGTTCTATATCACTACAGTAATGACATAGAATTTCTAAACTTTTAGTGCATATTACTATTTATTTTCGTACGCTTTTTGTCTATTGCTGAATTGAAAACTTCATAGAAACAAAAACTTTATATCAGCTTACACATTTATTAACGATTTGTGAGACAGAAGTTATTTATTAATTGTATACTTAGTCTGCTTTCTACATTATCAGGATTCTCACTCCGAAAATAGCCGATTTTTTACAGCTACATCCTAACTTCAAACAAAACTAGTTTTTGAAATGTCGCTGCGAAGTGAATAGCATAGAAGAAGACACCGATGTACAGTAGATTTTGATCTTTCTTCCTGCCTCTAATTCTAAGAAATATCGACTACTCTTCATATTATATTTGTTTTGTTAATTTTTATATCTGTACGAAAACTATCCTATAAGGAGTAGAAGATATATAACTTAAATCTATGATAAACTACAATATTAAACATTTTTTTTAAATTGTTTTTGTTGACATAACTTGATATAAAAATCGATGGGTAAAATACGATAAGTATATCATGATGAACTTCGGCGTTAGAAAAAAAACTATTTTCTATGCTTAAAAATATGATTTATATAAATCTGTTTCATTTAATCATTGTTCTAGTCGAAGTGAATGTAAAATAATAAAACGATCAATAAATCAATTAGAATTGGGATTTTTTGATAATCTTGTTCGCATTCAACTCGATGGAAAAACAATTGGTCGTATTACAACTTGGACAAAAATAACCGATAAAAATGATGATAATATTGAATGTAAAATTATGTATTCTACTGATGGTAAACTGATTGAAAAAAAACTGACAAAAGCCTTTATTTGTTTATTTTATTAATAGAAAATTTAAACCAAAGTCAACAATTAGCTTATGAATTACTTAAAAATGAAATCAATATCTATTGGAATCGTCCATTAACAAGTACAATATCTATGTCATATCTTATAGACTTTATACGAAAATTAATTGAATATTCACTTATTGCAAATAATTTATCCAGAACATTAATTGTTTGTCTTGAAACTTTACCATGTAAATTAATTGATAATAAGTACGTATAAAATGTTATTAATTCTATACTTCCTGAAATTAATTCGATTGATTTCGTATAACATGAAATATAGAAATAGCTTATGCAGATGTTGATTATGATACTGACATAGTTAAATTTCGAAGAAGTCATTTCAATATAGAGTTGTAGAATAAGCCATAAATGGCCTATTCGTAAACATAAGCAGAACGAGTCGTTTTGATCCTGGTGTAAGGGAAATCATTTCGCTTATATAAACTCATTCGTCTTGAATGATATAAAAATTGAGTTTATTGTTAATTTGATTTTTGTCGTAGTTGTTATAATGCTATTGTATCTCTACAAAGCTTAATTTTTGAAAAACGAGTCATTTTGGGAAATAGCATATGATTAAATAATTACACAAGCGGCTGTTTTTGCTATAACAAAAGTTGCAGATTTCTATAGTTTATAGATCAGAAGTTATTTAAAAACGATCGTGGATTGATTTTTGAGAGAAAACTATTTTTCATGTTACTCAGTACGAATGGTTCAAGTTGTGAATAAATTTAAAAGAAATATCGTTTTTCAAACTTATCAATCTTAGCCAAGGAATGATGAAAAGAAGTCTAATGTTTTTTTTGCGAATTTATAGTTTATTTGAAGTTTTACGCAAGATTTGGGAACCACCTCGATCTGATTCTTTATTATTCGAAATAGATAGTTTCTCTGAATGAATTAACAATAACCCAACAGAATACTTATTAATTTTTTTTTTTGTATAAAGATTTACTATTGATTGGTCAACACCACAAATACGTCTTGATATTGAATGGGAACTTGATGAACGAATATTTCGTGATTGTCCATTGAAATCATCTTATTGTTGTCAGCCACAACATAATGAATTGTATATATATTTGATTAATTTTTATTTGATATAAATTATTTTTTTAATTATTTCATAGATGTAATGAACTTCAAACTCTTCTTGATCGTATGAAACCAATCAATGGTTCAATTGCTAGTTTATATGAACAAGTTGAAAAACATATTCGACCATGGATTAAACTTCTTGATGAAATTCAAAATGATAATATAAATAAACCTCAAGCTAATATATCATTACAAAAATTAAAACAATCATTAGAAAAATTACTACTTGAACATAATTAATTGTGAATAGAATTTTTGCAAATAGAAATTAAAAAAAAATAACAATGTTTATCGATATAGTTAAATAAAATATTCTTGTATATGTATTGTTTGCAGAAATAAATTTATCAAAAGAAAAGTTATTACATTATTATTGATTTTGTTTCGAGAATGTTGGTGTAGTTTTCTTCTTATTCAAGTTTAGTTTCTAATAAGACACAATATGAAAGATTCTCTTGGTTTTTGAAATTAATATTGAAAAAGTACATTTTATCAACGAGTTTTTGATAAATTTTACTTTCATGCTTTGTGATGCTTGTTACTTTATAAAAGAAGAGAGTAAAGACGCAGTGATTTCGCATATTGTTCCGAATTTTATGTTCTGGGTACAGAAAACTTTCTAACATAACCCAATTATGAAACCTTGATATAGAGTGCATTCCATGGAGAAATTTATTGACTACACAAATCACTATTTGAATTCGAATTAGGTTATCAGCATTAGGTAAAGTTAACAATTCCCTTGTTTTTATAATTGTAAACAGTACAGGCATGCCATCAATGTAATATCCTTAATAAAGTTTGTTTTGATTATTTTTTGTTATTGTGTTAGATGAGAATGAAATATTATCGATTGATTATCTTCACATGTATTTTTCTTACTTGAAAACAAATTATATTTGTTTAGTGAATTCAATAATGATACTTCAAAGTATTGTTTTGTTAATGTTATCTTTATGAGAAAAAGTCGTCCAATAGGTTTTTATCATTAATGGATTTTATTGAACTGAAGTGATATATCCATTTTGTTTTTTGTATGATTATTTATGGCCAACTCGATAAAACATTAATTGATCCTCACCACTCTTATTTCAGATTGAAGAACTATCGTAAATATGCCCTTGGCGTATTAATTCTCTCTTGTTTTACTGATTATTCCCCTACAAAGCAATTATTTATTATTTGAATATCCTTGCAAACTTATTTTACATATCATATATGAGAAAATCTGATTAAAATTTCGATTTGTTTGAAATATATTTCAAATGAATCAAATCAAATTTTATACAAATTTCTAGAGACTTTTTTGATTTTTAAATCTTTTGACAAACAAGAAAACCGATGTCAATCATGTGAAGAAAATTTGATAATACTAATAGTAGAATTCTCTTTTTTATGTCACTTGCTATGAATTTTATTCTCATTTACTTTCCACATTTAACTACTACTTATTTTACCATTTCCTTTGGAGTATCTATCATGAATACTAAAGGAAAAAACTCTTGATCAAAATTAGTATGCAGAAAAAAAAATAGTTATTGAACATGTTCTTCGTATAAAACTCATTTCCTGAAATATAATAATGACATCAATTTGATTATCTCTCTCACACATTATTATTTTGGCCAGTAGTTCTATATTTCTCTTGGATAAAAGTCAATAAGACAACATAGTCTAGAGAAAGTACTCGAATGAATATATATATATATATATATGTAAAGAAGAGAAAAAACGAAGATTTTTTAATGACTTCGTGAGTACATTGAATATTATTAAAAAGAACAGGATGCATTATATCAGAAGCTCTTCATTAAATTGTCACTCATCTTTTCTCTTGCCAATTTTCTTTTCATGTCAAAGATGTCAATAACAACGAGAAACAATACTAAAAGGTACAGCCTATATTGTGGAAGAATGCATGAATTTAATCTTGGAAAAGCATGTTATTGTACTTCATATATTGTCGCTTTTAGTACTTAAGAGCATTATTTCATAATGAATATTACCGTTTTGAAAGGATGTTGTATAAACTACATAGATAATAACTTGTTTTAATAAGATACAAACATGTTATATTTGTTATAAATGATTAAAGATGATAATGCGTACTGAAATAATATAGTTCCGATGATTAAATGTAATGTTTATTGATTAACATTAAAAATTATTTTAGTTGACCTATATTTAACAAGACAAATGGAATCACTTGGATATGCTATTATTATTTTTTCTATTATTAATACATGTTTATAAATAAGATTAAGCTCTTAAATATAAAAAATAACAAGAGACTAAATGATTCAATTATATTGATCTAAATTCTCGTTATTTTCTTGTAAGAAATAAGGACAAACACAACAGTAGATTATCAATGAAAGATGCTTATTTATAGCGGCAAATAAATATAATCAAAAAGGAATTTCGATTTTCAAATATTATGTCAATAAAAATAGTCCAATAATGTATATGGTCGTCTTATTATTTTTTTCATTTAGTTATTTTCTCTTATCAAGAATACTTGATATATCATTGAGTTGATCAAGCAAAGGTTCTCAATCTGTTGATGACATTATTGAAATATTGAAAAAAAAAGAATCTAATCTTTGTAACTTAGAAAAAAAAATATAGCTTATTCTTATCAATCAGCTGAGTTCTATACAGTTTTATCACAATAAATTTGTTGCCAATTTTCGAGTATAAAATTTTAATGACTACGGAAAAAAATTTTTTTTCCTAAGAAAAACCAAATCACAGTGAACAAATGTTATATATTTTTTTGAACAATAGCACACCAATTTCCATGGTCATAATAAGATTTGATTATTTTTGATCCGACTATAGTTTTTGATGCTTCTTCAATAAGCATTTCAAGTTCGCCATGTTTACATACGTGATAATAACGTTTATTATATGGATTTATATTACTTTGTTCATTATCATATGAACTCATTGGAAATGGTCGAATACGAAATGTTAATCGATCTTGATGAGATAATTTTGGTGTGGACGGAGTTGATGATGTTTGCTTTACAAATCGTTGAAATAAATTTTGTATTGATTCAATCATTGAAAATGTTGTTGCTTGATTATTAACTTGTTCCATGCGGCGTAAAAAATTTGCTTCCATGTCAAGTGATGATGACCAAGAGTTTTTATCAAGAATAATATCTAATAGAAAAAAAACAAGTAATTGAAAAAAAAATCATCGTACGAAATTATCATACCTGATCGTGCTTGATGATCAATACATGGAACTAGAACATCTTGACTACAAAACTAATTAAAAAAAAATAGTTTAACATTTTTTTTCTTCCTCTTCCTCTACTTCTATAAATTTACGTTTCGTTGTTTTTGTTCCATTGCCCAAGTGTAAATTAATAATTGACCGCCGTTAGGTTTCAAAATACGAAGGCATTCTAAAACAGACTTTATTAATAAAAGCAAAAGAATAATCTCATAAAATAAATAAAATTAAACCTTGAATAGCTTTGACACGTCGTTGATGTGTAGCGAAATGATGTATAACACCAATTGATAGGACAGCATCAAATAAATTGTCTCGATATGGTAAATGAAGGTTGTCAGCTATAATAATTGGTATATGAGAATATTTATCTCGAGCTATTTCACATAATTGAGTACTACGATCACAACCAATAGTAAACAAATCTGATTTAAGTTTAATATATTTTCCGGTTCCACAACCTTATTTATTAAAATCAGAAATTGAACATAAAAAAAAAGAAATGATTATTTTTAGCATACCAATATCAGCTACTAAAGCATTTTTATTTTGTGATGATATTCGATTAAGAAATTTTCGAACATTAGGCCATGCTGTTGTATCTTGTGTTAATGTTGTTGAATCGAGTCGATTGTAAACATCATGTCTAAATAAAAAACAAAGAATAGGAATTAAGACAGATATGAAAGGAAAAAATCCAGGTCTTATTTACACATAAATTTGTTCTAAAACGTCTGGTTGTGACTTGTTTTGGTCGTTCATGCCTGTTATTATTGGTCTATGAAGAGGAATGAATAAATTTCATCTAGTTGACAGAATAATTATGTAATGCATCAGCCAGAAGGCAACTTAGATGACGTGTGTCAAGATATGGATGAAAAAAGAATAAAAAAGAATAGACTGAAATGAGAAAAAAAAACATGCACATCAGAAATCCATCTGTCGAGGGGTGAATGTATTTTATGCTTTAAAATTTAAATTAGATATGTCAGAAACATAGTAGAATAGAAAATCATTATCAAACTATATATTATCAACTTTTCTATGTAACAGTATATTTTAATTAAAGACGAACAAAATGTTTTTTTTCCTTTTGCAAGGATTTATACACCACTGGAGAAGCAAATAATAATCATGAAGAATAATGCACGAAACAAGAATAAGAATAAACTAGAAAGAACAAAAAGGAAAAAGACAACTAAAAAAAAAAGAACTGAGCGTAATGTTGGTGATTGTGTGGCAGATGATGATGATGATAATGATGTTGGAGGTCGAGTGAGTGCATGAAAGAATCATGATGAAGAAAAAAAATATCTACATATATATATACAAGAGAGTCAAAAAAGCATAGATTTAGATTGATAGGAATGAGAAATGAGCGATAGATATGAAAAAAAAATAAGAATAAAAGAAAAGCACATTACCCATGAGAATCGTATCTATTAGAAAAAAAAATAAAGAATAAGTTAGTTATTATAAAAATAAATCCTTCATCCACATCTACATTCATCGTATAAACTATTCATAAAATACCGGAAAAGAGTTCTCTAGAGAATATATGTTAAACAAAAACCTGATCATATTAAATAAATGAAATTTAATAATCCTAGATAGTATCATAAAAAGACTACTTTTCAAGGATTTATATTTTCAATTAATTTCATTAATTAATCTTTAAGATCATTTACTAAAAAAAAATGTTTTTTTTCTTTTTTGTCTATTTTTATATCTTTAATTATGAAATGCATAAAAATTATATATACAACTCAGCATATCTTTATATTGTTAATCAAATACAAAATAATCATTTTTTTAAAATAACATACAACCTAAACTAACTTGACAACTTGATACAAACACGCATATGGAATAATAAATCTTACTCAAATAATGGAAAAGAAAAATAAATATGTCACATCAATCATGAATTTTCATAGAGAATGATGAAGTTTCAATTATTATGTTAACATAGGCATGCTATAAACATTGTGGATCTTTCTTCTTCGAGTTTGAATGAAAATAATTTTAATAACTATCAGACTAAGTGAATATAAAAATTTTTCCCAGATATTAACCTGAGGTGTAATGGTTTCACCATCAAATATAAATAGAAAATGTTGAATAACATTGCTTAGTTAGGCGTTTTAGTGATGACAAAAAAAACTCAGCTCATTTGTTTGGATTCAGGTCGTATTTTAGGTTTCTTTCAATTTTGTGTTTTACTGCTTAATACACTAGTTTACCCTTCACTCATTCATTAAAAGTAGACCTCATTTTATATTCATGCTGTATCTGGTTATTAAAGTAACAGATGTTGTGTAAGAAAAAACTGAAAAAAACATTTTTCATCATGCTAATGACTTTTTATATAAGCTTAGTTATTTATCGAGTAAATCTTACCATAAAGCTCAATATATATTCGAGGATTTTGTTTTTGTTAAAATGAATCTAATATCAACCATTGAATGACATATACCATATTATCTTTCATCGAACTACTAAAAGGTCATGCGAGCTTTATAAATAATTTGAACCTTGGTAATTTGATATGAACATGCATGCCTTTTGATATGGCAAACATTCTGAATGAAAATGAAACAAAAGATACTTTATAAATTATTAAACATGGTGTAAGTCATAGATGCACAATGAAGTTATAAATATTAATTTTTATATTTAGGCATTTATTAAATCTTATCATGTTTGTAATCATCAACTATATAAAATGAAATAAACATTATAAGAAAAATTTTTAAAAATTGTAAAATCTAAGAAAAACGATAGAAATTATTTAATTAATTTCTTTAAATTGATTGTTTTATTCAATTAAAAGTTTTTCTCCATTTATATATTCAAATGTTAGAAATAATTTGATCGAAAATTTTGTTTTTGACATTAAAAATATCAACAGACCAAGTGTTATTCACTAACATGTTCATGCAATTTTATTGAATTTCTAATAAGCTCTTAGAAGTTAATTCTTGACAGCTCAAAAATGAAATAGTCAGACTGAAATAATACGAATGTCATGCAATAATAATATGTTGATTGAAATGACGTTATAAACTTAATAAACTCAATGAAAGATTATCCTAATCAAAACAAACTATAAACGATTATAATTTCACGAAAAAATATTAAGTATGGAAATCTTTTTAACTTGAGTGTGTATAATCATTCAATTTCAAGACAATTTATATAATTAAGGTTTAATAGATATATTCCGAAGAGAATAGACGTTGAAAAGAAGACGTCAATAAAAGAATTCAAGATATATTAGAGTAGCAAAAGAAAGAGGAACTTCATCATCAATCTATCTTCAACTAAAAGAAAAATATTTAAACAATTCTATGGTAGCGACCTCTTATTACTCATTTTTTTTTCAAATCGACCACAGATGTCCCGAGCGAGGGGCTAAGGTGATCCACAATCTTAAAAATTTTTGTTTTTCCCAATAGAGTAACATCCTCTAGCTTTTTTTTTGAATCATCAAATCCAAAAAAAAAACGTTCAACTCCTCTGAGATGCAACTGCATGCGATCGTAGGTGCCATGTGATAAAATAATGATAAATTCATCTGAAAGTAAAAGAATATTCACCGATGGTAAACATCGCAAAGAGAAGAGAGAGAGAGAATAAGAATAATATGACTAGATGATGATGTAGTTGACTGAAGGGAGCAGTCAAGCATAAATTTAATAGTGAAGTGAAGATGTGTGTTATTAAAGGGTGAATCGTTGTAACTAACAAGAAAACGAGACAATCGCAAATATGAATAAACGTACGCACAACAAGAAAATAGATGAAAATTAGTACTGTCAGACTTCAATCAACTTTAGAAAAAATCTTCTAATCAGTCTCCTACGTTATTGATTTCCTTTCAATTTTAAGAGTCTGAAGACACTCATGTAATATACTTTTCACAATCCATGTTTTTCCATTTATTCGATAATTCAAATAAATTGCAAGAGATAAAAGTGCAGTATCGATCAACATAATCATATGAAGTGGCGTAGTTTGATTTCTCAATGGGTCGACGAATACTTTTCATTCTTTTCTTTTTTCGGTATACAAGAAAGAAACATTTACTCACCTGATTAATATAGTCGATAATACTTGAGCAATATTAGTCAAATTTCATTCTAACTCATGCATATCATTGACATTTATTCTACTTTTTCTAAATTAGCTCTTTAATTGTACTTTGATTTTTCAGCTTTATGTATGATAGAACATGAGTCAATCTAGCGTAATTCTGATTACATTATGTCAAGCAATATTTTTTTGTAGATATAAAAGCGTCATCTATTATATGCTTTTTATTTGATTAATCATCTAAATTATAGGAAATGAACAAATGATTAAAAAACAAATATTTCGATTACACAATATAGCATTTAAGAGCTTATATAGCAAATACAATGAGTAAATAGTGCAGGTAGAAAAAGAGAGAGAAAAGAAAATGTTTATGCATTACAAAACAAAAAATTGGAATGTATTAAAACAGATCTGTACAAGAGATTCTCACTTTTTGTTTCAGTTTTATGCGTATTGATGAAGATGTGTATTACTTCCTCCATTTGATGATAAACCACGTTCAGATGATGGCCGATTTTGATACATAGGTAATTTTAATGTTGAACGATTTTCTAATTCTTCATGAGCTCTTTCATAATCATACATATCATGTAAATATCTGTAAAAAAAAAACTTTTGTTTCAAAAAGAAAACAAACTTTTTGTTTTCTTCTTACTTATTTGATCCTTGATAACCAGCCATAAATGCTGTTGCTAAATGAAATATACAACTAATAATAGCTAAATGAAAACTCCAACCAAACCAATTAAACTGCCAATTCATCATCCAATCACGTCGTCGACCGGCAACTCCAAATAAAATAACTGTTGCTAACATTAATATACCAGCAACTGCATGTAATATTGCCGCTGTAAGAACTTGTTTTGATGATTTAAATCCATCACGATTACGTAAAACAAGTAAAGCAGCAATAACAGCAAATAATGATGTTACTAATGAAAGTGTTGATAAAGCTTGAACCCAACGAAGCCAATTCGTTGATATCCATGAACGTAAAAGACGAATTTCAGGTGAAAAAAGCCTAAAAAGAAATATTATGAATTCTTTTTAAATTAAGTATTCTGTTTGAATATCCTTACCACCAACAACCATGATAAATTTTTCCATAATAATCAAAACGATGACGATACATATTAAAACAAACTTGCCATAAACCAGCTCGTACAAAAGTATGTTCACCACCCTCTCTGGCTTTTATCCACCAACGATCACTGCTATTGGCAGTTAGGTTTAAAACAAATGCTGCTACAGATATAACTTCCCAAAGAATTGTTACAATAAAACCTCGTTTCATTTTTTTTTTGATTTTTTACTTTTCTAAACAAAAAAAAAATAGTGAATAAATTAATATTTGATATATTAATTGGAAAATAAGAATGAGATATAATTAATCTTTTTCAAAGGAGTTTTAAAAAATGTTGCATAGGTATAAGTGAGATCTCAAGAGAAATAATAAACAAATAAAAACGAAAATTTACGAATTAAAATAATTATGGAAAGAGGGCGCTACAAATCATTCATTTATGAATGGAATACAAAATAATGATTGAAGTATGAGAAAAAGATGTTCTTTACTGCAAATATGTTTTCCTTTTTTATAACTAAAATTTCGAGAAAAATCTTTGAAGACAGATTTTGTTTCAATTCAACGATATTAATATTATCCGAATCTAATTTTTATCTATTTACTTAGGTTTAAGCAAAAGCTCTGGCATGAAGCTGACAATTTTATAAATCAGTTAATATATTTAAGAGTCTCTTGCATGAATCGATAGTGTCTATAATGATATATGAGCCAGCCCATGTAAGCCACAACCGAACCTGTTTTATCGAGGTCGCCAGATCTGCCTCATTTTTTGATATGTGATAGAGGAAAAAGTTCTAAGAATATTGGCGAAAGATTTTTGAAAATCTATAGAGTTGTTCATTTTTTATGCTTGTTTTACCGATACCCCTAAAAAATGCCACTTTTTTAAGTGGGTGTCTAAAGGTCAACATATCTCAACAATGGCTCTATAGAGTATGCTCAAATTTTGTGTGCATATATAACTAAGTGAGTTCTATCTGTGATAAAATTTTGGTCCCGAAATATGGGACAATTCAATAATTATGAGCCATCAGAAATGCGTAAATAGGAATTTTTTTGGCGAAGTGTTTCCCTTCATAAACTTTCATGGGGACGAGATACGGACCTGAAATTTTTACCATAAATAGACAATTAAAAGATCTATTTGTGATGAAAATTTCAGCCAATTTCATAGAGGCATTCGGCCGGAACAGGTCCTCCAAAAATGGGATTTTGACAAAAATGTCTATTTTTAGAATTGATTATCTCCCAAGAAATACATCGCCCTGCGGGCTGGGCCTTATGGTTTGAAAGTACTCTCGACGGGCTACAACTTCATAAAGAAACGAACGTGGGATCTCCAGAATTCGCTGGTTGCGAGGGTCATCTTTTCAGCAAAATGTGAAATTCGTGTAGCTCACGAAAAAACCCTAAAGTGTATAGCGTTCAATCCCTTTTCTCTTTATAGACCCTAGGTAACTGTTCATGCTGAACACGATGGTGATATTCTCTCAATCTCATTGTAAACTTTCTCTCGTGGATCTAGGCAAAGTCAGGTATAATCACAGGATTTTTCGAATGTCTATCCTTTACCCTAAATCTGGTACCCAGAATGCATCCCTAAATCGAATCCACATTTGTGGATAACAAAACGAAAATTAATCCAGATTAGGGATTTNTTTGTTTTTGCAAAAAATGTAACGTGTTTTTGCTTTGTCATCATGAATAAAATGATCATAACTTTTCATAGCTACGACACAATTTCAATTATCTTTTTTTCAGATGATAGCCCTTCTCATTCTCTACAAAACTGTATATTTCAATCAACTATCTACATATGTATTCATGTAGATAACATCAATTTACAGAGAGGGATCGAAACTTTCTGACCACCCTTTAGAAGTTGAACTGTTAGACGCGAGGAATATGGAAAAATGTAATATTAATTACAAATTTTTGAAGTGATAAATTTGGAACAATTAGTGAAAAGTGTAATCAGTTTGGCGATCGGTGCAGAAAATTAAAAATTGAATCGGATGTCGTATATGTTTGTAAACAGAAACGTATTAAGTATAAGGAAGCGTTTTCTATGCTATGACCGACATGAAAAAATGTGAACAAAACTAAGCTTGCGGATGCTAATGCGTTAGAGGGAGAAGGAAGGTAATTGGGCAACTCAATTTTTTTTTAGGTATCCGTCTCAGAATAAAGCTAATCGAGTTCAAAATGCTCGAGGAAGTGTTAAATAGAGCTGAACATTTACGATCAAATAAGAATAGACAAGACTGATTGTACCCAATAGTATCTGTTTCTTATTTCAAGAATCTGATAGGATTTTTTAAGATCGGATATGAAAATCATACAGTTTGATCGTGTTAGTTTCTTAATCTTTGATTCTTACAAGATTTTTGGCTGACATCTTACAGTCAGAATCTGATGAAATCTTCAGAAATGTAAAACATATTTGATATGATAGTAAGATCATATGAAAAGCTTGTATGGATAAGATCTTATACAATCTTGCAGGATCTTATGTCTGCTTTTTGGACCTGGGGAGGGTCCTAATATGACCATATCTCCTGAACGGCTAGTTTAATTGATCTGAAATTTTCCACATATATACATCTTAGTGGTTTATAGACACAGTAAAATTTTTATCCCTAGAGATTGAGTCGTTCAGATTTGATGAATATTCAAATATAGGGAAAAATCAACATTTTCTGCAACTTTGGAGATTGATAACTTTTGACTAGAAAGAGATAGAGATCTGAAAAGTTTATTGTAGATAGGGCACATAATGATCTATCTACCATGAAAATCTCAGCCCTGTTGATTGTTTCGTTTAGTCCAGAAGTTCCTCTGAAAAATAGATTTTTGATCAAATGAGTCATTTTTCATAGAAAATGTACCAAGCGCACTTACAAATTGCTCTGAGTGGTTCATCATATAAGATAAATTCTATCTAGTCAGAATCAGCAAATGATACTCTATCCCCTTGCATAAAAAAATCCATTCAAAACAAAAAAAAAGTTTTTTTTTGAAAAATTGCCATAGAAGACTGGCTTACAAGAAAAATTTGGGTGGAGATGACTCTAACATTAAAACTAAACATACATCTGTAGAATACTCGAACAATTATGATAAATATTAGCATTATCCTAATGCTAATTTAAGACTAATGCTAAAGCATTGAATTAATTTTTTAATTCTAATACAAAGTATTAAAATTATTTTTTTAATTCTAATACAAAGTATTAGCATTTTCCTAATACTAATACTAAGCCGACACCCCTACATAAAACAAATGAGCATCAGCATGAGCGTTCGTCAAAAACTCTTCACTATCTAGCTGTATACGTTTCACAGTTAACTTTGTTGGTTACAGCAAGGACTCATTGCCTGCTTGCTAGTCTATCCCGTAAAAAGGTCTATCTGTTCACTTCAGTGAGCCAATACATTGACGATCTTTTAACAACATTGAACATTTATTAAGAAAATCTTTATGTATGAAGAAAGTGACGTGAAAAACAAGTATATATAGTAAATTGAAGAATACCTAGAACTATATTGGAAAGAGTTTAAAAAACAGAATTTTTATTGGCTTATTTTCAAACATTCTGTGGGTCATAATATCTATGATTGCCATATAATATCCCACGCATGTCATAACCAGGCTAAAGACCCTTAGGACATAAACATATGAAGAAAACTTCCTTTGCGATATATCATTCGATGCGTCGCATCTTGCTCCACAAAATCATATATATGCTATTCTGGTGCGAGATTGCTCATGAAATTCGGTGAAATTCCTTGAAAAAAAAAATGAAATTAAGGGAAGAAATAAACATAACTTGGTTTTGTATTAATATAAGTTATTTGTCTATTTTTCTCTCATCGTTCTTTTGTTTGCATTCATAGAAAGAAATCGTAGCGAATAGAAAAACAAGTGTTGTTACAAAAAAGTTCTGATTCATATGGGAGCACAAAAATCATCAGGGCTAAAGAATTTGCCCTGTCCTGCCCTGTGCCGTGCTCTGGTTGCCCTGCAGGACAAACAGGTCAGGGCAAAAAACAAATATTTGCCCTGCAGGACTGGGCGGGCAAGGCAGGATAGGACAGGACGTCAGGGCGGCCCTACCCTGATGACGATCTCTGGTTCACATTAGAGAGGTTATAATAGCAAAAGAGACCATAAAAACGTGTTTCCTATCCAGAATAAGGAGGTGTTCATATTAAAGAGAGTGATTTAAGGCAAAAATCGTTCCATCAGACTCAAGACCATTCATAATTAAGAGGTGTTTATTTTAGAGATGTATTCACTAGTAGAGGTTTTATGCAATTTAGATGAAAGACAACAGTTATTTAATCGAATGATGTAAACAGAAGTGCGGATATGGGTATGAGTAAAGGTGTGTAAGAGAAGAGACGACCCATACGCTTACTAACACCCATAAATTGATCTAAACAGTGTGATCAAGAAAATATATTGATAACAAATTCAATAGGAAAGTCTTTGCCTTACTCAGCGCAGTGTCGTCCAAGCTTTTACATGGTTTTCAAAACAATGTGTCTCGTTTTAAGAAAGCATCTTCATCCAACGAAAAATCTATAGCATTTGAACAAATAATTTTGCTATGTAAGTAACACTTTCAAATTCAAGCAGATGATGATTGAAATTGTTATCAGCTAGTGAAATCCACACAACTTTCGGTCACACAAAGTATAGTAGAACTTCTTTTAAACTGAATAACATAATAGTGTGGGTTTTTAAAGAAACCATCCAAAAATAGTTGCTCAGTAATTGAAAGCTTGTTCTCAATGAATTCACTTAATTAATATATTATATAATCTGTTAGCATTTAATCAGTTTTATTACTGAATTCTAAAATAATTCGATTGCTTGTGTCAGTTTTACACAGATAATCACGCTATATTTATTATGATGTCATCTCATAAAATTATTTTCAAGGCAATATCAAATTGATTTTTGATATTGACATGATCGCAGTTGAAACAGAAACCAACATAGTTTTTACATAGTTAGTTTTTTTCTCTGTTATTTATCTTATTAATTGCACTTAGTGTTTCTGTAGAGATTCTTTGCAAGAGAACCATGCTTCGTACTTTTATTACAGCAACAAGTGTTTATTGTGGTTATAAATGAGAAAATTAAGATGAGTATAAAATATGGTTAAAATAAGAAATGATTACAATAATTGTTCAATAAAAGTTAATAATGTTCTGAATTAACAAGATGCATGAAAAAAAGTGGAACGAACTACTATTTGGTCTTATGCCATTCTTTATTAATGCTATGCATTAAAATCAGTTTGAAGTTTATCTTTGAGAAACATTAAGTGAGATAAATTGACGGGTGTTAAATGAGACCATTGTTTTCGCAATAGGTATGAAGCCGTGCTGAATGCACTCTCCGATGAAACAGAAATAGCTGGAGTAGAAAGATAAGAAGCAGCAATTTTAGACAAATGCTGCAATTCAAGTTGATGTGATTGCCAAAATTGCATCTATAAGATCCAAGAAGAAGTTATTGGAAAAATAAAAAACTATTTTTAATTGTGTGGCACTTACTACATCAGAATCTTTATCACCATCGACTATTGAATTATATTCTCTTTGAGCCAATGTTCTATATGTAGCAATTTCTTCACTTAATGTGTTCTTGTTAGTTGTTGTGAAATTAATTGATGAAGATGCAACTTTTTTACCGACAGAATTAAGAAATTTAGTCATAGATGATTGTCTTGATGGTTCAAATTTACGTTTCATATTTAATTTCGATTCTATTCGATTAACTTCTTGCTCATCAATCATGTCTTCCGTAGTATGTTGCTCGTGTGATTCAATAACATTAGATTCCACTGCTCGTCTTTCTCGTCTTGTTAAACACCCGTAGCCAACAGGATCAAAATAGGCATGATTCTTAATATACAAATGATTATCCACTGAATATATAGATATACAAGCTTCTTACTTTCATTGTTTGCCACTGTTCGTCTTTGTCACAGAAGTATTTTTCAAGTTGATTTAACAATAATACTTTGAAATTAAATAAAATTTTCCAATCATCAACATCGACAGTGTTTGAATCTTCAAGAAAATCTCGGATTTGAACTATTGCAAAATAACTGATACCAATGGTGGGATATAGTGTACCATTTAGAAGCTTTGTTGCTTGTACAAATGGCTTTAAGACAAAGTCCAATAATTCAAGCATTTTCCAATCAAATTGATCTAATTCGATTAAGGAAAGTTTGTTCATTTGCTTTTTATTAAGACCAATATCACGTTTTTCATTATGTATCTTGTTGATAATTTTTTTGTACATTAACATAACTTCAATTAATTGATGAGATGAATTCCATCTACTTTTACAATCCAATTGAAGAGAACGACGAATATTGAACTGTTGTTTAAGTTTAACAACATAATTCATTAGAATAGATGATTTATTTATTAACTTTACCATGGATCTACATTTTTTCATTAAATCACCTATATTTTGTTGTACTGTTTCATTCGAGGGTGTATCAAGATCTTCAATAACATCGATCGACCAGTTATCAATAATGTCGTTCGAAAAATGATCCGGTTCTTCATCCATTAAATTTTCATTTGTAATAACATTATTATCAGGATAGGTGTTTAGCACTTCATACGACACATCTAATGCATCGCCCACTGATTCAAGTGAGCTTGATGAATTAGTAATTGATGATGGTTGTGGCATAAATTGGACATCATCAGTAAAATCTTCTTCATCGGAATCATCTTCGCTTATATCAATTTTTGGTATTGCATCAGTATTTGATGAATATAGTGTTTTTTGTTTACGAGTCCAAAGTCCAAGTCCATTGCATACCACCAGGTGGAGACGATGAGCTACACCTAAAAGTAAACATTATGAGAAACAAGAAATTAACGTATAATCACTAACAGAATATTTGTTTTGTATCAACATAAAGTGTATCACCTATTTTTGACATATTAGCCGCACAATCAGTTGTGATCGAACGTGTTTTTTCAAACACATTCAATTCCTTGAGTTCTTTCTTAATAACCATGGAAATGTTCGTAGAAGAATGGCGATGATGAAACCACGAGAACGAAAGTATTTTGGAAACAAATTGGTATTTGGGTGTTATGTAATGTCCAGTTAAGCATAAATAAGAATAAAGTCTTTTATCCGACCAAAAATCACATGTTACACCTAAAGACTGAATTTTCGATAATTCTTTAGTAAGTGTTAATTTTTGTTCAGATTGCAATCGTTTTAATCGTCGTTGAACAGTATTACGATGAGGAGGTGAGTAGCCTAAAGAAACAAAATTAGAAATAAACGAATAAACTATGCTTGGTTTTTCTTACCAGGTGTTAAATGATTAAATACTTTCAATATACCTGATTGTCTCATATCACCGAAACTACGTCCATCTTCTACGATGGCATTGATTATCAATGAATCAAGTTTCTTTTTTTCATCGACACCGATTTGATGCGGTTTGATGTCTACAGTTTTTGAATTAACACTGAAACATTCAAGTTTATGCATTTGACATAAATGTTTACGCAGTCCACTGGTTGTGCCATTTTTTCGACTTAAAACAGCAGAGCATATATTACACTTTGCCTTTTCCTTTTGCTTTGTCATGTAATCCCATAAATATGAACTGCCACTAATGTCTGGTTGTATTTTATTTGAATCATCAACACTCATATTGTTTATATTATTATGATGACTTAAACTTGTATCAATATATTTCAATAACTTCAATCCTTAATTATCTAAAATATTTCTTTTTTCAATGAGAACTGTTATAATTTTTTTGATTATAAATACTATTCAGAAACTCGATGACATAAAAATTATGTCACACCTTTGCTGAACATCATTTGGAAACGTTACGACGAATTTAAAACTTTGCTTTATGGCCACAGAAATAATTCATTGTTAAATTTGAAAAGAATAATCGAGTGTGAACGTTGCAACGGAAAAATGAGAAGGATTGTTTTTGAATGATCTTTAGAAGACATTGGAACTTATAGAGTACTTAAAGTTTAACAAAATTAATAGTACTTAAAGTTTAACAAAATTAATAGTACTTTTTAGAAAAAGATTTCATTTTCTACAGATGGCATTACCATGTAAGACTGTTCATATACGAAAATAGAACAGTTAGTCAAGTTCATCATATCAAAATAGAATGATGAAGAAAATAATTTATATAAGTCATACATATACATATATATATATGCATGTATGCAAATTCGCGCATGAACTCGACGATTATATAAATTAACTGTACGAAAACTTACTACCTGACTTTAAACTAGCCAGTGCGAGTTCCTTTCAATATTTTGCAACTAGTATTATTTATTAAAAGTATTGAACTTTAATATATTCCAGAAAATTATTAACAACAATATCCATACAGCATTGTTCAGTATAGCTATCCCAAAGAAAATGGCTTAATGACTCAAAGTATATTTAGTCTAAAATATGGGATTCAGGAATCTATGTACTAAGTAGTTGGTTTTGAATTACAAAAAGAGAGTCTATAGATGAAATCAAGTCAAAAACAGGAGAAAATTGACATGAAACAAAACTAATGTCGGATTTTTTTAAAAGTATTAACGACCATTTTCTGAATAACTTTTGATTACTTTGAGTTATCGAGCTGCGGTTTTCACCATTCAAAAGAGCAAGCCGGGGGCTACAAAATCCTACTGATTTTGAATGGTCAAGCAATTGACCAACCAGGAGAACTTTTGCTGGACAGTTTGTGAGCTGCCTCGTGCTACTAATTTTCGTTCAATNCAAAAATCTATTTCAGCCCAGGAACATCCGAATTAGATGAAACTTTCAGGATATGTTGGGGTTGGAAACAGGAGACTACCATAAAATTTTCAGCCCGAAATCTTCAGGTTTCAGGGAGATATGAACCAAAAAGGGTCAAAAATGACTCATTTGGCATCCCAAATTTTTCGGTCCTGATTCGGTCAACATATTAATATTTTTTTTTTGTTGGAAAGATCATCTCAAGATGCAGGGCATGACGCGGCAGCATTTTTTAAACAGTCCTTTTTCAAGCGCACAAAATGGATCACAAGTTCAATGACTCAAAAAAGTATCAAAAAATGGTAGCAAAATCATATAAATGGCTGTATATTAACCAAACAAAGGCTTAATTCAAAAAAGGGCACGGTCATGCCCTGCGCCTTGAGATGCTCTTTCAAACAAAAAACAAATATTAATACATTGAATGAACCAGGAAGGAAAAATTTGGGATGTGCTTTTGAGAAAGCGGAAACTGAGAAAAAACGAAAAACATTTTTCGATTTTTCAAAAAACAGCGGGTTTCTCGAATAGGGGTTGACGGAAATCTTGAAAATTTTTTGGGAAAAATGAAGTAACGAGCAAACAAATTATCGTTTATGAAAGAGCAGATGACGGGCTATCTCCCCATGTATTTATCTCAATTTCTGAATTTTTGACGAAAATTGACTTCTTAAATTCAGCTGTGTTGGTCTAAGAGAGGAGTGGCGATATTAAAGTATTTGTCNCAATTTCTGAATTTTTGACGAAAATTGACTTTTTTTTTGGGGGGGGGGGCTTAAAGTGGATGTAAAAGAAATTTTGTTGTTGCTTGCAGTGCAGAAAATTGCATATTTTTCTTTAATTTTCTATCTTGTACAGTATATACTAAATTAACAGTCATCTTCTAGTCCATTTATTTCATTTTATTTTTAAATAACTCATTTGTCTTAACTAATAGCTAACTGAAAAACTTTATGTGAAAATATTATTTAATTACGTTGAATGATGATAAGTTTTATCTTTCATGCTTCAGAAATAGCTCTTGTGGAATCAATTGATGAAACTAAGCAGAATGTATATGAAATTCTCTTCTATTTTTTGTTGTCCAATGGATCATTTGTCAGTTTGTGTGAACAACAGATGAAACTATAGAACTGATTTTACATATTATATTCTGTTCGGTATTCACTTTGTTCTGTCACTACACGGAGAGAAGGTTGATTAGGCTGTTCGTTATTATCTATCTGCCTGAAAAATGAGGTTAATTGTATACATCAGTTTAATGAAACACGATGTAAAAAGGATTGTTGAAGTTTAGAGATAGAACTTTTTGACTCTCCCTTCATTATGGACTTTGACAGATGTCTCAGCAAAGACTCTTCTCTTCCTACCAGACCGTGACAAATACTTTAATATGGCCACTCCTCTCTTAGACCAACACAGCTGAATTTAAGAGATCTGTTCATTAGTCTTCTTTCACACTGAATGTTATCTATAACGAGTATCATCTTTCATTATCAACATGTATTAACAGTAGAAATAATTCACAAACTGAAATCTATGTTAGTGAATTTCTATTCTTATAACGTTAACAGCTCCGTCGTATTTCATATTTTTATAATTATTGTAATTGCACAAACAACTTTTCACTCAAGAAATCTAAAAAGAACTTGTCTAACTTCATTAGTTTTACTGATATTGATTGATGTCTATTAGAAGCTTTTATGTTAAATAAACTCTCATGACAGTTGAAGTTTTATATTTGATAAGTATCATTGTTTACTGCGTATTTAAGATAATTAGATTTATTTATGTCGTTATACAAATCAAAACAGTCTAATGAAGATTGGGGCTGGTAACATAGTTTTTTTTCTTCAATTTAATTCTTGTTGTTCTTTCTAGGTTACGTGATACTGAGTCAACCTCATCTGATGATATATCTGTCAATGGAGTAAATTTTATTTCATTTCGAATATTCGAAAAAAATGTCTTAATTTTAAATAGATCGGTGTAGTTGCTATACATTTACATCAATTAATAATTAATAAACCATTTCATTTAATAAAAGATAATAATAATCGACAAGAAAAAAACATTGATACTTTTCGTATATGTATTTGTGCTTATGCTTTAAGTCGATATTCAAAAACTGTACGCATATATCCAACAGAAAAACAAAAGAATATTGCACGATTTGATCAAACAATGCATATGATAATTCGTGTAAAATAAACAAAAAAATTCTTTTCATTATCAAAAAAAAAATATTATAAATATTTCAGATTTATGATAAACGTCATGATAAACGACATCTTATTCATGTTATTCTCTATGGTTATTTAGATGAAGAAAAACGATATGCTTTAATTGCTGATCAAGTTATTGATAGTATTAAACTAATATCAGTATGATATGTCGTCTATATATATAGTAGGGTGCAAAAAAAATGGCTATCGGTCTTTAGGAAAAAACTTCTTCCAGAAGCGATGAATTTCATACTGTTCCTTATTTATAGAATATACGTACAATAAACTACAACAAAATAACAATCATAGATTGATTGGTTTTTCTTAAAATAATAAGTCCTACACACTCTCTTTTTGTCAATGTCATCAAATAATTTATAGTTGACGTTTCTAATCTCCGTTATTATTTGTAGTAGAATCTGTGTCATTTATTGAGGTTTTGCCAACTTCAGTTTTGCCATGCGTGATTTAGCTTCTGCACTGTTCGATCGTTTCAGATACCTATGACTCTAAAATCTGCCATGAATAGACTATTTGTCTACTAGCTAATTTGTTTTGTTGAAACGGATTCATTCGTCAAAATTGACTTTTTTCTTCATAGATGAGATGAATTTCAAGAATCTGAACATTGCTACTACGAGCTTTCAAGTTCATTATTGTCTGCTCTCTTTTCAAAATTCTCCTAAAACCTCGCTGAGAGTATTTGGATAGCTGTTATCAAAATTCATCCGAAAGCGCAGTTGGACTCTATTTACCCTTTCTAAACTGCGTTACTCACTTTATTTGCCTCATTGTGCCCTCTGAAGTTAGCGCCATCGCAGTTTCTCGTAACTCTCGATTGCCATGATCCATTATTCCTTCAAAATCATTTCCTAAATTCAATGTGACACATTACTACATTTATCATTTATAATGACTTGCTCATCAAGCATTCCCATATTGTCAAAGATTGTATACTCAAGCAGCCTTTGTGAAAAAGTTAAGTTTGGTTCTCAACAATATTTGTGTCTTCATTAGTGTAAAATAAATTCTAAGCTTATAAAAAACCTTGGTAAAGTGTAGGAGAAAGATATCTTGAAACCTTGAATGTCGAGCAGCAATTTTTTTTTTCATCCTGCTGTATATACATTTTTATTATTGATTTTTCATCATATGTGATTATTTTAGGCTCGACATATTAGCGAAGCTGTTGAATTTGAAAGTTCTATTGATATTTTTGTAAGTGTTCAAACTTCTGAGAATTTTCTACTATTGAAAAAAAAAAAACTATAGGGAAAAGCTACATTATTAATTGAACTAATTTTTGTATATGGTAGACATGGTTATAATTTTAGTTCACAAGTAAAAGATTTGAAAAAAAAATCTTTCATTCATAATTACTAATAGAATAGCTTATGTTTCAAAATGATGTTCATCTTCCGAATACTGTTAAAGATCAAACATTATTTGAACGTATTCTTCCGACTAATACAGGTATGTACAAAATCAAAAACATATTGTTTTCGTCTGTTGTTAAAAGTTTCGATTTCTTCTTTAAATAGATAATACAACTAATGAGTATGAATGATTATGATTCATTTTGAAATACTAATCTTAATATGTACTTTTTTATATAGAAAATTATTTGATCCACCAGAAATTAATTTACCAATATTTTTACAATTATCATTTGATGAATTGAATCAATATATAGTTGATATGACACACAATCATTCTAAAGATCTAATCAAGAATATTCGAGTTCTCAAGGCATTATCAACAAGTTCAAAGTATTAATGAATGTTGAGAAAATAGTTGTAAAATATTTCATTTAGATATTCATCTATGTCGGCAATTATTGATATGTATCCATCCAGAAAACAACGATTAGAAGTATTTTTTGATTTTTTAACTGAAGGTCCATATTTACCTGAACAAAATATTATTGAACCAACTGTTTCACGTCTAATTCCATGGAGTATAGCATATTGGAAACGAGCTCTATCAGGTGTACCTTTACATGGAAGTGCTTTGGATATGAATGAATTCCATAATATTGAGGTTAGTTTAATTTTCAACTTCGAATTTTGCTTTTTTTCCGTTCTAGCTTATGCATGAGTCAAATAAATTTCAATCCATAATGACATATTCAACACATTGTAGGAAGCAAAACATTGATAAATGCTTTCCAGAGAACTTTTAAATAGTGCAAACATTTTCTCTACAAACAACGGCTTGTACGGAATTTATTTGCATATCTATATAAAAAGACAATACTAGTTTCTTTAAAAAATAACCTGTAACGCACATCCTAGTCAGTTATGATTATCCTGAAAAGAGTTTGTTGTGTTAATTTATTCAGAAACACCGAACAAGCTAATTTTCGAATTTCGACTTGAAATTCTGCATAACAATAGATCTGAAAGAGAATAGTTTTTTTGTGAAAATTGCAAGTTTTTTGGTATGTCCTCATGCTGAAATAAGAATATCGAATATACCAGCATATATGAACGATGTAACAGACATGCTTTTATCATAGCCGTATGTTAAGATAGGAAGAACGGAATGATTTGAAACTTTTACACAAAATCATTCTGTTTAAGATCTATCTCCATGCAAAATTTTAAGTCATAATTCGAAAAATCAACTGTTCTGGTACACCCGAGAGTAGTCACGACTTTGATTTAAAAATTACTTTAACAATGCAGTATCTCGGCTGCAATAAACTAACAGAACGAACTCTTTTCAAAAGATTCACAACTCATTAAGGTCTGCATTACAGACACTATTCAGACTTGTAACACAGAAAATTGTACAATAGTGTAAATCGACTAATAGTTGATATGAAGACCATCTAGGAAACAGACAGTAACTCGTAGTCTAAAGAAAATTACGATTTTCTTCAGTCAATTTATCCACACATTTCGACTTCAAGGCCTTTAGATTATCCATCTCCTTTAGTCTGAGATTGATTAATCTATAACTATTTCGAAGAATACCTTCGTATATACATAAGCACTGAAAATATATTGTATTATTGATCATAGACATGCGTAACACATCTTGAAAATACTTCACCGATTCTTCGTCAAATCATTGAACAAGAAGAATATAATGCACCGCCGTTAGTTGGTAATACAATCAAGTAAATTAATTAAGAATCTTGTCTTTCGTTCTTCTCTAAATACGTTATTTTATTTTATTTTTAGATTAAATACAATTAAAGATCTTGTTCGTCGTGTAATTATCCTTTTCTCCAATATTATCCATTATTAAAAACAATCGAATAACATTGGATAATGTTGTGAAATCTGCACATTTATCCAAAATAAGAGTTAAGGAAGAAAATATTATGTACACAAGATTACAAAAAAGAACGAAATCGCTACATACATAAATAAACAAAATGAAAGAGGAATAGGGGCAAGTTATTTTCTTTCGTTTGTTCAATCATCAATGTCATTATGCAAATTAATTGCAAAATAAACTTGTCATTGTGAAAAACAACAAAAACAAAAACAAGAAAAATTTAATAATAATCACTGAGTAGATGCAAGAAAAATATGTATAAATAATGATAGATAATACTATTGTGTACATGAATATGATCTCTTTTCTTTTTTTTTTCTTTCAATTCATTATTTAACAAATATGAGCAGCAGATATTTTAATAGCAGTTGATGAAGATGAAGGTTGTGCAGATTTAGTTGTTATTAAGGATTTTTTTTGTGGTTGTTGTTGATGGGTTCGTGCGAGAGCAGTTGTTTTTAATGTAGCGGAAGCAATACTTGTTGTTGCTATTGAACGAGCTGGACTTATTGATGGAGAATGATTTAAATCTTTATTTGATGTTACTATAATTGTTCTAGATGATCTTTGAAGTTTTCCAACATTAGCATGTGCCCGTGATTTAGTTGTGAAAGAAAAACTTGATGTAGTACTTTTACCACTAGCAATTCTTGTTACTGGTGGAATTGATTCAATAATTGCTGTAGCTATTGTATTTGAACGATTAATCATTAATGAATCATTCGTAATTATATGTTCATTTGGAATAGGTGGTAAACGTGTAATAGATTCTAATGTTTGTATATTAGAACTATTTGCTATTGCTGAATAATGATGTCGTGTTGATGAGGTTTGTCTTGTTTGAGTTTGAGTTTGAGATGATTTTTGTGTAGATGAAATTAATTGAAGTGGAAGATTAGCAATAGCTGTACCTATTAAAGATATTTGTTGTTGTTGTTGTTGATTTCGTTTTTCAATAGATAAATTTGTTAATGTTCTTTCAAGACGTATTGATGAATGTGGTGTTGATGTTAGAGATTTTCTTGGTGACGACGATGAAGTCGGTATAATATGATTGGAATTAGAATTTATTCCATGTAAACCTTTTATTTGTAAAAAACATGCCAATTCTATATTTGCTTCGGGTGCTGAACGAGCTGGTGATAATGTTGTCATTGTTGGATTTTGTTGTAATGAAAAATTTGTTGGCATGGTTGATTGCGATAGACGATTTAAGGATGAAGAACGTGATGGTAATGAAGATGGTCTTGATTCTGTTCGAAGTCTAATAGAATTATTTGCACAAACATTTTTAATATAACGTTGTAAAAATGATTGTTCATCAGAAAGAAATTTCTGAATTATAGATGATGCTAATGTATTAATTATACTATCTTTTAAACATTTAATTGAAGATTGAGGATTTTTCGTACGATTATGTTTAGATATAGCTAATGAATAATTACCATTTTCATCATCAATATCATCTGTATCAAATGAATCAGCTCCACTAGTACTAAAACGATCACCTAAAATAGTACTTGTTGTATATGCATCATCGAATTCATTATCATTATCTAAATCAGAATTATCACTTAAGTCAGAACCATCAATCGTATCAATTGATGCACGACCAGAAGCAATCTCATCAAGGAGAACCTGAAAGAAAATATAGAAAGAAAAACATTATTCTTTTGTATTTTTGTATATTCGAATATTTATTATCGACTGAACCCATGAGTAATATGATAGAGAAAAAAGAAAGAGATCATTTTTCTAGAAACGAAAAATAAAGAAAATCTTCAAATTTCGAATGACACTATTTTGACTAGAAGTAGAAATGTATATGAAAAAAAAAAATTTCGATGACTTCGAACTCTACGAATTAATCACGTGTACTTTCCTAGAAAACATGCTCGAATTTGTAATTGGTTTATAAATAAGTTAAGCGGTATTAAAAAATCTTTTCAAAAATTCTTAAAGCATCACTAAGAAAAAGTTGAATTTTTTGAGAGAAAAAAACTTTCGTGCTAATTAAAAATCTTCGAAAATTGCAAGAACCAATCTATCCGTCTGTAAGTAAATCTTCAAGTCAATAGGTTGAAAATTCAATGAAACAAACAATAACTTCGAGGGTTTAGTTTTCCGAAATTTTTACTATAAATCTCATTATTAGTGTTCTGCATCGTCATTTCTCGTGATTGACTATTTTCGAAATTTTAAGTACGTAGAATAAGTTCATCGCCTTTTCAAACCATATGTATTTTGTACAGCTTTTCTGCTACTACAAAATGGTTTATTTATTAAAACCTAAGTTATTATGTAGGGCTGCTGAGAAAATTCTTTCGCGATTGGGTCAATCACAATTAGTCACGATGTAAAACACTACTCATTATGCATCTTATCATCAAATGAAAGAAATTACGTTGAAGGTAGGCACCTAATTGAAGATGAGAGCTAACTCTTCAGAACTATAAATCTTTTTTTAGTATAGTTGAAATTTATTACTATACGAAATCAACAAAAAAATCCGGTAATTAAGGCTATTTCTTTTTTGGAAAAAAAATCGAAATCGAGTTTTATTATAGAACGATGCATCGAAATTTCCTCTGTTGTAATATAGGTAGCTAGAGGAGTAAGCCGATGCTTTGATCAACAGTGATTATAATTGTTTGATGACCTTTTTAACAATTTTCGTAGTTTCGAGAAATTGTAGAATAGAAAAGAAACTAAATTAGAAGAACCCTGAAAAACTGATCTTGAGTGTCGAAAACATTCGAAAATCTATAGCATATATATTTATGTCACGACGATGGCTGAGCCGCTCGGCTTATATGTAGCTCTTCATTAAACAATCAGATTTTAACAGACTTATTAAAGAAGACTTGGGCTCTACTATCATATACTTCGAGACATTTTTGCGATTTTTTAAAAGTTTTTCAGTACTTGAGAGACTACTATTGCAACCTACGGACATTTTAGATGAGTATTTGTGATTTTGTAAAACGCGATCTAAAAGATGTATTAAACTAAAGTGGTAAAAATGTGGATCCTACAATAGACTGTGGCAGACGTTGTTGATATACAATCACAGACCATATATCAATAGCATCTCATTACTACTTCATTATTACATTCCTGAAGGATTAAATAAAAGGACGAATGAAGAAATATGCTCCAGAATAAAGCAATTTTCCTATGATTAGCAACAGCAGTTACATCGTCTTTCACCTTTTAGTTCTGTGGGAGGTTAAGCTAACAGCTTTTTTTTATTGCTTTCAAGATATTTCATTAATCTGGCAGCAATAAACTAAACTGAAATTTATTTAAGTGAGTTATATATTTTTGACAAGTTATTATAAAGACTTAAACAATACAAGGAGATGAGCTAAAAAAACCTAGACACAAAAACACAGTTTCAACAAATGTTTCAAGAATGAAGATAACGTCTGGTTTTCAAAGAACGGTTTTCATCATCTACCTCTGATGGATAGAAATAAGATTATTTTTTAATTTACGTGTTTTTTTTTTGTAACAATGACAATGGGTCTTTTGCGATGCAGAAATATTTTAAGGGAATCACAACTTTCTTTCCTTCGTCAAATTTGATGAATGTAGCATTAAACAAACAAAATATAAGCATAACTTAATCAGCAAATCTAGAAAAAACGAGAACTCATAATATGTTATTATCCAGAGCAGAATAAGCTTCGTTATATATAATCAGTCTCTAGCGTCTTACGTATTGTTACTAAAAAAATTTCAATTGTTTATTAACTTATCCAAAGAAATATGTAGCTAAGCAAGCATATCTAGAAAATACATTAGTGTAAAAATATGCTCGTAATCCGAAAGAGAAGAGTACAAGATTTTGCAAGCGTTAAAGATGGCTTTAGATTAGTCTTTATCGTTTATATTTTGTTAAGAAGACTCATTGAAAGATACTCTAAATTCAATAAACGTCTTTTTCTCTTGAGTTTGAGTGAAAAATCTATTTCTAAACTTATTTATCGTTTTTATTAAAACATAACGTCTTGTCATAAAGACTGAAACTTCTACCATATGGTTCAACCTATAAGCAATATTTCTGTTCTATTTTAAAGGTATAAGTGACTCTAGATTATTGACTGACGAATCTTTTTATAATTTCTTACGGTATTGAGAAAAATAAGATTTACTCTCGTCAAATCATCTTTTCAATGCTAATTTTAACTTCATGTCTACTAAAATTGTTATTGAATTCCAAAATTTGATTAGAATAAAACTATTCACAAACGTTAGCATTGATTTAAAATCACTGTAAACTCTATAGCTTTTCCACTGACAGTTTTCGAATCTTTTGATGGTCATTTATGGACTACAAAGGCCCGGAAGTTCAGTGTAGTTTCGTCCATCAGACTAAAAATTGAACCAAAAAATGTTTCTCTCTAGAAACAATCAATCCTGAAAGCTTCAGTTCAGCTGAACCATTCTAACTTGGAAACTTATTTTGAGGAGAAGTGCTTTAAATAAATCATGATAACCTTTGTTCTATTATTCAAGGAACAATATTTCATAAATACACAAGTATCACTTTGTACTTTCTATGCTTAAAGTCAACTGACAATTTTTAATTTCATTGTTTAACAAATAACATTCATCGAAACTCTATTCACTTGATTCTAGACTGATGAGATACAGATATGCATATAGGTGCATTAATTAAAGCACTAGATACATACAAAAGATGACTTGATAGATAACAATGATTCGTTTCATAAAATCAATTTTTTGCGTAATACAAAAATCTGATTCATATGCTCATAAAATCAATTTATCTAATAAAATTCAGTTTATATATGCAATATTATTAGTATTTCGAAAGAAATTTTGTCAAATCTTTTTATTGTTACACTCTTGTAACTGTATTCATTTTTGTTCTTTAATAGTGTTTTTTTAAACTTTATAATTGAGTACTGTGATTAAAAAAAATTTTTTTTAATATCATATTTTCATATATATGGAATAACTGAATTTGTCTGAATGATATACGATCATAAAGAACAGTATACTAATTTTATGATTAAATTTTGAATAAAAAACTTCAAATTGAAAACATTTCGGTTTTTCATCATTCAATATATGCGCTATTTCTATTGCAAAAAAAAATTAATATCACGCATAATCTGATGTTCGGACTATTTTTTCAATCTTAATAATGATTATATCACGTCCTCATGTATACAGTATTGAATAATTGATCGAATCCTTCAATAGTTTAATAACAATGATCGCTACTTCCAAAAGAGGTCAAAGAAACACGCCAGTAAACGACTATAAATTGTCATATATTGAATTATTAAATGACTCAGTATTACGATCGTATTTCTCTCTATTACCGATGGAAGAATATAATCCTTCACGGAGTTCGTAGACGACTTCCGTTCTATTCAGTGTATCGCGATAAACGATTATATTTCTTCGTATAACAAACGGAGAAATACGATCGTAATAATAAGTCATGAAATGTACCAAAATAGGGTCATTTGGCAGTGTATACGGATTTGTTAGGTTTTATTCTGAGATACTATTCATCGATCAATTTCAATCCTAATCCGTTCGTACATGTTCTTTTTGTCATCTCACGCAATCATTTGTACCATAGTTACCATATGGTAACTATATTATACATAGATACAGCTATATTCCTGTTTCGAGACACTATCTTAATGGCCTAGGAAATGTGAGATACATTATAATTATAAAGAGAAAAAAATTGAAGGAATATTTCTTCAACACACAAAAGAAAAGAACATATAAAAAATTGACCTTGAAAAGCACTTTGTCAATTTTGAATTCTATTTACAAGTGTTTGAGTTTTAATTAAAAGTATAATAGTCGTTAGAAAAGAAAGAATAAATAATCTGAGAATTATTTCCATAGTTACTTAAAATTAAATTTTTTTTCCTTTAAACTTACATTTAATTCATTGGTATCTAAACTAGATATTTTAAAATGATTAGATAAATGATCATTTGATGATAATATACTTGATCTTGTTTCTATTTGATTGATATCTTGTTGTACATCAATAGAATATGAACGACCACGAATTCGAAAATGAGGTTTACTTGACCATTCATCACAAATTTTTTTAATAGATGAACGTTTAGGTACTTCTTCATTATAAAGTACAGCATCAATTTGTTCAAATTCACGTCTTGATCGTCCACTTGTTTCATGTACATCATCTTCATCATAACCTGACAAAAGACTTGATCCACTTACTGAATGTGTACACATGATGATTGTTATGTTTTTTTTCTTTTAATGAACTCGAATAGAATAAAATGATAAAACTAAGAAATAAACAAAAGAAATGTAAAGAAAGAAAATTATCCTCCGTAAACTGGTCATACGTAGGCGTTTATGCAAAATATAATAGAAGCAGCAAATTACTTTGTGACATGATACACTCTAAAGTGAAATAAAAGGTACATATATACTTCATAACAAATAACTTATTTTATAGAGAGTAAAGAAAAAAATCACTATAACTATTGAGTTATTAATAGAGAAGTATGGATTATCAGTTATGACAAATCTCTTTTTTTGTGTTCTCATTTTTCATTTTCTTTCTTTCTTTTTTTCTTTAAATCAAACACTCGCCCTTCAAATACTCATTTTCTTATAAGAGAAAAGAAAAATAAGTGGTTTTTTCTTCTTATTCTCTTTTTCATAACTTCATTTTTCATTCAAGTAATTTTTTTATAAATGACAAATGTTTATTTAATCCAAGCAAGAAAGCCATTGGTATGGATTGTTCCGGAGAGACTGCCAAGGATTTCCGGCAATAACAAAAAAAGTAGAAACTAAAAATAAAAGAAAGCTTACAGTTCAATTCTGAATTACAAGACTAACGTATTTATTTTAAAATATTTCTTGAAAAGTTACATAAAGAATTTCGTCAATAGAGGTCGCATTTTCACACAAAACGTGCAAATATTTGCTATTCTTCCTACAAATCTCGAGAAAAATATTCTATTTAAAATAAAAAGATCGAACAGAATCCATAATGAATGATAGGTTTTTTCAACGTGTTTGAACTTATTTATATGAAAACGTTTAATATGTAAACTATACGGACGAACAAAATTACTATATCGAAGACAAATTTTCCTTTTTGATGATATTTAAATTTTCTAACAAACAATCAATACGATCTACTTTTTCCTTTCGAATAATTTTATATAAGATGAATTTTTGAATCAAAAAAGTTAATCATTCTTTTATTAAGTACAATAATTTCAAAATAAAACTAAAGCAAACATTAATAAATTTTCTTCAACATCATACGAATTATGGCATATACAAAAAGAAAAGAAAACATTTAGTTTACTAGCTTCATTTAAAAGTATTTGATTTCATCAAAACAAAAAACTGTTTCATTTCGTATTGCCATTATGTTTTCTTTAATACAGACAAATAATTGAAGAAATTTTTAAGTTAATAATGCTTTTTGCATGTGTGAATTGAGTATGGAATTGTCTCGAAAACGAAATAATGGTTTTTCATGATCAAGACTTGATTCAATGTAAATAATAATTGGTATAAAAGCAATAAATTCTAATCGAGTAACTTTCATTGTTTTTATCATAGGAATACGATTCTCTAATTCCTTTGTCACACGTTCATATTTACCATTGTTTGTTCGATTCATAATTAATCCAACAAGATTATCAAAATTTATTGTAGATGTTACTGGTGAATAACGACTATCAAATTCATCAAGTAATTCAAGTACATCATCATGATAATAATTAAAATCAACATCGTCTAATAATGAGCTCCATATTTCTGAACTGAAAAAACTAGTCATTTGAAGAAACAAAAAGAAAAATTTTTCTTCTTACTCTTGTTTAGCTACCATATCAACAAGTACAGCTGTTGCATAAAATTCTTGTAAACCAAAAAACGTTGCATCAGTTGTTATATCGTATAACTAACAAAAACAATAAAGTGAATATGAATATAAAGATTATTATACGAACCACACGAAAAAATGTTTCTTGAGCACGAGGTAAATTTGGTGGTAAACATTTTTGTACTTGAGGATATGTTAGATGCCTAAAGAATTATGTAGAAATAGTCATAATTTAAAAAAAAAGAAAAGAATATTCTTTTTCATACCCATCTCGATCTGTATCAAGTTGTTGAAATAATCGTTTCAATCTATTTCGTGCTGCTTCATTGAGTAATAAACCTACATCCATATACTATTCAAAAAAAAAAACAACAATTTTAATTGAAATTATAAATAAGACAAAATTCAAAATTGATTTGATAAATATACATTGTCCCACAAGTGCGTCAGAAAAGTTAGCGTAAATATCAATTCAAGTGATTTAGTTTGTTAGAATGTTGTTTGAAGCGACCAAATTTGAGTCCTGTATCGTTGTGAAACGAAAGTTGCAAATCGAATTTGGCAAAAACACATCAAATAAAGTTTGTATTAAAGTTACATTTCAATGCTATTGTGAAACTGGTACAGGGAAAAATCGTCAAAAATTACAGAAGAAAAAGTCAATAAAGTTCATCATGTTTGTGAAAAAGGAACTACAATCATGCGATCGAATTATCGCAAAGGTCCGCTCATATTTCATTAATGACAGGGCACTGAATTATGACTAAATACTTGTCATTGAAACCGTACAAGGTACAATTTATTCATAAGAATAAAAGCAAGCCTTTGTAACAGTTTCAGAGCGTTCTTGATCTTTCACTGTACCAGTTTCACAAAACCATTGAAATGAACGACTTCTAGTTTTCGTTTCACAATTATACGTTACTTAAATTTGGTTATTTATGCAACTATTTTTGTTTCAACATTTAGAGACATAGACATTTATCTGAACATATACAGAAGAAAACTTCAAACAATGCATTTACAAACTAAATTACTTGAATTGTACAAGAGATATTTGCATTAACTTTCCCGATAGAGTTTTGGAATATCCTATACCTTAAGTGGATTGTGTGTTTTTGTTTTTAATTGAGAAGCAGTAACAACAGCAGTGGTTGAACGGCTAATTGAACTATCTGGTCGACAAGTTGGTGATTTACATTTAAAACTTGCTTTTTGTGAGAGATTAGCTTTGATCATACGATCTTTTATTAATGGTAAATGTTGTTGCTCAGCAAATAATGTTACTGAACGATGAGGTGCATAAATTGGTAGAATTGGTGTTGGTTGTAATATTGATCGATTTGTAAAATTTGAAGAAGGTATTTGAAGGTGTCTGAAAATTTTAAATATTTATTAAAGTCTATATTAAATCTAAAACATACAATGAATCTTGAATATATGCTGATGGTATTGGTTTGACAACTAAAATAATTTCATAATTTTTCTCTCGTATGATTTCATTTTATATATTACTTGATGATGCTGTTCGTTTTACTAATGTAGGCAATTTGATTGATGTTGTATCTCGTCCTAAATTTACAAGAGATTGTTGAGATTTTTTTGATGATCTTGGTGATAATTGATTAGTAGTTGTTGGCATTTTCTTTAAAACTGTTATAGAGGAATTTAATGTTAAATTTGATTGCGTTCGTTGTGTCATAATTGATTTCTTAAAATAATCAAAAAAAAAAAAAATACCATTAGAAAAAGAAAAAAAGAACTATTAGTTACGTTTTTAAACGTAAAAAGAATTCGTTTTTGTGAGCATATGTATGTTAAGTTATTTTACCTTCTTATAGACATACGTATGCATTACATTTAATGGAAACAAGTGAATGTAAGAAAAAAACATAGATTGTATATAAACATACTTCAGTCTACACACAAAGAAAAAAGGCTGTGACACACGCTCACCTACATCATCTGAACTTTGTATTGATGTATTTGTTCGATGATTTGAAGAAACTGTAGTTGATTTATCTGATGTTGGAAGATTAGATGAAATCAATGAATGTGACGTTAAGGTTCTACAAGTAGAAATAAATAAAATTGATTATGTTTTTCTTTTTATTCCATTGAGTATCTTTGAGAGCATTCATGTTTTTCTTTTATTGAAAATGAAATTTTTAAGAATTTTTTTTTGAGAAGAAAGATTTCTATTGGTTAATTATTCTATGAACAAAAATTGAATATATATTTTATTGAATGAAAGATTAAAGAAACAATTTTTTTTATATTCTATAAATATTTACTTATCGAACAAAATTTATAATGTAATACATAGATTCTCTGTATTACGTATTTCTCTATTGAAAATGAATGTAAAAGTTTTTTTAATGAAGTTATTTCTTACACTCATATGAAATAATGAGAAAAATAATAGTTTATCTTGAAATTAATATTTCTCTTTGTGAAATACGATCTAAGGAGAATGTTGGAGTATAGGAGTAGAAAGTTGACCCCCTTCCGTTCCACACAGATGTAGTAGACACCTTATCAACGCCCCCTTCTTCTTCATTATGAACTTTTGATAGACATCTTGTTAACAGAGTATCTCTTTTCTTTCACGTGCACTATAATGTATCACGATAGACTTCGTTGATCATTAACATACATAAACAGTGAGTGGTTATTGACAACCGGAAACATACGTTGATGAATTTTCTCTTTTATAATGTCAGTAGTTCCATCATGTTTCATATTTTAATCCCATGGGGATTTCGTGAGCCATTTGATATTTATCAAAATGATAGTAACATTCTGATTTCATTCATGATATTATTATAAATATAGTTTTTTTTTCCATTAATATTGAAATTCTGGGAAAATGACTTCTTTTTTATTTTATTTTCCGTTCAATATTTTGAAACTTAATTTAAAATATTCATCAAAGAACTAATTCAGTGTAAACTACTTCAAAATAATTAACATGTTTTTAGTAACTTAGGCACATATATATAACTCACTTTTCCGATTTTTTTTTCAATATCTTCGATTTATTCAAAGATGAATAAAGTAGACATTTTCCTATATGATGAATTAATAGAAAAAAAAATTTGTAATTTTTTTATTTTTCTTCCACTTCCGCTAACCATTAATGCTAATATCGATGGTAAAATTCTATTTTAATCTTTACCTTGGAAAAATATTTTCCGCTACTCTTCGGTTTGCTATAAATGTTGCTCTTTTCGGTAATTGTAACATTGTTTGATCAACTTTAGTTAATTTTACTTTTGAATCAATAGAAGAATTTGTCTTTTTAATAAATAAGTGATGATCCGTTGTATTCGATGATATTTTTGGTGTTAATTCTAAACCAATTATTTCTAATTGTTTTTTTCCAGATTGTTCAACATGTTGAACAGATGACATATGATTTTGTTTATTATTAAATTTACTATGAAATAATTGACGTTCTTTATTTGTACCCATATTCAAATTGATCTTTTCAAAAAAAGAAACGATAAAATTAAAAAGAACTTCTAAGAATTATTAGTTTGCATTTTTTTTAAAATTAACCTGATTCAAACGATGAAGATCGTTTGACTAAATAAGAAAAAAATTACTTCTCATAAAAAAAAAACTCGAATCTTACTAAAGATACACCAGCAATATATTCATATTTGAATTGTTGATGTGAATCAACCGCGTTCATTGTCGTTTATACACAAATCAGACAAAGAATTCTATTAACTTTTGATTCTATTATCTTTTAAGGTTTATTTTTTTTGCTTCTTTTTCTTTACTTTCACTATTATTTTATTGATTACTCGAATAAAAAAAAAATCAGTGAGGAGAAAAAACGATAAAGAGAGAAGAGAGGAAAAAATCAGTACAAACATAGAAATCGACACGGGCAAACAAAACATATAGACAAGTACAAATACAAACATTATTAATGAAAAAAAAAATGAAAAAGTATTAAAAATAACTCAAATAGCAATAACAATTGATCGATTTGTAGTTTTTTTTGTTCGTATTTCTATTTTACAAAATTCTCCATCATTTCAGCATAGTCTTCGTTCATGTTATTTTGTTCATTGTTTATATATGGCTTCTCATGTCCTAAAATTAATATTTCATTATTATTATCTACTTTTGTTGTTAAATCTTGTTTTTTTTTCAATTCTTTTCTTTTTTTATATTTAATATAACGACTTCGTATCACATAAGCAAGCCAAAATGGTTTTGTTGTTAGAAAAGCTACAACTAGTGGTACAACAATGGCTTTTGTTGCATAAGGTTGTGGAAATGAATAATACATAATCATGAATGCAATACCAGTATTTTGTATTCCAGCTTCAATACCAACGGTTTTTATATGAGACCAACTAAGACGACATATCCATGCCAATACAGCACCAAATATAAAACCTAAATAAGGTAATAATGGTGCTGTTAATGCTGTATATAAATCAATTGTTATAATCAAATACCAATTAACAATCGTGCCGAAAACAAGAAAAAATATTAACAGAAATAACATCATGGGTTTAACAAGAGTTTCAACAAAAGCACGAGTTTTTGGTGAAACATGACTGATACCAATGCCAATACTATATGGTACAACAACAAGTGCTAACGAACGAAGAAGACCCAAAAATGGTACATCTATTGATAATTCCTTCATATAAATACGTCCTATTGTATAAAAATAAAGTGGCATCATAACAAAGGATGAAGCCGTTGATACAAACGACATAAGAGCTGATAGATTAACATCGCCATCAAATAAAAGCGTCCATTGATTTGAAGCACCACTACCTAAGAAAAAAAAAGAGAATTTGTTTTTTGTTTTTGTTTTTGTTTTCTTTGTAGAAGAAAATATTTATGTAAGTTTTATTTTACCTGGACAACAACCAATAATAAAAAGTGCAAGACTATATAACGGTGAATAATGAAAAATTTTTGCAATAGCCATTGCTAAAAATGGCATAAGACCATATTGAGAAATAAAACCAACAATAACTGGTGTTGGTTTTTTAACAAGATCCATTAAAATTGTTGTATCAAGTAATATACCCATTTGTATTGAAATAAATACAACAAGAAAAGGTAATATTATATAAAATAATCTATCAATTATACGTTTTGGTTGTGTAACAAGAATATTTAATGGCCATGTATATGTTGATGTTGAATCATCATTATAAAATATATCCAACGAAAATGTTAAATTTGTTACTTCCATCATAGTACTTTTTATTGACCATGTTACATCAATAATAGCTGAATTTCCAAGATAAATTAATGTAGGTGATGGATATGCATTAAAAATATGACCAAGTGCATTCTTACTAGGTACTAGAAATTAAAATAAAGTTCTGTTTAAATTGATAATAAAATTTCCAGGTATGTTTTTTTTTGGAAAAGAAACAAATCATTTAACTATATTTTCAAAGCGAAAACATAGAGATAAGAAGGTAAAAAGGATTATGAATATCTGTAATCATGATAAAGAAATACTTGAGTATCAATTACTTTTTATTGTATATGTATTACAACCCAATGGGTATGACTAATAGATGTGAGAATCATAAAAATCTTATCAATAGTTATTTCATGTATATTCTTGGAGTGCTTCTTAAATACTTTTATCTATTATTTACATGTATTTCATAAATCAATCGCCCGATGTTTATCGTAAGCAACAAGTTTACAAAAACAGTCATAATCGTCCGTGCTGAATATGTTTATCGGATTGATTTTCCGTATCGGATTACGTAATTATCGAAAAATGTTTACTGATCTTCCTGTTGGCAAATAAACATATTTGAATTTTTATCAATTTTAAAATATGAAAACTTGTCGTAATTCTATCATAAGAAAACATTTACTCATTTAGAAAGACTTATAACTTGGTTGGTTATCGCTCAATGAGAAAATGATCTGTTTTTCTTTTTATCATTATGTATTTGAAAATATTTTAATAATCAGATATAAAGAAAATCTAATTTAAACTTCTTTTGAATTCGAATAAAGTATTGGGAAAATTATTAACTTACAGATAAATAAATCTTCGAGTAGAATACTATGCGAATTATTTTCATTTGTTCTTCTTGTTGGTACCATAACTTCTTTTTGAACATCAACTACTCGTATATCTGTTGATTTTACTTGGAATTTAAATCCTATAACATTATGATCATTGATATTTCGATTACCATGAAGGTCATCTGGATTAATACGTATTGTGATATAACGTGTTTGAAAAAGAGATATTTCGTAAGTTTTATTATTAATAATGTTCCATTCTTCAATATTTTGATCATTGTTATCATTAGTGTTCTTAATAAATATTTCAAAGCTATGAACACATTCGACAATTGTCATAAATAATATCAACCATTTGATTATATGTTGCTCTTGCATTTTTTTTTATAAATGTCTCCTTTACTTTTTTACTATTGTGTTATCGTCGAATACTTACTTTCTTTTTATTTGCGTGTTTCTTTTTTTACTGCAGAATATAACAAAAAAAATATTTATCCGCAGAACGACAAGAACATGATAACGAAGATAATGTCATATTGTTCATATTAAAACTACGTTATTTTTATTTTATGCAACTTATGCATGAGCATTAAATGTAAAGGCAATGCTATGCATCAACAGGCTTGAATAAAAAAATTGCGAGCGTTATCGATCAATGTCCAGTAAGATTATAAAAAGCTAATAGGTATAATGCATGTTCCTAATTAGAACGGACTTTTTATATTTTCCTTTTTTCACTCTATTATATCAGTAAAACATCGAGTAAATGAACTGCAATTTACTAATCAAATCGGCATATGTCTTGTCTATATATTCATGAAAGAATCTCTGCAAACGACTGAGAAATAATCCAGTCATCAGCAGTACAATGAAATAAACTGATTACATTCTGAATAAGTGCAATGTTCCCAACAAGAACTCTAATACAAAAGTTGCACTGAGCTGGATGCACGCATGTAAATGCATAGAAGAATATTCTTCTATGCATTTGTACTGATGCATTGTAAATCGGTGCAACTTGTTCATTGGAGTTCTTATGGAGAACGTTGCACCTATTCAGAACACAATCAATCTATTTTATTCTACCACTTATAGCTGGATTATTTCTCAGTCTTTTTCAAAAATTCTTTTACGAATAGATAGACAAGACATGTGCTGACTAGGTCAGTAAACTGGAGTTCATTTATTTGATATTTTTGTCGAGATACTAGAGTGACAACAAAAATACATAAAAAGTCCGTTCTAATGAGGTGCATGCATTCTAGTAATTGACTAAGTTTTAGATTAATAATAGAAAAACTAAGTCATTAGCTGAAGAAAAGTTTGTTTATTATTGACAGTATTTTTTTGAATGTCTCCTCAAAATCTATGAACAATAGAATAAAATAAAGATTTTTCATTTCATTCAAATTACTTTAACATTCGTATTCATATTGATGCAATGGCCATGCAATACATTTTTAATAATATTTAAGAAAATATATATGATATGATTAGTGTATAATGTTTAGTTTCATTCAATTTCGAATTGAACATAATGTTTTTGACCTAAATTTTATATGTGTAAACATTGGAGGTGACAGTTGAATATTCAAGACTATGATTTTCTTCTGTAATTAGAATATATTATGTGCTACAAACTATAACAATAATAAATCTAAGTAATTTATCATATTCATATTGATTTTGAAGTTAATATTGAATCAACTCAGATTAAACATAATCTAATATCAGATACAGATTCATATCGAATCAATTAATTACCGATGAAATTTCTATGAATATCTTGAAAACAAAAAATAGCTAGAAACCACCGATTTTCGCCAATCGAACGAGAAATATGGGAGAAATGAAATTTAGCTGAATTATCTGAGCTATAGATTGGTCAAGCAGACCGCTGAGTTCAATGGTTATTATTTGTTTTTAGTTTTGAAACGATCTGAAGTTGAAAAGATAAAATCTTTAAAATAGCCCATCTAATGTTAAAAGTTTGGTACAGATTGAATTGGAAAAAAATAATCCATGAATTTACGGCCATATTAAAACTAAACACTAAATACTACCATTGGAGTCAGTGTAGACGAATGCAACGAACTCAATAAAGTTTAGAGTGGCCAGTGGTCAATCGACTGATTTCAAGGCTTTCAATAAAGTTGCACTTTCTCACATTTTTCTTTCAAATGGTGAATCCTGCAGGTTTCTAGGTACGTTCATTCTCAAGATATTCAAAAAATATCGAGGTACATTTTATTTTGACACGAACAATAGTTTTTGTTATTAGATAAATCAGTGTACAATGGCTTACTTTTAGATAAAAGACTCGAATAACATCATTTTCGACTATGATGTATAACTTTATCTCTTGATACGCAATTCAAATTTATTCTTTCAACACACTTAAAAATAAAAACTTTCTACCATAAATAAATCAAAAATAGCAAAGAAATCGTTCGTCATGACCTATTTTCTCTGTTTTAAACATTGTTGCTGATCTCTATTAAAATACGAATATATGTTTCATAAATCTTGATCATATTTTAATTATCCAACAGACTATTAACATATTTTCATAAGTAATAAAAATATAAATTTGGTAAACACGTGAACTATTTGATTCATAGTTGTGACTCATTTCTAACATGCGACGTCTTCTATTCTTATCTCTACCATCATCCATAAATATACCAGTTTTTCATGTTTTATTTTAACTCAAAAGAATATAAAGAATCTTAAATTTCTATATGATCATGATTTCATCATCATCTTTTGTAATTGATCAACTTAAAATTCTCTTAGTTGGTGATAGTGCAACAGGTAAATATTGTTATGTAAAAAGGCTTACACATAATGTATTCTCTAATGATACTCGAAAAAATGTAAGTAATATGTTTTCTTTTCTGGTTTTGTTTTTCATTGTCTCATCAAAATTTTTATTCAATAAAGTATATTTATTATAGGAAGAATATGACATTATTTCAACTAAAATAAAACTTGATGAACATACCGAAATTCCAATACAAATTATCGTAAAGAATTTGTAACAAAAAAAGAAAATTTTCATTTTTTTAATAAAAATAATTATTTCTAGAATATATCTGGTTCACAATGTGGTAAAACAAAAATAAAAACATACATTAATAATATAGATGGGTATATTATTATGTTTGATGTAACACGTGCAGAAACATATGATAATATAATGATGTGGAAAAAATTTATTAATAGTGTAAAACAAACAAATAATTTACCATGTTTATTATTAGCAAATAAAGTTAGTTGGATAAGAATCAATAATTTACTTTTTTGTTTTTCTAAATATTTTTCTAGTGTGATCTAGAAGAAGATCAAGGATTAAATAGTGTTATGGCTAGTATGGATAATTATTGTCAAGCGATTGGTTTTTGTGGTTATTATAAAATATCAAATATAGATAATATAAATATTGAAGAATCGATTCGAACTTTAATTAATGAAGTATAGATATGTTTGATGTTCATATTGACTTTTTCTTTATTTGAATTCTATAGATTACTCAACATAGAAATTCAGTAACAACAAGTTCTCCTTCGATTTCTATATCTCAAACTAGAACCCTATCTGTCGAAGAACGAAAAAAAGAATATACATTGAAAATTTTAGTTATTGGTGAAAGGGGAACTGGTAAAACAGCAATGATTCAACGTTACGTTAATAATAGTTTTTCAGGAATTTATCGTAGTACGGTATGTTATTTAAATTTTGATAAGAACATTAATTAATAAATAAAACATTCTAGATTGGTACTGATATAGCTCTTAAAAAAATTCAATATAATGATCATATTACTGTTAATCTTCATATATGGGTTTTGTAGAAAGATACAAAAAACAAATTTTTTTTAACTAATATTATTTTAATAGGATATTTCTGGTGAGGAACGATTTGGAGGTATGACACATCTCTTTTATAAGAATGCAGCTGGATGTTTAATTGTATTTGATGTATCAAAACCATTGACTTTAATAAGTGGTGCTGTAAAATGGAAAGTTGATTTCGATAACAAACTTAATATTGATGATCATAATCCAGTACCATGTTTACTAATTGGAAATAAAGTAAAAATTTCTTTTTTTTTTAACATTAAATAAATAAAAGAATGAAATTATTTTTTTTTAAATTTTAGTGTGATCTAGTTAAAGAAGGAGTTGTAGCAAATGAAGCGCAAATGACAGAATTTTGTCATAATCATAAATTTAATCATTTGTATGAAACATCTGCAAAAGAAAATATTAATATTGGAGAATCGATTTTATTTCTTGTTGAAGAAGTAAGAAGAAAAAAAAACAAGTTTTATTATATTTTAAGATTTTTTCTTAATATTTCTAGATAATGAAAAATATTGATACTATGAAAGGTGTAAGAAGAAGACTTTCTGAAATAATTGAAATTAAAGAACAAGCTTCACCAAAAATTCAGAAAAGTAATTGCTGTCATTCGTAATATCTATTTTTTTAAATAATAATTACTTGTAAACAAATGTTTATTTTTACTATTCAATAAGTTTTTGATTTGTACTTTTCTTTGTTATCTTATATATCTTATCTTATGTTAAAATAAACTTATCTGTGATTTAAAAATATCTTTTGAAACAATTCACTATGATAGTACGGAAAAATACTAGTAGTCAAAAATATAAAATCTATATAATACCTTGTGGTTCCGAGAATATTGATGATTTTCTTCAAGTTCTTTAATTTGTTAATTTCTTCAATGTTCGATAATTCTCAATTTCTTTTTCGAACTGGAGATATGATTGTTTTACAAGAACATAACTAATTATTAATATTTATTCAAATATCGTATGAAACAAACTTCTGAAAATTTTCAAAAGGACTATCAAGAATGGAATAGACAAATCATACATTACAAAATTTTCAGAAGTTTGTTTCATACGATATTTGAATAAATAGTAATAATTAGTTATGTTCTTNCAAAATTTTCAGGGGGTGGATGGGTGTGTATGTAAGTATTGTTGTATATATGAATATTGATAGGGTAAAGACCGACGCCTACACCCATTCCCACAGCCTACAATTGACATATGTGGAGGAGTAGTAATCAATATATGTGATTATTTTATGAGCTACTCTTCTGAAACCACCATACGGGGTAAAGGATTAAATTGGGAACGTATGTGTCAAACACTTTTAGAAACGGAAGGACTAAAAATAAGGTGGGCAGTTTTCAGATAATTACTTAAGATTTTGGCAGATATTCCATTAACTAGAAGGGAGTTCAGCACTCTCCATTTCTCACTCTTGATGAACAACAATGCATTCAGCTTATATAGTTAATCAGCAGTTAACGGTAGACTTTGAAAAGTATTGAAAACCCAAGACTTACTTGTTTTGTACAACAATGAATAATTGACTATTGCAATGGGTCCCAAAGTATAAGAAATATAAACGTGTCCGGTGAATAACTGAAAATAATAAATTATGAGAATTAATAAACAGTATTACATATTTTTCTACTTCAAAACAAATATCGAAAGTCATTCGATTTACAAATGTTAATATTGAACCACAATATGAAATGATAAAAAAAAAATTTGCATGAAGAATATCGTATTAAATCAATCCACTTAATGACAAATTTTATTTATAATTAATTTTCAAATAGTGTTTTAAAATAAAAACTAACTTCTTTCATTTCATTACTTTTGTATATTTTTTCTAGCCGCCACCTGTTCGTGTCATGAAAATACGTTTCATTTTTTACAGATACAGCTAACAACTAAAGGTGAGATGTGTGGGTGCCAGTCTTTACCGTATCAATATTCTCATTTACAATAATACCCAGACCCACATAAACAGCCAAAGTATATTTTTAAAATTTTTATATATCATCGAGACAAGGCAAGAAATTATCATACATTTATTTTCAAAAAGAAAAGAACTTATAAGCAAAACACAATTTATTTAGACAAATATATATATATATATATGTATGTTTTTCTTATTTAATAGCTGATTTCATCAATTTTTCGTTGTTTTTTTTTTGTCAAATAATATAATATTTTATCAAAAAAAGTAATCGACACTAATGTTTCGTTTTTCTACATGTTACACATAGTTCAAGTAATAAACTATTGATTGTTTTTGTTTGTCTATTTTGATTTAATGAACAATTAAATATTGTTTGAAATTGTTCATTTTTTTGTAATATTCTATTAATATGTAATTCAATGAAATTTTTTTGTTTATTCATTAATGAAATAATACCATGATTAATATGTGTACATTCGGATTGTACATATGTAATAAAAAACTTTTTAATATCATTCGATGTTAATGTTCTATTTAATTGTTGTTCATTATAATTAATAATTAGCTGAAGTGAAATTAAATCAGCAAAATATTCACGTTCAGTTTGATTTATTCCACATGGACATAATGCATGACCAAGTTCATGTGCAATAAGTAAAAGTGCCGCTAAACGTGTTGTTTCATTTGAATAAAGTTCAGCTACTGTTGGTTGTAAAAATATACCTTGTTCAATTGTATGATGACCATTTATTTCAAAAAATGTATGAATTGGTTGAACTAATTCTTCTTGAAAATTTTCAATTATATTACATGTTGTGGATAAATAATTATCTTCAATTAAATAATATTC
>CAJNSZ010000016.1:390920-415026 GCA_905329745.1 Rotaria sp. Silwood2 | reverse complement strand
CCATGCTGTTGATAAATAATTATCTTCAATTAAATAATATTCATATGGAATATGTGATTTTGTTGATGAAAGTTCATGAAATAATTTAAGACGTTCAGGTTTTATATGAAATTGTATAGATGATAAAGAATCATTATCAGAATTATTTATAAGAAGATTACGAAGTTCATTAGCTATTAAATATAGTTGTTCAGTTTTATTTGACATATATTCTTCGTAAAATGATGATAATGTAAATGGATAATAATATTCAAGTAAAGTTAGACAATCATTTGGTATACGATTTGATGGTAAAAGTAAAGAATGAATATCTTTGATAGACAGAAGAAAAAAAAATATATAGTATATTAATGAAAAACAAAGAAAAGATATTTAGTTTTGTTGAAGATTTTATTCGATCAATTTATGAATGATATTAAATATATCAAAGATAAGTTTTTCACATTGTAGACTTAGAAAAATTTATTTTACACAGTTTTTCTCACAAGTTTTGACTATTTCTTTCAGAGAGTAATTTTCGAGACAAAGCTTTCTCATCGATATCATCCACAATTCTATATTCATACGAAATTCTCGAAGGAATTTAGAAGTTTTTTTTTTCAAAATGTTTCATTTCTTTCTTGACTGAGACATTGTCTCACTTTTTATATTGCATGAAGATGAGCGCTAGTTCGAACCTGAAGAACTGTTTGAAAATATCCTCTGATCACATATAATCTATTCGATCAGTTAGTTCCTATAGTTGAGCTATCCGAACAACTTTGGCTTCGTTTTTGAGAAAGGTCCTTTTAGTTACAAAAAAATTTATTGTATGCTTTGGAGATAACATTTATGAGGAGATATACAGTCCGTCGAATTCAAACTTTTTCTGGCTCGGTCAAACTATATTTTGATACTCTCAATGATATTTTCTAATGGAAAGTGAATAGTTGCCCAGAAGATACGACATACTTTTTTCCCGTTTTTTGTTTGCGGTAGCTAGTGCTCCCTACAAATTTTTCAGACACTTAGATCACGCTGGATCTAAAGTTTTTAGACCCATACTCGACCGAGTTCGTGTTCGGGATCAATTCGATGCGTCCTAATCCTATATATATGTGCTCTGCTACTGAAATGCCGCTTCCAAAAACAGAACACAATTTTTCAGACAGATTAGTTCTTATCAGAAGAATTGTTTGAACAGATCTTGTGATCTGAACTTTGAATGTCGGAGCTGGCCGATTCCTAATATTGAACGCATTTGATACAGAAGAATGATTTAATATCAATCGATTCCATGATTGTTGAGAATTAATGCATGACTCACTTTTTTTTTTTTTGTTCATTAAAATTAATAAATGGTTTCATAATCTATCTTATTGACTTATGATAGAACAAGAGTAAGATGAAAATAAAAATACGATAAGAAAAAAAAAAGATTTATCTTACTGATTTGTTCTTTTGAATGTTCTTGTAAAGTTCGTTTCCAAAGACTTTTTAAACTAATTTGTATTCCTTCATGAAAAACACTAACAAATGGTAATAATTTAGGTCCATATTTATAAACCATTAAATTACAATAATGTGCAAAATGATCAGCAAATAAAAATCGAAATATTGAATCAAGTTGAAAAAAATCTACTAATCGTATTTCAACAGTTACAATTGGTGATGAAATTTCTTTTATTTGTTTTTTCGTATAATGAATAAATGTATTCCAATATGGAATTATTTCAAATTGATTATGACGAACTATTGTTGAATACAAACATGTATATGATGCATCGCCTGGCCATGAATGAAGAATTAAATGAATTATTGATGATGATATATAATCAAGCCATGTTTCTAATTTTGTATTATTTAATGATCGAAAACGAATATAATAATTAAGAAATAATTGACATTGATATAATATTGTACTACGAAATATTGGTACATTTAATAAATATTGTTCAAGATCATGAATAAAATTTAAAAATAAATCATATATTTCTGTATTATTTAATGATTGAATCATATTTTTATCTAACATAAAATGAATTAAATCTCGTAAATCGTTTGGACGTCTTATAGATGAATAAATAATTGGTAAAGATTCTTTATTTGATATTAAACGATGTAAATCATCATTTATGGAAAAGTTTGAAGATGTTAGTGTTGATGTTAACAATTCATTATATTCTTTTAATGTATTTGCTAAAGAACCAACACGAGTTGATTGATAACATAAATCAATATGATTTTTTCGTACATAATGTTCAAATATACTAGCTTGTTCTATTTGATGTATTAAAAGAAATTTTTGTTGATCTTGAATTTTTCGTTGAATATGAATTATAATTTGTGTACCAAGATTTATTGTATTTATATTCCATATACGCATTAATGGATGTTCAATCATTTGTTCAAAAAGAAAATGTAAATGATCAGTTGTTGAAATAATTTCATAATTATTTGTAAACCAAAAACGATCATATGCTAATCGTTGTAATTCTTCAATAAGAACTGATTCAGATGTATGAGTGCATTGATGATAATAAAGTAACATATTAGATATTGATTGAGATAAATCATTCGGATTTAAAGTTAATTCACGTTTAACTAGTTTATGATCTTCAGTATTATATGGATCGTGTAAAGAATAGAACTGTTCAAGTCTACAAGAGAAAAATAAACATTTCAATTTGTCAGCGATTTGAACTGGTAGAATTTATAATAAATCTCATAAGAATCAATAGGATATTTAAAAATAAAATATTTACAAAAAATATGGTACAATGTTTTAAGATTATAAAAGTAGTTAATAGGAAGCTTTTTCTCCAGGTGGAATTAAACTATGAATCTTTTTTTTTCAGAAGATTAACGATAATGTTTGAACACACCATAATGAGAACTTTCATGTAAAAAGGATTACACAGTATTTTAAAGCAATAAACATGCATATATAGTAATATTTTATTGAAATGTTGTTGTTGTTTTTTCCGAACTTTATTAGATCTTCAGTCTATCTGTTACGAAATAAATGAGCAACAGATAGAAGATTTTTAACAAAGAAATGAACTTTACTCTATATGTTCATGTTAAATAAATTTTTATTAGAAACATTTCGAGATAGATCAACTAATACAGAGTATACATATGAATGTCTTCAGAGAGATGACCTTCTTTCAATCATTGGAAAATTATTATTTTTCTCGGTAAAAATGAATATATATTTAAATTAAAAAGAAATGATTTCTAGATAAAAATTCAATCATTGATTTTATATGAATTCCTTTGTTGAACAATGACTACAATTAGGCAAGGACGAATTTTGGCGAAAAAGAAAGTTCATAATTTACTCTATCTGATTTTAATACAAATGACAGAGAGTGTATGAACACTATTTGAAAAAAAAACTTAGCAATCATGATTAATCATTCATCCCACGCGCTAATTCAGTAGCGCTGATGTCGAGTCAAGCTCGGGAATAGTTTATATGCAGATGCTAATTATGACACTGATGTAATTAAATTTAGACAGTCATTTCATTGTGGGCATATAGAATGAGCCATAAATAACCTATTTGTCTTCAATGGCATATAAATTGAGTTTATTTTTAATTTCTTTTTTTTTTCGTGTATCTCTCAGCTGTATTGCTGTTTTATCTCTCTGTACAAATCTGGAAATCTACTTATCATGAATTATGTTTTGAAAAATAAGACATTACGGGAGATTATATATGATTAGACACTTGCAAAGAAGACTATTTTCCGATTGAAATCGGAATACTCATTTTGAGAATCGTATCGAATTCTTTAGTCTTCACTTTATTTTCATAGTATGAAACCATTTGTTCTGATTCCAATTCGAGATCAGCTATGCCTGTTCTTAAAGTCTCACATAGAAAAAAGGTTATAACAAAAGCTGTGAGTTCCTATCTTTTATTTATAAGATATTGTTTAAAAACAGCTGTGGAATGTGGGTCTCACTTCTAATCTTCGCTCATTCTCTATTCACACTGACATCCACATTCATCACATTCTCACCGACACCTACGCCCATGCATGTCCTACATCCACAATGGAGTTATACAAGAGGCGTTTACGTAAACTTTTTCCGAGCACTTTTTGGACACTGCAGATAGTTTTTATGAATAAATCAAAAATAATCGGACAGGAAGTTAAGAGTTAAGTAATATTTCTAAATAATCAACTTGTTTCACTGCACATCTTAAGAAAAGATTACAGGTGTAGAGTTTCCTTTAATAAATAAATACATTTGAACTTACTCATTTTTTTCTGATGTTACTCCATCAAAATTATCAATATCTACATCGTAGGTTAATACTTGAGTTTTATTTTTCTCAATTTTCATTTGATAATTATAAGCTTCAATTTCACTGAAATTATTTAATTTTTCTGCAAAGTTGTCTCGAATATATTTTGATTTTTCAGTTAACCAACTTCGTTTAAATTCAAGTGATGATAACGGATGATTTGATAACCATTTTCGACAAACAAAACCATAAAAATCATTACAAATATCACTACTAAAATCTAATTGATTAATCCATAATGAATTAAAATTTTTAAATAAATTATGTTTATTATTTGTTGCATTTCGTTCAGATAATTTAGAAAAAAACCGATGTGACAAAAAATCATGTTGAGGCATATGTGTTGCATGAGTAATAAATAAAATAGTTAAAATAAATCCAATAGTCAATGCAATAAAACTACCAAGTAAAAGACAAAGAAATTTAAAACGTACACTTGGTTTTTCTGATATTATTGGAAATGGTAATGAACTTGTTGATGGAGAAGTTAATAGACTAGTAGATGTTGCTGCTTGTGGTGGCATTGAAGTTGTTTCATCAAAATGAACTATTTTACGTAATGGACTGCTACTAAATATTGTATCCGGAACGTCTTGATTTTCATTCATTTTATCTAAAAAGTTACACAATAACTTAATCTACAATTGATACAAAAAAAAAAAAGAAAAGATTTTGTTTAATGGGAATCCCACGCCTTTTTGAAGTTTCTAAAAAAATGATTTATCAAAAATATTTTGAAACTTTCAAGATAGATAGATCTCAATGAGTAAAGCAAAAGTTGTCATAGTCTCTAAATTCCAAGATACTTGCTTGTCGGATATATCTGGATCTCAAAGACTAAAAATTAGCTCATTTTCTCAGCCGTCATAAGTTCAATAGAGAGAGAATACTTTATACAGCTACTAGATACTTTTGGAGATGCCTACTTTTTTGGTTTCCTTTCAAATAAAAAGATAAAAATACTGAGTGTACTTTCAAAAATACATGTCTTATTTTTACTAGAACTTTTTTTTTTTTTTATAAAATCTATCAAAAATCAACACTCTAATATTATTCAATACATAAAAAGAATAGACATCCCAAACAGTGTTCAGTGTCTGTAAAAAAAGGTTTTAGAACGTACCATGTTGGAGACACAGAGGCTACTTTGCACCACTTTTCGTGTAAGAATTGGTTTTGAGAATTGCGAAAAAAAAATTCTCTTTTGTGCCAAGACTTTTTTCTCCAGCTACAGCATGGGGAACAAACTGATTTCTTGGATTTCTGATGATGTTTATCATTGGCAATAAGTTCTTATCTATTCATCGCAAATCAGTGGAAATCATCGGAAATGCTTAGATATGAAGGGAAATCACTTGAAATCATTGGAAATCAAGGACAACCATTAGAAACATTGGCAATTATATGAAAATCGAGAAAATCAATAAAAATTATTAGAAATCAGAGTTTTACTTTTAATCTTATTATTGCAGATTTCCTTTAACTTGGAGTGATTTCTCATGGTTTCCGATCATATCTAACTACTTGCAGTCATTATTCGTATTCCTAAGGCGTTAAATGATTCTAATGATTTCTAGCATAGAAATTACTTTGTTCCCTCCTAAACTAAAGTGATTGAAAATTGGCCACGTTCAGTGATGTCAGACATCGATGCCCAATGCTCTTAGAGGCTTCAGAATGAGAAGTGATCATTATCATTAGAAGAATTTTGCATACAAAAAATAATTGTAGTGCAAGTTTTTTACTAGAGACTTCGAGAGCTGGGCTTAATAAAAATAGTAACTAACAAAGAAGACTCCTCATTTATATGACATATTACAGAGGATACTTCGCAGCTATATTAGCGATACAAAATCAAAAATCAAAAATGATTGATTTTAGCATGCGAAAAGACGGAACGGGTTCCCTTTCGGTAACTAATTTGAACTGACATAGATTTTAATAGAGACATCAAGTCTTTTCAAAAAAAAAAAAAGCAAACAAACAAAGACTTGGAATCAAAGTTGACATAGGAATATAAAAACTAATCGAATCTCATTTTATATATATATATAATACTGTCTATCTATACATCGTGCTTTCTACTAGACCTTGAAATGTCAAGATGATACTACAGATATGTCCTTGGGTTTTTCTAGTACGACACTATACTAACATGTATATGCTTGTGGTCGCTCCCACAAGATTCAAGTCGCCGATTTCATTATTCTCGTCCAACGTTCTTTTCCTCTTTTTTTTTCTCTTAATCATTATATATCTACCCGAGAAAATTGAATTACATTCATTCTCGCATGCATACATACTCATTTTTCTATTTGACCAGACATCAACATTGTCCTCGTTCTCATCATCATCACCATCACATTGACGTTTTTCTTTTTTTATACTTTCTTAATACAAACGAAGGTCTTGAAATAACAATGGATGCAATTAATAGTTTCTTCTCTTGAGAACAAATATTTCTCTAACCTTTTTTCCTCTCTTTTCCAAACGGATTACGATGAACTGAAATATAACGGAAATTATTTTATTATTGATTTCTTTAAGATTTCTACATTCAAGAAAAAAACTATTGAAATAATCAATGATTTATTGTTTTCTTTTTTTCTCTTACCTTAATTTTGTATAGAATAATAATTACTTGAAAGATAATATGTATCTTAGATCTATGTTCATATTCATAATAAAAACGAAAATAAATAGAAATGTTCAATATTTTACTTTTTCTTTCTTGCCTACTTCTTTTTTTTTCTTTTTTCTTCTTCTTCTCTGTTCTAATTTCACAAAGAAGGACACAACAAAACCCATGATGAATGCGAAAAAAATATTAATTAGCTTGTTATATACTATAATATAAAGCACCTTAATTGATTTTCTCTTGCTTCAATATGTAGATTGATCTTTACTCTCTTCCATCGTTCATTGACGCCAATAATTGTCCCTTTGATTAACTCCAACTAATGTCGTATTGCATTAAACCAGTGATTGATTTTTTTGTTGTTATTTTCAGAAAAAATATCGTCATTATTCATTGAGAATTTCTATTCCACAAGGTCAGACAAATCTCATTTTTGTTTGTTTTTTTCGTTGAATCAATTGTTCAGGGATATTGTTGAAAAAAAAGGCGATTAATTAAAAATTTCAGTATGCTATATATATATATATATAGAAAAAGAACAACGAAAATCCATAAAATAAATGAAAATGTGTCAATGTTCGATATTATGTAAGATCACCATTGAATATCATTCTTATTAGGTTGTATGTGTCATACATATGTGCATGTGTATGCACCATCAATAATTGCCTAGATATCGAGAGACTAAATTCTATAAGAATGTCAAATGTGTAATCAAAGAAGACAGATCAATAGAAAAAGAGAGATGAAATGATGAAATGCAATGAAGAGGTTTACATGAGTAACAAAAAAGAACAAGAAAAAGGCACTTAAACTATTTTGTATACCTAAGAATGATAATGTAATTGTTATACTCTTGATTTGTTAAAGAATATAATAAAAAAATCAATAATTAATTTTTTTTGTTGTTGTTAATTGATAATGAACAATATTGTTAAAGTATTCAATGCTACTTAACTTATTATCAAGGGCTTTCACTTTTAAATATCTACTTGTATTCGAATCAATGAAGCAGAATGCCTACAGTTATATAACGCGTATGCATTAGAAAAAAAAAAGACAGGGACAGAAAATTTGTTGAGTTTAATGTACTATGTAAGAAAAAAGCAAAACTTCCATTATAATTTTTTAAAAATAACCATTAATGATATAAGAAGACAAATGCCAAGAAATATTAATATAATTATATATAAACCATATTTTGATGTTATATGAGATATAGAAAAACCGAAACATGTATTATTTTCATTAATTATCTTATCAAAAAATTGTATATATTCATATGAATGATAATCAATATTTGAATTATGTTTAAATGTAATTCTTCTATTATGATCTATTGGTGATTTTAAATTTGAATATTGTATTGATTGATAATAATCATTTGATGGAATTGTTGGTAATTGATTAGATATTGTTGATTGTCCTCGAGCATGAGTTAATATTGAATTTTGTTTCTGTTGAATTAGATCATTATCAATAGATGAATTAGTTCGATTAATTTGATATATTGAATTATCTTTGATTATTTTTCTATTCGAATTTGTATCAGATATTTGTTGTTTATTAAAAATGAATGAAATTAATGAATGATGTTTTTTCTTTTTCTTATATTCATTAGATGAAACTATCCTATCAGTTGAAGTACTAATTGGAATAGTTTTAGATTTATTATTTTTGCACCATTTCGGCATTTTTCTATTTCTATGTTTAAGGTGGCATTATTAAAATAAACAAAGAAAAAAAAATGTGAATAAAATCTAAAAAGAAAGTGCAAAAAAAAACGAAATTGTTAAGCATTATTTTTCTGAATAATTCGAATTTTTATAAATATTTGTTTGACAATTAAAAAATAATTCATTGATAGATGCGAAGTTATAGAAACAATAAGTATCTTTTTGTTTTATTAAAAATAAAAATCAATGCTTTGTTTTCAATACACAATCATATCGTTAATCTTATCAGCTCACCATTAGCTTTTTTTTAATAAGAATAAGAAATTATATAATTTACGTAGGAGTTGAAAAGTAGCTTATAAATACTTAATTTTAATATCATTCAATCTTGTAGGTTAAAATTTTTTGAATTATAAAATATATGACTAATGTTGTATAATCTAAAAAAATAATTTTTTTTTTTTATGTCACAAACTTATTTGAAATATTAAATTATATTGAGGAAAAAATGGTTGACAAATGTTTTAAGATAAAAAATAGATTTTGTATTCAAAGTTCAATTATATTACTATTTATAAATAAAAATGCATTTAGTAAATTACATTCAAACCCTTAAATAACAAAACTTCTTTATTATCAAGAGTTTTTCAGATATTCTATCTTCCTATACATGTTTTAGTCGCACAAAGAGTTATTTTTTTGTTTGCATAAAAAGCGAGAGTCGTATCTATGGTGATGTTTGGCTAATTGTATTTTCCAGCAATATTATTATCACCTTTTATTGTGCTGTGATACGAAATCACATGCAATTTAAAATAATGACAAAGCAAGTCAGCTAATATTCTGTCAAGTTCATTTGTATCTGATGAAAACGACCCTAGTACGATAGTAGGAACTTTTCTGTTGAATATTACATAGAATAAAAAACAATTTTTCTGTTCAATTACTCTTTCATAAATCAAAATAATCCAAACAAGAAAGAACTTTTTATATTATTAATTGTTATTAATAGGAATTTTCCTTTTTATAGATCTTTATTATCTGTAGAGACAGATTTTCTATTATGAATCAATGACATATCTCTCTCTTAACTATATTTATGTTACTTTGACATGCTGCTAGTGATTATTTTATTGTCATTATTTAAACTATTCTATTGCCTTTTTGACATCATTTATTATTTTAAGAAACACTGATACAGAATGTCATTTTCACAGTGACAACATTTTATTAATATGTATCTTAAGATTTATTTTTAAAATGTGGGAGAAAAAGCAATGATATAAAGTCTATTTGATTTTTTTTTTAACTCCGTTTTATTGTGGAATTTGTGGTAGACGAATGTCGATGCCATTGTCTGTTAATGTAAAAATATAATCACTGATTTTATTTAACATTATATCTTCCATTTCTTTATCTAATGCATGAGTTACTTGATTAGCCTTTTTACCCAATGGACTGGAATAAAAACTAATAAGTTGAATAACATCATCCAATGTATAGTATTTCGCATATACTTCTGTAAGATCAGATATAAACGAATCAAAAGAAAATAAATCATTGTAAAGAGCTTTCATTTTGGTATCTTCCTGTGGATAGAGTTTCATATAGGATAAAAATCGTACATATTCATTTTCAATTCCAAGAATGTTTAGTAAGTATTTAATGTTATCTTTCAAATTGTTCGATGATGGACTAGCTGGTTTTCCTTGAATAGTACCAATGGCGAATAGTAAAACAATGATTAATGTTGGTAAACGAATGGAATCCATAGTCAAACTAAAAAAACAGAAGAATAAGTTTTATCGTTGAATAAAGGTAATCGAATGGATGAACAAGGCTTATGATAATGTATCTCTTCTACAATACTGAATAGAATACTTGTATATATATGTGCGGAGTTATGAACATCTAATGGCTCTATTTCATTAGTGCATCATATCACATACTTAGTAGGTGGAATATATGAACAAGAATAGAATAGATATCAAGTTATAATAGAAATTTAACACCAACTGCTAATGGAATAATGATACATAGTGAAAAAAGCAACGAGCTTTATATAATTTGAGTTTTTCTCTTGTTTTTTCTTCTTTTCTTCTTGTTCTTTGAAAAAAAGAAATCTAGTATTCTTCGTTTACGTTATTCATTAGTCTCCTTCGCATTCAATTCTCTATTTTTTTCTCTTTTAAATATTGACATAAATCTTAATAAGTCAAATGATATAGGATGAGTGAAACTCTTACTCATACACAAAGAGAAGAATATTGCCTCTTTGAACTTATACTTCAATATATTCCACTATATGTAAATATATTGTATAGCCTTAAATTATTGAAATAGTTTCAATATAAGTTGTAAACAAAAAGAAAAAAAAATAAGAAAATCATTCGTAATTATGAAAAAAATATTTTTTTATCTTCGTTAAATTTTTGGATTGATTCACATCTGTGTCAAATAATATTTTCTTCCTTGTAAAAAGTTCAGCAAGCTCTTTGAAAATCATAACAGAAGAAATAACGGAAATGCGTCGACAATATTCGACAATGCTTAACTATACATAATTACATATTTTGTTGAAGTTTTCATCAACATATCTATTTATGTCAAACTGTAAATGACAATTGATTGTACTGAAAAACATTCAAGCAAATATAAAACCGGAGGCATGTAGGCGTTTTCTTATATCATATCGTTATCATTTCAGTAGATTATTAATCATTCTATGTTATTCAAGTTCAGTCGTTTTCTATTCTTTAAAAAAGAGACATTCAATACTCATGAAAAATTCAATTGTTTAAAAAATATGAGTGTGACCAACTTATTGACTAAAGTAAAGATAAATATCATTCATTTTTGCCTCTTTACGATCTTGAAGTATTGTACATAACTGAATAGATACATTTGTTATTGATGAATGGCATCATTAGAAAATATATTGTTAATTTATTAATCAAATTCTAACCTATGAATACATGTCTTACATTATAACTGTAATAACGGACTTGATGCGCAGTCTATGTCTGTCAAACAAATCTGTATCCTATGACAGTTCATGAAGTCATATAATTAATGGTCCATAATAAAGAGTTGGATGCGTGCTTTAAAAAACTTGACGAGATTTATGCATGGGATTTTTATATTATTACCCAAATAAACAGTTAATGTTTCTAAAAAAGGATAAGTCAGTTTTGCTTTAGTTTACTTTTTTTTGTAACTTAGACATCCTGACCTCTAATTCAATGTTGATAAGTAAAAAAAAACATGGCTGAAAACCCTTTGAAGAGTGTGGGTAGTAATAAATTCAAAATGCATTTTAGCTTAGACAAACTTATTTAATATCGTATTAAGTTTTATATTAGTGCCATAAATCTTCTTGATGTTTAAAATTCTATAAATCTATAATATTTAAACAAAAGATCTTAAATATTTGTTTTACAAGTTTTCATAAGGTCACTTTATTATATTGCAGTGAAAAGACCATTGGAATGAGTTATTAGGACTTATAATCTTCAATATATATATATATATATTGTTTGTTATTATATAAGAATTAGTATTTTGCACGATTCACAGCATTTCTAAAGATTCCAATAAATCTTTCAAAAAAGTACGTCTCTTACGTAGTTTGTGAAGACGCTGCAAGGTATGATTATGTTTTTCTCAGAATTGAGATTAGTATCAAACAAGAGACTATTCCATAGGTAAATCGTTTTATCTGTCGAAGATACAGCCGTTTTGCTCGATCTCGCTTGAATTATAATGAATGTACACCGTGCAATTATTCGTAGTAAAAAAGACATTTTATGGTATTCTGTTTGATCAACTATATGCATCTTTCAAATATATTAATCAAATACAGAGTAAAAAATTGGAAAAGAAATTTTATCGAAATGGTATAAAGTTTTTGTTCTTGTTTGATCTGATAATTTAACTTAATTCATACAGGAAAGAATTTAATGATGTTTTAATATTTACTCTGTGATTTAATTAGTGTAAATATGTATATTACACTATATATACCAATTACAACGAAAAATATTTTCTAACATAATCGAAACATTGGATATATACATATATAATCAGTTTTGATCATATAATAATATGTAACCTGTAAGACGGGAACATTTTTTCCTTTTTTTTTTTTTTTGAAAATGACCTATATCATTAATAATGTATAGTTTGTTTTTTAACATATGTTAGTCAGTTTTAAAAAACGCATATTCGAATAATATTCTATTTTATGAAACGTTTTGCTATAATTTTGTTTTTCTTATGCGTAATAAAAAGTGAAATTTAATTCATTAGTAGAATATAAGAAAAACTATAGATAGATTAACTAAACAAATGCGTAAATATGAAAAAAAAATGATATTTTTTTGAATATTGAAGAATATCATCTGATTAAGGATTAAGATATAATTTAATTCTATAGGTAGTGTTAATTACAAATTCTATTTTCTTTATATTTATTTATGACACTTTTAAATATTTTATTATCAGCTACTTAATCTCTTTTTTTTATCATTATGTGTAAGAGAAACAAAAAAATAAAATGCATATTTCATAAATATTAATATACAGTTAACGACAGATAACAAAATCTATTTATATTGGTAAAATTTTTAACATATATAATTTGTCTTTGTTTTAAAACAAATAATTATACTTCATTAGCAAGATCTAATTCTTTCATAGAAACAATGACTGATACCTAATAATGTTTATTAATTAATCGTATGATGTTTAAAATATAGTTTCAATTGATTTTGGAACAATCTAATATGATCTATAGGTGATCTTTTTAACATAGAAAATTTTCAATGAACTATTTTTACATTAGACCACGCTGATTTATTACATGTTTTAATTTGAATGCAAATAGTTACCGTGAAATGAAACAGATTTGAGTATACGTGAAAGTTCTTCAACTGACAGATTGTTTTTGATTCGAGTCTATGTGAACTATGTAAACTCAAATGAGCTATGAATGCACTGAAAAAAGCTCGTGTGTTTAGCTTGTTGTTCTGAAGATACTGCAATTTTTCAGTAGTTTTCAGATGAATGCCATAGAACCCATTGGGAACACCAGACAAACTGGATTTCAAATTTCGACTTTAAACTTTGCATAGAGATAAGACATATGTTCATCAGAACAATTTATTGCGAATGTTTCAGTTCTTGTCGCTTTCATATTTTAAAATGCAATTATGATAATAACGTATCGTTCACATCGCTCATATAAACCGGTAGATTTGATGTTCTTATTTCAAGATAGGAGCAAGTCTAAAAGATCTGAAACTTTCACAATAAACTATTCTCATTAAGATCTATCTCTATGTACAGTTTTAATTCAAAATTTGAAAATCAGTTTTTCTGATGTTTCTGAATGAGATCACGATATTCATTGATAGAAAATACAACAAGAATGCAGTGTATCCGTAGCAATAAGCTAAGAGCACGAACTGTTTTCAAAGTATTCATAGCTTAAATGAGTTTACATATTGCAATTAATTTCAATTTAGAAAAAATTTATCAGTTGGATGACTTCTCCCGTCAGGAAAATAAAAAACAACATGGCATAATTTTCTTTGTTTAATCACATTTAACATGATACATGTTGGATATTATTTTTAGAAGAAAGTTTTGAATGTCAATTAGTTTTTCATTAGGTAATATTACTAAGCTTGTCAACTGTATGCCCCGATGAATGTTATGGAAGAAGGTAAACATATTTATGATAAGTTTTATACTGGTATTCTATGCGAAATAATCAAATATCACGCGAGTTTGTCGTAAGTTATATTCAAATAAGTTATACAATTTTAATTAGCAATTAGAATAAATTTTAACTCTAATGTATTTATTCGAAAACATCTACATTTAATGTAGAATGATACAGATGTTGTTGATATTGACATAAACAGTTTTTGTATAATAACAATCATCTGAGAAAATTGTTAGCAGAACTTTATCCCGACAATATGCAGTTAATGCGTAGATAATGACATAGACATTAGATATTATTACTTTTGACTTAAAGACACAGATGTAGATTAGAAATCAATCAAGCACGTTATATGGTATTCAAATATATGTCAACTATTATCTTATGAAGAAAGCTTCACAAATGTGAAGTTCTGATCGAGTTGACATTTAATCCATAAATGGGATTCGATAAGAAAAAGTCCAGAACGAGTCTTTCTCATGTGCTCTTCTTCCCCAGTGTTATTCTCGTTTCACTGAATTTTTTTACATCTGACAAGGTATCATGAAAAAATCGAATGGCGGTGTTTTAAGCTAAAGCTTTGTTCATAGACAGATCTTATAGGTATTAGAATAACTTAAAAATTACAAGACAAAAACACAATATTTATTCTTCGTGGAATATTGAATATTAAAGATTATCCGTTTTTTTAATCTTTTTTTGTTCTATATGATGTTTTGTGTTATATATTTAAAATTTTAAGAAGAATATATTCTTTTGAAATGAAATTTTTAGGACATTCTAATGTTTACGTGACCTCTCTATGAGCAAAACTTCAGATTAAAATATCATTATTGGAGTTTTTCATGAATACTTGTCACAGATAAAAAAATCAATAAAACAGTAATAAATTGACAAGGACAGTGCATAGAAATTTAACTAATTCTTGTTCATAAATATATTCAAAATGATTCCAGGTTGTATATGTTCTGTATGCGGTGTGTATTGATCTTTAGTTAGCTTGTTATCATAGTATCGTAATACAATATAATTAAGCATTTCCAAATTATAAGTAACAAATACTTTCATTATTTCTGTAGACATAACTAAAAAGTGTTTAATTAAAGAAATTTCAACTATTAGAATCACTAATATCTGTCTCATAAAAAACTTAATGAAAAAGAAGTGGCAAAACCATCTTCATGAAAAGTACCCATGAAAAAGAAAATAAAGTTTCTCTCCAATCCTCTTATAAACAATCTGAGGTATGGCATTTACCTATATTAGAGTATTTACTTAGAAACTAATGCAAAAAAAAGCATCGAAGAAACACGTCATGTGATTACGTCTCGAATATCCATACCATTAATGTATTACGTTGTTCGTGAATGAAATACAAAACAAAATTAGTTTCTTTTCATTTATTATGCTCACTTTCAGTGCTTCAGAGTTTCAATAGGACTACGTCGACATATACATGCAAAGAAGATACTCATAACATGGATATAATTGAGTGTAATAGTATCGGTAATACAAAAATGAACTTTGCATTTTAATTATATGAATATAGATTTATTATTGATTATAAATGTAATAAAAACAGACGACATACAATAATTGTTAGGCATAAGAAATATACTAAAACAAGCATTCCAATATGATAGATTATTTCAATCACATGAATGAAAGTCTCTCGATACAATTTAAAAAGTATTTCGCTAGTTGTGATAATCAAAAATCTTGTTTCATTGTTTTGTTTGATATAAATTTCAAAATATTTTTTTTTCAAATCTTTTTGAACTCTGAAAAAAATATTCGAAATCTTTTCGGTTTATAAGACATTAGTTTAGTTGATTGAGTCCAAAAATTATAATTCTTTTGTTTTCATTCAATATACAAAGTTGACATTTTACTGTGAATGATGTTCGTTAAAACACAATTTGTAATTCATACATTTAACGACAAAACTTGTTATGAAAGTCATTTATTGTGAAGCATGTAATGAGTAGGCTACAATCAATTGGACTAATTGTAAGTGCAATTTTCCAATCATTTATGTTTCAAGCTTTACAAAATTGTGTACTTTACTTTTACAAAGAACTTCTTTTTGATATTGAAATAACTAACACACTGAGCTACACTGAATATCGTTACGACGGAACTAAAAATAGCGAGAATAATCTCAATGAAATTGTCAATCTTTCAAAACTTGCGTAGTCTTTCGTGAAAACATACCGCATTAAAAAAATCCTTCTAAAGCCACTGTGAAGGATATTTTCATGAAGTTTTCCATTGCCCAGTAAAATGCGAATATCTGAAAGTGACATACATGTAAAACTCGAAGAGTTGTTACGAATTTTAAATTATTCAAGTTTGAAGCTTGTAACAAATCTTTGAGTACTACGTGTATGATCAGTTGTATGTTGCCACGGAAACAGAGGAAGAAGCATCGATCTATCTCGGTGATACAATATGAAGCTAAGAATCTTTAATCGATAGATGTAGTCTCAAACTTGAATATTCGAAATTACAAATTTTTAAGGTTGGAAACTCTAAGATAAGATTAAAATTCATAGCAAATTTTATGGTTCACCCGTTATCATTGTTTTTTTCGCCATAAATCCAGAAAAATCTCGTTTTTCTTGCCCCATTGGGCTCTAGTTTTTTTTTCTTTTAATTAAATGAAAAATAATAATTAGAAAAAATAAAAAAAATTATTCCAGTTCAATCGTCAGCGGTAATTTGAATATTTGGTCCTTTGTAAATTCAAGATTCTATAAACCAAAACAATAATATCTATTTAATTTTTAAGATTAAAAAAAAATCTGTACTTCTCCAGCATAAGATATTAATGGTGACATTTCAACATAGACGGTATTGGAATGATTTTCATTATCATGAAATTTATCTGATCTATGAAAACAAAGAAAAAAGCCGATAATATTCTCTTTCAAAAAACCAAATCCTCTTACAAAATAATTTGTTTAGCTGTATTCAATGGTAAAATAGCACCAGCTGCTTGTAGCCAACGTATATGTTGTAACATTAAATCTCTTCGACAAGTAACTGCGGTATCTTTTGTTCCAGAAGCATTTTTTAATGGTGAAAATTCATCTTCACGACGTACTTCCCAAATAAAAAAATTTCTTATGTATAAAATAAAAAATAGAATTTTTTTTTTATGACAACAAAAAGAAACATAACCTAATTTCTGTTCTTACTTAGCATAAGGAAATACATCAAAAACAAATTTTTCTAATTTAATTCCATTAATATCAATTGGTTTATCAATACGTTTACCATCTTTATCAATAGATGATATTTTCTTTTTTGCTATATGATAACAAAGTTTATTTTCCTGATTTCTAATTTGAAAAAACAAAAAGGAAAACATAATTGATTCGATGTTTTTTCTTTCTTTCTTATTTTTATACTGGCAAATATCTTGAAGAAAATCAAAAGTAAAAAAATGATTACATATATTTGCAGCATTAAATAATAATTCTCCACTATCATCAGTTTTTTTTCTTTGTGCTACGTTTTCAGATATTTCAGAATATTCAACAACTTGAAAATGATTTCGAACTTTACATATAACACCAACAGCTTCATTAGGAAATAATTTTTTAACTACCTAACAACAAAAAATTCAATAAATATATAAAAATAAATGAAAATAGAAAATTTTACTTTTGCTGCACAATCAGCTTTTTTATCAAGACAAAATCCTAGGAAAGTTGGATCAGCAACACGTACAAGAATATTATCAACACAATAAACATGAATATATTTTATTTGACGTTTTTTCATTTCACTTAAAATATGACGAGTTTTTAATGCACGATATAAACCACCATTACCATCAGCTGCTTTTGTTAATTTATATTTTTCATCAAGTAAAATTTTTCCATGAAAATCTAATGCAGGTAATGTATGTTGTTCAAAAAGAATAACATTTTCAGATTTTAAACCAAAATAATTATGTTCAAGAAAATAATCTTCTGTTAAATTTCGTGTATGTTCACTTGTCATTATAAACCTAAATACATAATTTTTATATTTATTTCTTTGTTTTTCTGTTTTTTTTTTAACAAACCATGGAATAGACGCTTCTGTAGTGTTAAGTTCTTCATTAGCTAATTGTTCAAGTCGACGAATACGTTCAGCTTGTATTTGATATAATGATTTTTTTGATGGTAAACCGACATTATACATTCCTTTGGGGTTATTGACACCTATAAAATAATTATTATGATTGATTCAGAGAATATACAAAAAAAAAAACTTTACCAAGACGAGTTCCTTGACCTCCTGCAAGTAATAATACGCATACGGAGCCTTCTGCAATAGCATTTAAACCTATTATAAATAAAAAACATATTTTCCATATATATTATTTCATTTAGAAATTTCAAACAACCTTTTCGACGATAATATTCAAGTTGTTCTTTACTTGTTTTATCAACAGAACCAGTTAAATATTCAGGAATGGGTTCCATAATTTGATCGATTGTTTCTTCGTTTTCATGCTCAATTAAATTATTATCAATAGGTTTTTCAATTAATTGATGTTTAATATGTTGAAAAGTTTGTGTAATATAATCAAGATCAATATTATTAATATCTTGAATAAGTATGGCTCGTTGTTGATGATCAAGTTGATCCCAATAAGATAATAAATGTGTTTGATTATAATTTTTCAAACGAATATACACATTCGGATCGATATCCATCTAAAACAGTAGTCATGCTGATATCAAAATAAATATGTCGAAATAAAACAAAAGAAAATTCTACCACGTCAATCAAGTTATCCAGAAAGAAGAAATAATACCATATGATCGATCGACTAGAATTTTATATGTCTATCTGTCGATAGAAATATTTTTGTTTTCTTTCGTATGTTTTGTTCGTTTAGACGATAGATTCTCAGTTAGTTAGAAGTTCTATATAGTATATTATAAGAGAACGTTTGTTTGATTTCTAATATCTTCCATCTTAAATTCGATTTAGAAATCATTTATAGATGGCGTTAGTTGTGATGAATGAAATATCTCAAGTGATTCCGATTATCAGTATATTTCAGTAAGATTAAGAAAATTTTAAAGGTGTTCGTGTTTATACGACTCTGGTATCCAGATATAATTAACGTTATGACGAAAAAAAGTACAAGACCGAAATAATATCATTAAACTGGTATTACTAGGTTATTTTTAAATGGTTGCATTTCACTTGTTGAAGTTTATTCAGTTGAGGTCTTTTGTATGTAACGAAGAAAGGTACTAAATTTCTGGTTTGATCTATTGTTTACAGTTTGAGAAGATGTTATACATTTCCATGATTTCTACATAGACTATTATATATCATTAACATGCCTTCATTGTCATATCTGGCTGAAGTATTGCATCATGATGTTTTATCAACGCATTAAAAAAATACTAGAGATTAGGTTCTTGTTATTACAGCATAGAAATTTCGTGATTTAGTCTAGTTAATTATTTAACATTATCTTCTTTTCTGACAAACTTTTAGCTTCAAATCATGGGAACATTATATGAATGATAGTTCGAGAAAATGAAAAAAAGAAACACCAAGTTTTTTGTCATAATATTAGCTATATCTCAGGAATGCTGAATCATAAGCACGAGAGCTTTTATAATTCTCTTCCTTTCAATGAGACCTAGTATTTATGGCCGAAAGATAAAGTTGCAAGTTAGGAATTAGTTGGAATGCTTTTCTCGTGAGAATATATTTTCAATACAACGAGGATTCTAATAGAAGATTAGCTTATCAGTTGATAACAGGATTTAATATTTGTTAATTCAGTCAAAGCATAGATGATAATAGCTCCACAGCCATTATCTTTTCCTTTTCTTCTCGTGGCATGATAGTGTGTCGTTTATAACGAAACAAATGCATAGGCGTCCTTTTGTCACCAAAACACTTTTAAGTAATGAGATATTGTTTTTTCTTCTTCTACCAAAAATATGTAAATAAGAAGTCTGATATTTATAGAATATGAAAGTCAAAAAGATCTCTTATATCTTAATAGATAATCTAGAAAATGGTCTAAAAACATCGAAAGGGAAAAATGTCAATCATATAAAAACACCAAACAAATAAATATCGAACAGTTACGAAAAACATTGTAATTCGACAATTTGCTTTTGAATAATGTTGTAATTATTGTCAATCATTATCTTCTGATATTCTTGGTAGCTGTTTATTCTATAAAATTAATGGATAATATGTTTCATTAGCATATGGAATTTTAACAGACATTACTATTGTACTTATAATATTTGCAAAGGTAAAACTTCTTTCACTAAAGGTCTTTAATAATTATGTAAATCTAAATATTCAAATTTTTCATCAAAAATATTTGAAAATTTACCAAATGTTTTCAAAAGAAAGAAACTCGATTTCAACATATAAGTTCATACAAATGAATGCTGATGTGCAAGGACGATCAAATAATGGAAACAATCAATGACATATGATAGCATACGCATTAAACAAGCGCCATACAAATGTTGAAATTGATCCTACGGAGTTATTAGATGATTTATCATTAGTTGTAACAAAAAAAAAAAAACTTCAATAATAAGCATGTGGGTAGCTATTAATGCAAGTGTTTTTTCACTTGTCTATAATATTAGTTACGTATGATTTATTAATATTTTTTATTCTGCCTTTCATATATTAATAAAATTATTTACATCCGAATAATCTATTTATCTTCTCACATTTTTGATATTTTATCTTTCATTGTTTTGTTTTCGACGCGTTCTTTATCCACATATTTTCTTACTGTCGTTTTTTTTTATACATATCAATTAAGACATATCTCGAGCCTAATATGATAGTATTATGGATATAATTGTTAAGAAAAATCTACAAGGATTCGGACCTATGGCCTACTGGATTTTTTTTTAGTAAAGAGCAAGACATTTTGGAAAAAATGAAAATGCATAATCATACGCTGAAGTGTTGTCTATAGGTAGAGCTAATATGCATTACAAAGTTATAGAAGTTGCATAGAAAACAAACTTGTTTTTTCCGATATACTCAACTTACTAGTGGATTTGATTATTTTGTCGTTCTGTGATAAACAGTTGTATTTTTAGTAATTTAATATCTCGAGAAAGGCATGCGTGTTTTCTTTGAAACTTTCAGAATTTTCTAACAGTTATTTGCTCTACCTATAGACAACATTTCAGGATAATATTTTTTATTTTTATTTTCTCAAAAATGCTTTGCTCTTTATTAAAAAGTCTAGCGAAACAGCTATACGTTTTCAGCCATAGGTCAAGAACTTGAATTCTTTTAGAATTTTCTTAGTGTCCTAGAGATCTACTCGTAGACATGGCATCAGATCGAACAGTATCCGATCGTTGAGAGAATATTCTCATGTTAGATTTATCAAGTACTATTGGTGCACAATAGAATTTGAATAAGCTAAAGCTGCTTTATTTAGTATGCCATCTATATTACATATTGCACTTGAAAGACTCATTTTATAATAATTAATCATTTAAGTATAGTGACACTTTTCGAATGTTCTTCGAGATATTGTTACTATTAGTTTTATAATTGATCCCTTATTAATTGAAAAAGTTTTCATCTTTATTATTTAGTTGGTCATACAGTGACGAATTATATCTATTATATAAAGTAGATAGATAATAGTTGTTCTCATTAGCTTAATGTGAATCAGAAGCTTTAGGAGAAAAGACAAAAGCTCTTGTATTATTTATTGTTGGCATGAATGCCAATAAGATAAGTGATTAAAATGTATAATAATATTAACTTATGATATGTTTGTATTTGTGATAATTAATATCGAAATTCAACGTAAAGTATCAGCAAATAATTATCCCTATTATCAAATGGATACATCATTATGTGTATGTGTCATGCAAATGAACAAGGCCTTTTCGCCGTTATCAATTCTAAAAATCATATACGTGTATTTACATTAACAATAAACACAAAGCTAGAAGAAGTTATGAATCGAGAAAGTCAATTTCATTTAGTTAGGAAATAGTTCTGAAAAATCTTATTTTGTATAAATTGAATCGAATATATCCAATATTTTATTGTAATATTTTTTTTTCCTATTCATAAAATAAATCACAAGTGAATAAAAACAAAGATGCTTTGTTTAAGAATTTATTTAACTATTATCTTCGAGAAATTAGTTCTATTATAAAATCCCTATAGAAATGAAAATGTAACGAAGAGGAAAATTATTCTGCTAAGATTCTCTTTTTTTTTGTCTATTACAAAATCTATCTTTAAGCAGAAAATAATAAATTTAAGCAACTATGTTGATTTCTATTTCTATTTTGATTATTATTTATATTGGTTTATGTATTCTATCTATAATGAACCATAAAATAAAATTAATATTCCATACATGTAGATATTTCTCTTTTTTGTTTCTTTTTGGAGATCTATTAATATTCTTTATCTTGTTCATATGTAAATCGTATTTCAATAATCATCATCATCATTATTATTCTTAGTATTTGTTGTCTATTGAGAAGTCATCTGATATTAATATTCATCATGTAATTTTAGTATTTTCTTATTGAAAGATATACTTAATGTACTTTTCTTTTAATCTCAAATTCGTTTTCTTTCTTTTTGAAATAAATATATACATGTGAAAAAATGATAACGAAGCATGTAATGCATAATTGATTGTTATTATGGCTTTTTTTGTGATGGAAATGATAAATAGGGCGTTCAAGTTCGGAATAACTTTCGAATGACCTGACTAGTACTATAAAAAGAATAGAACTACTGAAAAGAAAAAAATCGAGAAAAACTAGAAGAAAGAACTAAAAAATAGGAAAAAATGCGCGTTTGTTGGTTAAGACGGACGGAACAATTGTCATTTTTTTGTTGATCTCCACTGCCAATTCTTTCTTTTTTCTTCTTTTTTCTTCCCTCGTTCGCACTATCGTTGCTAGATTCTTCTTAGAGTAATGTTAGTTGTTGCATATAGTCGAATAGACACTCCATTATACACATATGAGTTCTTGCATGCTTGTTTATGAGTACCTAAAAATATAAAGTAAATCATGAGAAAGAAGAAAAAAAGAACCTGAGTGATGTGTATATATATATAAAGATATGTTCATACTATTTAGTTTACTATCCACAGAAGGTATCTGACATAAGGTAGTAGTTAGCAAATAAACATCTGGGTACTCATATGCTAACCAGATTCGTCATATTTTTATGATGTGCAATCGAGTACGTACTAAGAAAGATGATGCTAATGGAATGCGTAGGAATATATAAAAGAGGGTTAAAACGATGGAATGTTTTGATTGTTTTTTTTTTCTATTCATTTATTACATATTGTCTGACGTTTTAAGATCTAACTTGATTTGTTATATACTTTAGTTATATGTCATGATATACGGAGAAGAATTTTTTTCTCAGCAAAATTTAAACAATAGTAAAAAAAGTGAGTTGAAAAAGAAAAGAGAAGAATATTTTTTTATTGTAAACTAAAAATTTTTATGGTTCTATTCATCATATTATTGTCTTCATTTCTTTTAAATAGGTTCTCAATGAGTGTTACTGTCTCTTTTTCTTCTTCTTCTACTGATCCAACATCAATAGCTATAGAAGAAGAAGTAGATAGAATAAAAAATGATGAAATATCTACATGTGAACTAATTAAAGATCAGTTATTTGAAGTAGGACCACGTTATACTGATTAAAAATATATTGGCGAAGGTGCTTCTGGAATGGTTGTATCAGGTTCT
>CAJNSZ010000016.1:182679-390879 GCA_905329745.1 Rotaria sp. Silwood2 | reverse complement strand
CCTACAAACCCCATAATCGGCCCGAATAACACTATGTTTTGTCCTTACAATAGTGGAGAAAACCTTCCCTGATTCATTTTTATACCTAAATTTCACATTTCATAACTCCTGTTAGAAGCAACTTGGGCCCGAACTAACTTAGGGTATATCACTCCTAGATATGCCCGATCTAACCATCATATCCCCGACTGAAAAGCTTTTTGACACCTCGGATGATTCCCTCGTAAGATTTTACAAATGAATATGTGTTTAAATATTAAATTTATTTGGATTAAACAAAAAAAACACGTTTTTGAAAAAAAATTGGTTTTCCTTAATTCTATTACTGTGTTTATTAACCACAAAGCGATAAATGAAACTGCTTGAAATAAATATTGTGTCTGTGATTATGGAAGAAATAGATAAGAATGTCTTTTTTTTTTGGAAAAGTAACCAACTGTTTTTGATCTCGTTTGTTTTTTTCTGATTTCTTTTAATTTTGTATTGTATTTTTAACTAAATGAAGTAATTAATGCATTTATTGATGTATCCGTTGGAAATCTAAAAACATTCTATTTTATTTTAAATTATGAAAAGTATCATTATCTGTTTGTGTTCTTAACGGCTTATTAATTTTCTTCTTGTTTGTTCTAAAAATTTTTGTTTATTCAGCACTTTAAAAAAAGGAAAATAAAAAGACTAATAAGCATACTTGATTTTTACATTTTTATATAAAATTGATTCGTTGAGTCGCCAAGTAAATATTATTTTTTCCTGTTTTGATTCAAATGAAAAGAGTTTTGCGAATAAAATAATGTTAAATATAGAATAATCATTAGATTATCTTAATAACAAAATGATGGCAGTTCTAAAATGATTATGCGTATCAGACAATCTTGCAAGGATACTGGAACAATAAAGAGTTATATTCTCTTGTTGATAACATCAAACAGTAATATATTAGTTAGTATAATGTGTGTAGGAAAGAGTGAGGTTTATTTTTATTGAAAAATTATGTTAAAAAATCTCCTGCCGATTGTTGGTTTGTATATGGATTTGTTTTGGTAAAGATCAATCTGATTATATATTTGAACTATGAAAAGATTTTGTAAATTAATAAAATATTTTCGAAAATCGGTCTTAATATTATAAAATTTTTTCATAATAATTTCAACAATCTGAGAGGATATGAATTCAGAGTGAAGATTTGGCTAAAATATAGAAGTCTCATTGAAATTTCTATGGACGTTTATGAATTATAAAAATTGCATTATGAATCCATATCTTCTTATACTTATTTCGATCTCCAGGTTATTAATTTTGAGCAAAAATATATGATGCTAAAAGCTTTTTAGTAGCCAGATAAATGAACTTATACTCGATTCTACACGGAAGAAAACTAATATCAGTCTATAACACGAGAGTGAGTAAAGCTGAATTACAGTCTAAATATCTGAAGTTTACTCTTTCTATGTATCATAATAAATTTCAACACATATCTTCTCAAAACAAGGTACATGTAGAATGCTTCACATATCTTAATGAATAAGTTAATCTTTCGAATATGAAAGAGTTTGAATCAAGTAAGCAGAATCTACCGGATCTTTCCTGGAATAAACAGGAAAGTCTTGATCAATTTTCTCGATTAATAAAAGTATGAGATCAATAATCATCTTTGTATTGATATTATATCAAAACCTTAGGGCATACAAACTTTCTTTAATTTTCCCGATTTTCCTCGATAAATCGCATTCTTATGAGAGTGCCGCGCTCCAATCTACGAGCGGATTTCTTTTCATTGATTTGAACTAAATGATAACAAAAGATTTGTTGTTCTATAATCCTTGTTCGTTTCAATTCCAGATTATAAAAACACTCAATTGGGCTCGGTTCGGCCATTAATGAGATTTCGATGCTTCAAAATATTTTTACTTTTTCAGACTGTTATTTATATAAAAAACATCGAATTTTTAATGAAAATCTATCTACAAATGCTAATAATAAACCATATGGCAAAGTAACTGAATATATGTGAAGGAAAATGAATTATTAAAAAGGTGAATATGTATCATTGTAATGGCAAAAGTATTCAAGTACATATCCGTAATTATGACTTTTGGGATTAATACTACATTTCCTTCTAACATCATTAGCAACAACCAAACATATACTTAGTGAAATTGATCGGATTTAAAAAGCAGAAAGGCACCAAGTAAATCTTAAATTACTTGCTTTTTTTGTAGAATTTGAGATTATCTCTTGTTTTTATTGCTATTTATGGAAGAAACTAGATAATATATTTTCATACCAAGTAAAGTTATCCGAGTCCGTTTGCGAAAACTTGTATTCATGTAGGTCACTAGTCTGTATTAATATTATTTCAAAAGTCATAAATATTATCGAATGCTACTAAAACTTTTCGCTTTATTTCATCGAATATCACAAACGAATAAACAAAAAACAAAACAAAAGCTAAAAATCAAAAAAAGAAAAAAACAATAACTGTTTTTAATTCACCGTTTTCTTTATCACTGGTTAATTTATCTTATCATTACGTTTATACAATCCATAGAATAATCGTTGAGGATTTGTTGTTTTATTTAAATCATAATCAAATATAGCTATTAAATCGAATCCAACTAATTCTAATTTATTTTGCCATTCTTGACGTGTTTTATATTGAATTGATTTTGTATATTTAATAATTTTCTTTTTTTGTTCTGTCCATGTTAATTTTTCATTTTTATTTATTAAATAATCATTACTAAATTCTCCTATACGTCCTATAATCATAATAGCATGAATAAAATGTAAATATTTTGTTAATACTGAACGTTCTAATTTACAATCATGTTCACGTATTATAAGATAACCATTTGGTTGTATAATACGTGCAAGTTCTTTAAGTATATTATCAATATTTTCTATATGATGAAGTGTAACAAGACATGTTATTAAATTAACAGATTGATCATCTTAAAAAAAAAAAAAACATTTTTTTTTTTTGTAAATAATTAGTATAAAAAAGAAAAGATTCTTTTTTACTAAGATGAATAGTTGATTGATTTTGATCAATTGATACGTATGTTATTTGTTGATTATTACTATTAAAAACATCACCACCAAAAATATATTCTTTATTTATATTAAAATAATTTCCAATACGAGCTGTTATTAAACCATTTCCACAACCTAAATCAAAATAACTTTTAATTGATTCTTTATTAATTAATTCATTAAGATTAAATTTTGTTGAAATTTTAAATTTTATATTATAATTTTTATCAAATATTGATTTTAATTCATTAAAACGACTATCAATTCTTGATGTTTCTTGTCGTTTACGTAATGATGTTTTTGCACCTATTCAATAAAATAAAGAAAACAAAAAATGAATTTAAATATTTTTACCAGGTATTTTTGATAATCTTTCAACTAATATATTAAGTAAATCAAGTTCATCTATTGTATTATATAAACTTTCATTCCATAATCTATTAAAATAATGATAAATATTGGCTTGTTGTCCGTAAATTTTACCAATATAAGCAAGTAATGCATCAGAATATAATTGATTTGACCATAATGATAAACGACGTTCCCATGAGCCCATCCATCGAGTAAAAACATAATCATGTGATATTTTTGTTGGTGTTACTTCATTATGATTACAAGATTTTGTTGTTAATGATTGTTGATTTAACATAATCGGCAGTAAATAATCGTTGCCGATAAATAAACTTGTTGGTCATTTGTTTTGATTTACGCAAGAGAAAAGAAAGAAAAATAAAAATAATCCAGGGTCCAACTTTAGACAGTATGAGAATCGAGAAAAGAATAGTTCGTCTATTTGAAAGAAATCAAATTCATTGTAAAACAAGAAGAAAAAAAAGCAATGAATTTTGTATAAATCAATTGACCATTGGTCATTGATGATATCGTTGAATACAAATATAGTTCTTCTTTGTACTTTTATTTTTAATTCAAAATTTCAAAAAAAAAAATGTCTTATGTAATAATAAATGTTTTTCAGTTATAAAATAATCAATTATTTTCATAATCAAAAGCTTTGATTATTCGAAAATGATATATATGTATCATATCGAAGTTATCATGTTTATTTATAGGATAAGTTATTGAAATTGTTTTTATTTAAATTAACTTGTTTGAGTATCTTTGTGCCATCAGAATAGCTGAGAGTGCATAATTTTGTCTTGTATTTAGGATATTTTTCAATATATTAAGGACTTTGTGTTGGACACCTTCAATACAGAATTTCTTACTCTACAAAATAATTCTGAATAAAATTGTATGATTGTTAAATTGAAGAGTTGAAACATTACGTTATGTCGCATTAATAAGCAAAAATGATTTTATTCTGCCAAAAAAAGGTTTTTGACGGTTTTTTTCATATCTTTTACTTGAAAGATTTTTCTTAAATATATTTATTCTTAAATTTTAAAACATATATCAAAAGATATAAGATCTTGTGAAAAAATTTGTGACATATTTGAAATTTCAGCGAAAATTTTATGAAAATTTTTGCGTCATTTTTACGTTTTTTTCTTTGACCATTGTAGTTAGACGAATGAGGAGGTGTTCATCTTTCGAATTTTGCGGCGAGAAAAAAAGAGTTAGTTGCAAAATAAAGGTAACGGTTTTTTAGAGGAGAAAGTTCTTCATCGAATGGACCTAAAACGAAGGCTCTAATGTGATGGAAAGTGCTTTAAAAAGAGGAAAACATTTTGTCAAGTTTATGGATGGTTTGTGAGATATAAACGTTTCATTGCTTTTGCTATACAATGTTAGTTACTTCTGATTCAAGAGAGATGTAATTTTTTTTCTTAAATATCATTCTGAATCTCTCCTATCTAAGAAACAATTAATTAGTAAATATTAAGTTATATTATAATCTTATAAGTATTTTATCATCAATGTAAGTAAAATATTTTAGCTTATTAGTAGTTCTACTTCATTAATTCTTTATTTCGTTCAAATAAATTAGAAATCAAGTACTGCAATCACACAACTATAGAAAAAAAAGTTATTTTAAATAAACAGCAACAATTACAGAAACATTTCTCGCGCTCTCTCTCTTATGCTTTGAAGGAAAAAGTCGTATATCATTATTTTCAATACAATTAACGAAAATAATATTATACCAACTCTTTTTTTCTCTATTAATTTGTATTCTTTTTTTTATGTTGATTATGTATATCATAGCAGGAAAGATTCTATATGTTGTTCCTAATCAATTGGCTTATCAAATAAGAAATTCAAAAATATAAAAAAGCCAATTATGTTTTAGTCTGGGGGTTTACTAACACTTGAAAATTAAAGGAACACATTTTATGTAATCTTATTTATCGTAGTAAATAAATATTGTGACATTCTCAAAAAGTTCATTACACTCATTCTTAACGTCTATTACTATTACAACTAGTCCATAACATTATTATACTTGAATCTAAGTACTTTATTCGTTCAATGGTACGCTCATATTAGCCTCTTAGTGTCGATCTTGATTTAACGCTCAACGCGAATAAATAGATCTCGACTATAATCATGTTGGAGACCAAGGAGCAGAACATCTGGCTAGAGCATTGCGACATAACACAAAATCCTTATTTTTATTTCAATTCTGTTATGTCTGCATCTATACGTTTTCGCATAGACACTTACCACATTGAATTCGAACCTCAGTGAAATCGGAAATCCTGGAGCGAAGCATCTGTCTGATATCTTACNTATTACTGTTTGATATTCTAGAAAAGCGGTGGACACTCGAATCATGATGTCTCTCGCTCTACCGAACGACATTTTTTGAGGAGTCGCGCTCTGATTAAAATCTATAGTACATCCTTGATTACTGATAAAAGTTTCAGAAGAATCCGTTCATGCGCTTCACAGATATGACTCGAGAAAATGCGTAAGTGCAACGGCAATTTTTTTTGCACTCCACTGTATATCATAATGAACCTGTCAATACGATTTTAGATAAATACTACAAGCTTTGTCATACAGATGAAAATCATTGAATCTCATTTTTCATATATTTTAAAATTCATGAGCACTTCCGAAAATCAGCAGATAATCTAAAGTTGGCATGTCCAATCGATTTTCTATAAAGTATTGCAAAATTCATGTAAATTTTCATGTCTTAGCTCTATTATTCTTTGTGCTTATGCTGCTTAAATAAGAAAATATTCACACAAAAAAGCAAAAAAAAATGTATACGAAAAGAAAAAAACTGAAAAAAACAGGTAAATGTCACTCGGTTGATTCGTCCTCATCATCTAATCCAAATAATCCTTCGGGACGTCGTAATCGATAAAATGATGTTAACATGCGAAACATAAAAGTAGCTGGTACAGTTATTGTACTCGATGTTTCTTCCATCATTGCATGATTACGTTTTATTGTACGTGTAATAAGTTCACTATCGTCAATTGGTGTTTCAGCCAATGGTGAAAATAATTTTATATTACTAAAAGAAAAGATAATTCATCATTACAAATTTTTTTTTTTAAAACCTGTCAGTGCAGCTTCTTTAGAGTTAAAATGTGAAACTGACAAGCGTTTTTTAGCCTCACTATACTAATATAAAATATGTCACGTGAAAAATCTCCAGCAGACTAATGTTGTTTTTCAAGAATATGTGTTTCATTTATTTCTGCATTTCGAACAAAACTTTTCGCTTTTTTAGTGAAACTTTTTTTTTTTAGTTTGCAGTGTTGCGATTAACTCGTTATCTTTTATGTTTGTATTCCGTTTTACTTAGTTTTTAATATTATTTTGATTCTAACCATTGACTTCACTGGTAAAGAGGCGTGTTCTACATATCCATTATATCTACAGCAGGTCTCAATGCTTTATTATGTATCTCGATAAGTTTAGAAAAACTGATATCGATTATTTACCAAACTTATAATGTAATCAGTTCACTCTTTTAATGTTGATCATATGAAGACTAATAAATCAATGCATTACTACCTATCATTCTTGACATCTTAGACATACATTTTTTGTCTATGCGAAAACCAAAAGCTCAACATTTAGAACATTCACAAATGATTCAATTTTTTAGGAAATTTTAATTATGTTCTAGAGCAGAACTCTGGGAAAGGAGTTTGGCGCCCATTGTCTTCCATTACTGTGGAAACATATCCAAAGGCCATGGGCTTTTCTTCTCGCTTGCTGTTTTGGAAAATATACTTATTAGCTTCTGAATCCTGTTACTGTAACACGGAGAGAGAACCGCAAAACTTCGACTTACACTCATTATATTTTTCCTCAAAAAACATAATGGAAGTTTCACAAAAAAGAAACAGATCTTACTAATCAATTCCACTGGATGCTAATATCGGATAATCAAGTGGGTGTGGTTGTACACAATTAACAACATGTTCATCAGCTGGTATTATTCGTACAAGATGACTTGTAAATTTATCCCAAATAAATATATGTCTAAAATAAAAATTGATTTTTTTCTTTTCATATGAAAATCTTTACCCGCAATCTGAACCAGACATAACGTATGAATCGGACCAAAAATTTGCTTCTTTTATCATTGTACGAGCATTACGATGACCATCATAAGAATTAATTAAACCTAAACTAGGAACACTTTTTAAAAGGTTTTCTTCATGACGACGTTCAGCTTCACGACGTTTCATTATACGATCCCATTTTGAAGCCATTAATGGGCGGCGAGCACGTCCAGATGATGGAGCATTATCTGTTGCTGTTGTTGATGATGATGGTTGAGAATTTTCATCATCTTCCTAAATCACACAAAAAGAGAACACAGGAACAATCATATATATTCAAAAAAAAAAAACTTTCAAAATCTTACATGTCCATCTTCGTCATCCATACTGTTTTCATCATCGTCATCATCATCATCATCATCATCATTGTCAGCATCGTCATCTTCTGGATTATTCGTTCGACGATTTCTTCCAAATAAAATATCAAAGAATCCAACTCGCTAAAAAGTAAACAAATTAAAACTTAAAATAAATACTTTAATTAAATAATACTGACATCTCGACTGTTCTCTGATTCATTATTACTTGTTGTTGTACTTGCTGAACTTTCATTAGATGTAGGTGATGGAGGTAATTGCACAATGGGAACAGTTGTTGCTGTTGTTGACGTAGATTCACTTTGTGTATTTGCTTCAGTAACAAGCGGTGTTGCATTATTTTCATTATTATCATCATTATCATTGGTAGTTACTGTTGATTCTCTTTGTTCATTGTCTGTTTCACTAGGAGCAACTAATTGTGTTAAAATATCACTCATACGTTGCATAAAAATATTTTGTAAATTACGACTTCGAGATGTTGGTTGTTGTTCACTTGGATTAGTATTATCTGATGGTTGTTGTTCTTGTTCAGTATTATTATTATTATTATTAGCAGTAGTAGTAGTAGTAGTAGTAGTAGCAGTAGCAGTAGCAGTAGTAGTAGTAGTAGTTGATGGTGATGATTCAGATTCTTGTTCATTCATGGGACGAGAATCGGGGCCTTTTAGTGAAAAAAAAATAAAGAAAAACTTAATCGAATAATATAAAATTTACCTGTATCGCTCCAATCACCCCGAAGACGTAATCGTTTAAAATGAGATGTTTTTTTTTCTTCTGTTGTTAACGATTCCTCTGATGTTGATTTTTTATTATCATTTATATTTGTTCTTGTTCGTTTTTCATTACGATGTTGTGTAAGACGTTCTTGGCTTTGTTCTTGTGTTATCGATCGTTTTGGATCAAGTAAATAGAGAGATTCAGATGAATATGATGCTAAAATTTCTGTACCATGTTGATTAAATACAACAGATGTTATACGTGGTGGACGTTTTTCTTTACGATCCATTAATACAAAACGAGATATAAGACCATTTATTGAAGCTTCACATCGACGTGATGTAGCTGTATCTGATGATAATTGAGTAGAAAGTTTTCGATGATCATAAAGACGAACTGACTAGAAAAATTAAAATGAAATCATTCAAATAAAAGATATAAATCTACGATTTCATTTAATCCCCGAGTATAAAAAGCCATGATCTTCTATTGCGGACTTGTTTTTTTGCTACGGTTTATTTAGAAAATCAAGAGTTTTTGAAAAACTTGTCTAATATTCTAATAGGTGTAATGAGAAACTAGGTGCTAGAAAATTAAGTTTTCACCAGAAAAAAATGTTTTCCGAAAAATAGATTTTGGAAAGCTCATAGCCTTCTATTCTAGAGAATTAAATTGTCTCATTCAAATTGATAATTTTAGTTTGAAAATATAAGATAATAAAATATTGACTATTTAAATAGTAGACATTCTTCTTCTTTTTATAATTTCTTGATTGCTTGTTCTGATTTTTATTGAGTATATTCATGGATATTGAACCATTATTTTTAAAAAAAACTTTTTTTTATTGGTTTTTGTTATGTTCCTTATATGAGAAATGATTAGAAAATAGCTATAATGGAAAAAGTTTGTTGACTTTAGTCTGAAATGGCAGAGATTGGGAGGATTTTCTGCAAATGTCTATTGAAAGCCTCATCAATGATTTCAAGTTTCTGAGCTTAGTAATCTCTACCGGTAATAGAAGATTTCTCTTAATTAATTTATTTCTTGTAACATTGAAACTTTAATTAGTATATTTACATGAGAATATGTCTAATTTTCAAGGATTTAAGCTGAAAAATCTTTAAAAGCTAAGATTAGCCTTATTCCTAGGCTTTTAATACTCTAAAAATTTCATGCCAAACCCTCGAAATTGTGTTAAATTTTTGAAGAACTCTTTTATTGAAAAGCTATGAAAATAAACGAGACATCAGAGAAGACTTGGAGTCTTCTATTGCGAGGAGGAGTTTATGTAGTGCCTAATTAGAGAACATCTAAACTGATACAATCTCTGAATGATTTGTATTTTGTTCAGGATTTGTCCAATACGTGTGTCCACATTACATATTGTCTTTTTCTCTACTAAATATAGGATATCGTTCGTTGTTTTTTTCATATTCTCTTGTACGTGTTAATCCAATGAATATATGGATTTGTCCTTTCCTGTCGTATATGTCAGTGACTTTCCCTTTGTCTTGTTACTCTATACATACACACGTATCTTCTCTTCTCGGAAGTTTTCTAGTTCCCGTACTTTCTCGTTCTCTGTATTTTCTTCTTCTACCTGTATAAAGTTATTGCTATCAACAAAACCGAACTCACGTACACAAGATTAACAAAACAGAAAAATCCTACGTTTTCAATCATTCATATCTCAGCGAAAATAAAAAGAAAAATCATTTGGAGATTGTACTAAGTTAGATCTTCTCTACTTATAAGCAAATATAAGCAAAGAAGCTATGTTTTTTTAAACTAAAGCTATTTTGTAATAATTTCTCGTCTAACTAAGACGATATAAAACTTACTGAATCCGAACAAGCACAAACAATTTCATTTGGATTCATTGGATTAATATCAATAGATGTAATACCCCATTTACTTCTTATAATAATATCATCATTGCAATGAGCTTTTAAACAATTACTTTTTGTTCTCAAATCATATAATCGTACTGTACAATCATCTAAATTTATAATTTAAAAATAATAAAAATATAAATATATATTCATTTAAAATATTTACCAGAACATGAAAAAAATAAATTTGGCGTATGTGGAATAATTCTTACTTCATATGCTGTTGCTGCACCATGACAAGTAAAACATCCATCATTACTATGTGAATTATTTGGTCGATCGAAATTTGTATGAAATATAACTCCATCACCTGAACATGAAACAACTCGACGATCATTTGTTTCAGGTAAAAATTTTGCTGAAAATACATTTTCTCTATGACCACTATGTACACTTGTTAAAATTTTTGTTGTATAAGGATCTGTTACAATTAAATGTTGATCATCAGAACCTGATAATATTGTTGTACCATGTTCATTCCAACATATTGTATTTACACAACCTCGATGAACATTTAACGTTCGACCTAATGTAAGTCGTCGTGTTATTGAAGAAGAATTTTTTAATTTAACTAATAAACGTTGATGAGAAAGAAGACCATATTGACGATCAGATAAATAGGGCATCTTGAACAAAAGAAGTTCTCTAATATATTCGTTTTCTTTTCTCATTGTTATTGAATAAATGAAAACAAAAAAAGAGACAAGAAAAATGAATCAATAAATTTGCCTAGAACAAAAAAAACATTCATATTTAACCAAAAATACGCCATCGTGTTTTAGGTGATAATTGTCTTTGTACTGTATCCGATATTTGAGCATATGAACGCATTTCATTTAAATTTTTACCAAGACCAGCTATTGCAAGTGGTTTACTAAATATTCGTCGTGCTATTTCATATATATCATCAGCTTGAATACGTTCTATACGATTAAAATAATAATCAGCTTGTTGACGTTTTCCAACGGAAAGAACTTGTCGTGCAATATCTTCAAAAACAACAGGACGTTGTTCTAAATTCATAAAAAGCATTGATTGTAATTGTTTTTTAGCACGTTCAAGTTCCACAGATCCGGGTCGTTCAGAAACAAGAAAACCAATTTCACGTATAGCAACATCAATCATACTACGAAGATATGATGGTTCACCACCAAGATGAAAATATAAACATCCAGAATCAGAATATGCTTGATTATATGATATAGCTGTTTTGATTTGTTCATGTCTAGATCGAATAAATATGAAAGTTTCTTTTTTTTTTTGTGTTTATTTATTTCGATAGAAAATTACCTGTTGAGAACATTCAAATAAAAACGTGAATAAAGTCCTTTACCTGGACCACCAGCACTAAATGAACCACCACCACCTAATAATTGACTTAATACACAAGCCGAAACAAATTCATGTTCTTCTTTATGTGATGGAGCTGTTGAAAGAAATGATAAGTAAGAAAAGTATATTGTATAAATATTTACCTTCAAAACCAAGTGCTACATGAACATTTTCTGGTAATGGATCAGCACCAAATGATAAATGACTAAGATCACGTTCTTCCTATTAAAGACAAAAATTATTAAATATTTAGTTGAAATTGTCAAGAAACTATAACATCTATTTTTTTTATTAAGATAATGAACTAATATTATTTCCAGAGTATAGATTGTACAAGATCAACTTTAGTTCCGATCCCAGGACTACGAGAAAAAAAATTGTTCCAACCGGACCTGAAGGTTTGAAACGAATTATCAAAATCAGCATATGATACAAGAAAGATAACCTTAAATAGTGCTAGTTGTCGATTAAATAATTATATAAAAATAAGTATTGAAAAACTTTTTAGATGTGATACGAATAAATTTTTGAATAATTTTCTCTAGACCGGGACTATAAAAAAAAAGTAACTTAGACCCGCACATCTCTATTCCCGAGACGAAAGCAATAAACTAAAATCTTACAAAAAGTTTGTTCAATGATTACTAGAATCAAGGTAGATTATATCAAAATACCTCAGATCTATTTCAACATAGAATTCATGGAAAAGCGATAAATGGGCGTTACGATAATTAGTCGCATGCTTAACAGAAGCATGATTCCTATTTCATTTCCCATAAACATCAATTTTCAGATATGTGATTCCATCACATACAATATGGCGCTCATGGTCGACTAACAAAAACCACAACAGACCGAAACTCCAAAATAAGCCGAAATTATATATGATTATGAGAACTTTTTAAAGCAGCTACTATTTACTCTCTAGTAAGGTTTCACGCTCAATTAGAAAACTTTATTAAACATTCGTATTTATACTCATATATAATGTTTCTTATCCTTGAATAGGTTGTTAGTTGTTTTCGGGGCTTCTCTGATGACAGAAGATTCCCAACTGATAAATTACTTTTGAATTAAGACTACAGCCCGTCGGGTTAGTGCAGATCTGAAAACCTTGGGTCCAATAACTCTATTTCAGACTACATGCATTATGTAGAACCAGATGGGTTTTGAATACTCTGAGAAAAGTTCACGCCCTTAGTTAATGATTGTCGAGATATTGTACTTCTATAGTAATATTTAAATGGATGCGGTGCTTCTTCCTCAGGAAAACTGGGTTTCTCATTACAATTTGAAATTTTGCATAAAGACAGTCCATGATAAGAATAGTTTCTTGTAAATACTTCAGTTTTTGCTGTTGTTCCTAAATTAAGATACAGCTACGGTAAAAACGTGCTTTTACATCACTCACATAAACTGGCAGATTTTATGTTTTTATTTCAGGACAGAAGCAAATCAAAAGACGCGAAACTTCCATAATAAACTATTTTCATTAATTTCTACCCTTATACACAAGCGATTCATCAATTGGTGGAATTTCTTTCGTTAATTATTTTTCCATAATGCCAAGAAATTTGTTTTACCAATTTTATTTATCATTATTGCAACTAATTGTCGTAGATACGGAATTTCCGCATAGAAGAAATATGTGTTCTAGTTTTTCAATCATTGCAATAGATATAAAAATGAAAAAACTGTTCTCCTATATTAAAAGTCTCTTTACCATAACTATTCCACCAGTCCATATAGCTTTGTTATCTTCAATTGTTTTTTTATCACTACTTTTATCATCATTTTTTGGTATCGAAAAATATTTTTTTCCAAAATCAATAAGTTGTTGATGATCAATTCCAACACCAGCAAGTACCATTCGTTCTGGTTGATAAAATTCTTTCGTAAATGATCTTAACATTGATGCATCTATTCGAGGAATATTGTCTAATGGTGTATATTTTGGTAAACCTAGACTTTTATTTCCATAACCAGCCTAATATAAACAAAATATATATATACATATTGGTTTATAATTTAGAAAAAGAAACTCATTTACTGCATGTATCAAATCAGTTAAAATTGGAGTTGGATCATATCGTCGATTTTTTAAATCGTCTATCTCATTGATAACGGCTGCTTGTGCAGATTCAATCTATAAATAAATGGAACTATAACATACAAAAAAGAAAAAAGAAAAATATCAACTACTTCTTCGGGTGAAAATTTTGGACGAAACATTGTTTCAGAAAGTAATTCAACAACACGTTCAACACCAGTTGTTCGGCATGATAATGCATAGATAATAATATCTCTATAAAAATTAATCGTTTAAATACAAAAACAAAAGTTTTTTTTTAATTTACCTTGATGTTTGACAATCACATATAGCATTGACATCATGTAATGTTTCAACAATTTGTTCTCGACTTCCATATTTATTAGTTGACTAAAAGAAAATTCTGGACTTGAAAAAAAATACAAAATTAATTTTTTCTTACCATGAACGCTAATTTTTCAAGGAAATGTGAAACACCACTAAGATATTTGCCTTCAAATCGAGGTCCCGCAGAAATAATAACTACAATAAATTTTAATAATGATATAAAATAAAACAAATCAATTTCCTCAGTTACCTCCAATTGTACAAAAATCACCAAAAAGTTTTTCCGAAGCAACCTGTTATTAAAAAAAATGACTCCAATCAATAATTTATTCCAACTAAAAAAATATAAATACAAACTCGAAGACCATTCTCAAGTGTTGTTACATTTGTGTCATATCGATTTGCTTCTGGTACAGCATATTTTACTGGTGGTAACCATGATGGTGATTTAGATAAAGCAGGAAAATTATAAACTGTTGGGAATGTTGAATTACGCCCAAGACTTGTTGTACCAGATATATCATTTTTTGATGAATTTTCAGTATGACGCAATCTAATTATTTAAAGAAATATAAAATAAATCAGTCCTCCTGTCAAACTAATTTACCTTCGTAATAGATTTGGTGATGATTGTCGACAAAAAATACGGACAGCTTTCAACATATTGATCGTTAAAATACAAGTGACTGTGTATAATAGTTCTGCGCAAATCTACAACTAGTATATTATTCTATTGGTAAAAAGGATAAACGAATACTGGCATACGAAAATAATTATTCTAGTAGTTTGCAGCGACGCCTATCTAAATGGCATTCTATATCAGAAGTAAATAAACCTCGATGAATGTAGCAAATATTGATAAGTTACGGTCTAGATATATATGTAGAGAAGAATGAATTGTCTTTTATGAATAAAATTGGGTACTTTCTTTAGATAAAGCATAGTCCACAAACCATACAATGTCAACTGATGTGCATATATGATAGATATAATCTAGACAAGAAATCAATATCGATTCATTTTAAACCTATACGAAAATTAATAAAGCATAAAATCGAATCCAAATATAAATAAAACAAAAGTTTTGTGATTAGACTCAACCATTAATTCTCAATGGGGTGAGCTGATCGAATTTTACGATGAACACCCATGAGAGCTAAGAGCTTTGGTCAATGAATCGAATCTTGAATATAGAACACGAAATTTCGTAGAGTTGTTGCGTGTTACCGTTGAAAAACCTTTTTGCGTTAAAAAAAGAGATTTCATGTAGTCCTTTTATTGGTTCAAATTTTCTGCAATGAAATGCAAGAAAGTATAAACAGAAGGACAGCATAACAAAGAATACGGACATGAGATAATCGTCGTTTACTAGAGAAACAGTAGACATCCCAACAAATTGAAATAGTTTAAGCGTGTCACTAGTTTACGTAGTTCATTGAGATATCGCCATTTTGTCCACTAATCGTTGAAATCAACTAAAGAGGATACTGAGGTTAGCAACTTTTCTGTTGTTCAAAACATTGATATTGTATCGTTCTACTCTTTCATTGAAAAAATTTTGATTTAATTTATGACATACAACGATAATTCACGATGATAAATAATCTTAATCAGCGTAGCGAGCTAAACTATCTGCAAGAAAACTTTTTAACTAGACCTGTGACGCATGGTATGGGCTGGATTGACAAGGAAATCTTCCCAAATAGTCCCTACCGATTTCGATGATATTTTTTTGTCAATACAGATACTGCATAGTATCTATTGACAAACCTGAAAAGGATTCGAGCTCCTATTGAAACTGCCTACATTTGAAAGATATATATACAGTGGCTCGTGTGAGGCGTTTTAGAGTTTGTAGACTTCTTATCTTCGCAATTAAAGCTTTTCAAGATTATCTTGTGTTATTCATTAAACTTCGAAAATCATCCTTTTTTGAAAAATTCATAACTCAAAGATACGATATTGGCAATTCTGAGACTCTTTATACAAGCTACTGTATATGAAATCTTCAAATATAGATAGTTTCAATAGAAACTCGAATCCTTTTCAAGTTTTTTCAATAGATACTATGCAGTATCTATTGACAAAAAATATCATCAAAATCGGTAGGAGGCATCTTGTGAGCGATTTCTAAATCAAAAATCATGAATTCGGCAGGGTCAACGTTTAGTAACTCATGAACCAGCCGAGGGGTAAACTGCAGACTTCAAGACTTCATCAGACTTCATGAGATTTCATGTGACTTCACGAGACTTCATAAGACTTCATGAAACTTCATATGTCTTCATAAGATTGCAGGAGACTTCGTAAGATTTTTAGAGACTTCTGAGACTTCAAAAGCGAAGTCTCTGCTGTTTACCCCTCGAAGCCAACTCTCATAGACTGCATTCGTTCATCAAGAGCTCTGTTAATAATATAAAAGATGTCCCATATTGTTCTTGGTGTAGAAGGATGAGACTTTTCTCACACATATATTTCTCATCAAGATCTTTTATTTTTCAAAGTTTCAGCTCTCTAGCTACTACTAGTGTTGAAATGCGTGAACAAAAGTACAATACATGAATTTTCATACTTGATTTCTGTGACATATTTATTTCTTGACTAGTGATATTTATCAACATTCGATGGAAAGAACCTTGATAAGGCAAATTTTTTTTCAAAAATGTAAACTATAATAAAACTCATTCTGTATGAACATGCTTCCTATGACCAATTGTAATTGATAAAGTATTTAATCTATCCTTTTCGCGCATTTTTCATTGGCAAATTTCCCATCAATGATAGTCTTTTCTGTTTCGTAGCTGATGAACATTTACGATAAAACTTGTCATTATATCTAAAAGATTTTATACATAAATGCATTTCTTATATAGTTCAAACAATTCTTAGCCCGTATGTCGCGATTAACTACATAGTAAAAATATTATAAAAATTTAGCATCATAATTCATGTATGTTGTTGTCCATACATTTCAACATTACTTTTAGCTAGAGAGTTGAAATTTCGGAAAAGGAAAAAACCTTGAGTAGATAGATGGACATGTGAGAAAAATTGCAGCTTTCTACATCAAGAAAAAGTATGAAAAATGTCATAGACAATCTACCTTTCTACCAACGACAAAATGACTGCATATCATATTTTTGGTCTAAATTATACTATTTACGGTCAGAAGAAATTCTCTTAGATATACATATATATATATCAATAGTACAAATGTAGACGCTTATAATACAAATAAGAGTTTAATAAGAAGATACAAAGTGTTGATATACTGTCTGAATCTTTTAATAGATTCTTGAATAACACTTAATGATAGGTCGTTGCAAGCTTCATTGACCACATTCGCTAGCTCACGTTGTCACTTTGGATATTGTTCTTTTCAATTTTCTGTTTGATAAGGTTTCAAACCAGTCTAATAGCGTTAAAATCAAGATTATGACCTGGCCATTCACATAATTCAATATTACATGTTTAACTAGAGAATGTGTCCTATGAAGCATGCAATGGTCTATCGACAACTATTATTCAAGAACATATTAAAAAGACTGCAATAGTATAACAACATTTTGTATCTTCATATTAAACTTTTATTTGTATTATAAACATCTACACTTGAACTATTCAAATATATCTAAGAAAATTTCTTCTGACAGTAAATTATACATTTTAGAGCAAAAATAGGATTTGCAGTCATTTTGTTGTTGGTAGTTTAGTTATTATGGAACACTCTTTGCTTTAAAAGATACAGAAAAGTTTAATGAAAAAAATATATTCTTCAAAAACTACACTTGTGTATATCTAGCACGGTGTCCAATAAAATAAATATCTTGATTTGATTTGGAACTCAAGATATTGCTGAACCTCCACTATCAAGTCATCTACAGAACCTAGGATTTGTTGATTTTCATTATTTGAATATTAAAATCAAAAGTTTTATCAGATCATCCTTATTCAGTTATTCTTGTTGAACTATGACCAAACGATTGATGATAAGAACAAATATATTCATCTTCATAGATTGAAACTTTTTTTCTTACAGAATATATTACTCATACATTTCAAAATTCTTTATTTTCTTTCCAATGACTTCTCTGATTTGCATGTGATATAAAAATTATTCTTCAATATCTTATGAGTTTCAATATTGTTTTCATGATTTCAAACAATATTTACATCGGAAAATATAATTAGAATTGTTTGACACTACACTAATTGTTTTTTTTTCTTTAGTAGGAAATCTAAAACTTCAACAAAAAAATTCGTAACCCAAGCAATACAATATGACATGCAATGAGCCGAATGTGAATGAAATTAATAGAAAAGTTGCTTTGCTATTTATTGAAAGTACACAATTATTAACAACTACTTGTTATTTAAGAGGTCACGCAAATTTCAAAATGATTGGAAATATATGTTTATTATTTTTTTCAAATAATCTTAGACATAAAATAATGTCGATTATGATGGTGAATTGAAAACATTCTCATAACTTTATCGAACTTGTAAATTATTTCAAATATAATGTAAATTCATGCACGGAATAATACATCAGCATAGAAATAGGTTATTTACTTTTTTTAAAACAATTTATTATTGACATGAAATAGAAAAAAAGGAAAACAACAATTATCAATCATCTGTTTCTAATGTGTTATTTCGATTATCTATCGATCGAATTGTTGATAATAGATCTGCAATATCCATTAAACGATCACCAAGTTGAATAGCCAAATCACGTGAGAATGATCGATTGAAATCAATAATAATTTTTGTTTTTAACATTTGATTTAAATTGTGCCAATGCTCATAGAATAAAATTTCACATGGATAATTATCATATTTACTATTAGTAAACGTATTATTGATCCATACAAATGTATCAGATGCATTTGAATGAATAGAAACAAAAACTGAATCATTATTACGACTAAAGTTTGATTGAAATTCATAAGATTTATTATATTCAAGAGACTTTGTTGGTGTAGTTGTTATTGTAATTTCTTCTTCATATTCCATTGTTGTTGTATTTAATACTGCAGTTGTTTCTGTTGGAAAAATTGTTGTTTCTTTCATAGTCTCAGTGATATTCAACGGCAAAATCGTTTTGCTATTTATTAAAAATATAAGTGAAACGAAGATGATAGAACGAAACAACATGTTGTATAAAGTGTATCAATGTTCAATGCTTGATTATATATAATTTCAAAACAATGACCGACCATTGTGTTCAGACTATTCAAGTTTATGAATAGTGTATATGTACATTTCTTTTTTTTTTTTTTACATTGATCGAAATGAATGAGAATATTAATGATGAAAAAGCTATGAAAGAGTTCGTATGTATTCAAATTTTTTCTTGAAAGATTAAAAGCAAAGATAAAAATTTGTTCTTTAAGTTTAATATAATGAAAAAAAACAAAAACTTCCGTTCCTATTGTTCTTGTCGACCATTGAGAAGAATAAGTTACATATTTGCCTTTTTTTCTATTTTAAAAAGAAAAAAAGTTGATTAATGATTTAGATCGAAGTTTTAATTCTATGAAAATATTCCTGTTAACAAGTCATCAACATCATCGATTGTAGAATATTCTATTTGATTATTTTTAATTATAATTCAGTTTGGAAAAGAAAAAAAAAAAACACTTCGATAACAATGTTGACATTCATACAGTTGTGTATGTGGTAATTTTTCTTTCTTTTTTTTTCTTGAAAATGAATACGCGGAAGAAACAGAAAAAAATTCTTAGTTGGCTAGAACAAAAAAAAAAAGAAACCTTTGTGACATTTATAAATTAGAAAAAAAAAAAGAATAGCTAAAGTAAATAAACCGACTAATACTATATAAGATTGAATAGTTTTATCAAATAAGAAATATTTGTAAAATAAGTGTAAAAAAGAACACAGTATCATGATCAATAACGTTCCACCAGTTACGCCGGTTCCGATGGCTCCGGCACAGCCCCCAACAGCTCCAACAAATACACCACCGCAACAAGAATGGAAACTAAAGTTTCCAGCAGTTCTTTCTGGTATACTTTCTGTTTTTCAATTCATTCTTGCTTTTGCCATTATTGGATGTGAAGTCGGTAGTATGCTTATCGATATTGTTACTGCTACAATTTATGTTGGCCTGTGGGCAGGTTCATTTTTTATTGTTGCATGGATTTCACAATCATCAGCATGTAGTTATTTATTAAGGTTTTTTCTTTTATCTCTACATATTGATCTTTTTCTTTTATAGCATGTTGTTGTCGTGAACGTGGTTGTGCTTCATATGCACTTGTAATGCAATGTATATCGTTATTTTTTGCAGCTTGTGTTATTGGTTTTGATGCTTATTTTTTGATAAATACTTCTACATGTTTTTTTCCATCATCAACATGTGATAGTTCCGGATCTACACGAGGTGTATTTTATTCGACTTCAAATTTTAATGATATCAAAATACCATTAATTAAAGGGCAATTAGCTGCTGGTTGTGTAATGTTTGTTTTATGTTTGGTTTTTATTATTATATATATAGTAACAGCTAGTCGAGTGAAACAGGGTAAAACAACACCAACTGTTTATCCCGAAGCACAAAATACATTGCCAGTTGTACCAACAGGACCTGATGGTATGATAACTGCTCCACCAGTTATGAATATTCGTTCACAAAGAACTGGTTCTCCTTTATATCATCGTCCAACGATGGTTGTTGATAATGGTGATGGTCGTGCAAACGATCTTGTATGTCCAACTTGTACTACTACGATGGCTGTAAGCGTACGAAAGAAACTACCATAATAATATCTGATACAATCTCTATGATCAAGAGAAAATAAAATACTGATATATTTTTTAATAATAGATTTCATTTAATGATTAGATATTTTTTTAAATAAATATTTGTTTAAACAAAAATCTTTTGATATTTTGTATATTGTTCATTTTTTTAAATATTTATTTATTTCTATAAACAATGATCGAATATCAAATTAAACTCAATTGTTATACAGAAAAATGAGAACATAACATTTGTATAATTTATTCAAAGATACTAAATTACATATTAGGTCTTCTTTTTACATTAACAAAATGTAATGTATATTGTTGAAATTCAACATTGATATGTGAATGTATTCTATCTATTCGATTCATTTTACACTAACAAAATAGAATTTATTTTAAATCGATTCGAAATAACAATGAATTCTATAGCTTTATTGTGTGACTATGGTATAATAGTAATATTGATAGTCAAATGTAGTTCTTCATTATCAAGATAACTGTAAAATAGGTAGTAGAAAAAAAAGCATGACTTGAAAGAAAGACAAAATTATTATTTGTTTAAGAATGGGTGGATTCATCATTCTCGATATGAAAATGAGATAGAGTAATTGAAAAAAAACACCAAATTGAAGAATAGAGGAAACCTAAAAACCGATTCATCAATCAAACAAAGAAAAAAAAATAACACAGCAAAAACTAATAATATTATTCAAAATTGAATAAAAAATACATGTGAAATAGAATTCCAGTAATAAGTTTCGATCAATTCTTTCATTTTTACTTTGTTTTATCGATGTCTTTGTACGTACTTTTTCTATTATTATTTCTAAATAAAATTATATAGTTATTTATCTTTTTCTATATCATTATTTATGTTGACTTCTGATTTTATGATAACATAAATTTCTAGATCATTATTTTATTATCCATTAAGATACAAAAAAAAATAAGTTTCTGACTTGAGTTTTAACAAGCACCTTGTCATTTTACTTGTATATATGCAACATATGCACTTCTAATTCAATGTATTGCATTATTTTTTGTAGCTTCTCTGATTGATTTTGATGATTATTTCTTGACTCATTCGACTGCACGTGTTTTTTCATTATAATTATATAATAGGTAAAGTTTCTCTTCATGATGTATATTCAATTCCGAAGATCATTTTAATAATATTCAAATATCTTTAATTCAAGGATAACTAGTTATGATTGTTTGCTTTTTGCACAGATTATATAATTATGTATGTAGTAACACACATATTTGAATCAAGAAAGATATGAACAATCAAAAAAATTCAAATGAAGGTGTTCCAATTTTTGCCTGATGGTACGATAATTGTATTTTTTTAATGAAAATTATAGATAGAAGTATTTATAAAAGTTTCATCATTATCAACTACAGATGTAAATATTTTTATCTTACGTTGAAAATTTTAATATATTAAATCTCTTTATTATTCAGGATAGTCGATTAATTCCCCAATGAAATAAAACTCTCTTGAAATATGACGAAATACTACTGGTTTATTCAGCGCTGTGGCCGAGACGACGACACTTCTTTGAAGATAGGATTGACTATCATCAAGTTTGCAGTCATTCTACTACATGTCTATATTTCTAGAAATAAATGTTCATCTCTTCGAAAAAGAAATGCCTATCTATGAAGACATATTCTTGAAGAAGTTTAATTAATGCATTCATCGAACACATTTTTATTACAAACTGTCAATGAACAATTATTCGATCCATTGATGCAGAATAGCTGTAGGCAATTTTTTTCGTCTATCCAAACTTTCATTAATGAACATTTTCAATTGATCAACCTTTTGATAATAATTTGTTTCTGATTTATTCAAATGAATTAATACAACCTTCATAATTATATAGAGTATGTAAATATGTCAAAGAATCACTAGAATATTTTATCAGTCCATAAAAATAGCCATGTATTTACTTCATTGAAATTTCAAAACTTTAACCTCATAGATCAATTCTTACTGCCATCTACTTTAACTGTTTATTCTGATAGAGAGCCAATAAGAAAAATTCTCATGATTCATTATTGTATTAATATTATTATTTAACTATATACTGTCGACTAAGTAGGCAAATATACACAACGTAAATCAACGATAAGATAGAAAGAATGAGAGAGTAAAAGTTTAAATTGATTTATTCGTTCTCCGATTTATTTATGTAGTTCAATTTAACAACATAACTTGAGTATCAATGACAATTCTTGTTTCTTTCTTGATTCTTCTTTTCTATATAGAATGTCAAAATTTTATTATCCAACGATAAATAAACCCATTAGAAAAAAGAACCATAACCATCAATTGCTTGTTTCATATTATTCATTCGAAATTTAATCTTATCAGTACTTTTCGTATTGCCTTTCTTCATTTCTTTTGTTGCCCTTGACATTCGTCATCTTTTTTTTCTATAAGAATAAATAATATCATAAAACATCGTGCGTTGAGAGCATAAGAGGAAATACTCGTGTGTATGTCGCCTATTAGTGTTATAGCTATGGCTACCATCTTTTTCCTACCGACGTTCGAACATGTATGTAGACATCGCGAGCCATAAAGTAAGCAAAAGAAACGAGACAAAGACAGATGTTCTGTTCTATTCTATTCTATTCTTTGTTTAATATCTATGCGTTATCGTAGACAGTAAAAAAGAACACTAATCACTGAACAACAGTAGTAAATGTGACCAGAAGTATACTCACTAAACATTAATGACCTGATTCTATTTTATTTATTTAGAAAATGTTGTTAGTAGGCAGTCTGAAAATTCTGTCCTATATGTGATGGCATGTAATACTATTAATACTGGAAATATAATCGACGAGATGTCGACACTTAAAGATGAAGACAGCCCAAAACAACAAATAAATGAACAGTCATTAACACAAGATCTTGAAAAAAATCGAGAATGTAAGTTAAATGGAAAAAAAAATAGATTGAAAATAACTTTTGTACCTTTTTCTAAAATTTTTCATAGCACTTAAACGTAAATTACAAACACGTCGATCACTTAAACAACTTGTTGATGTTGGTATTATGCCACCACCAAAAGCACCATTACCATTTTATGAACAACGTAAACAATTACAAATGCGAAAAGTATTTTATTCTTTATTTTTCATCTATAAATCTTATAGTTTTCTTTTTTCTCTTGTTTTTTTTGTTAGACACAAGATATATTAAAAAATAAAATCATATCTCGACCTGATCGTCAATTATTAATTGAACATAATATATTGTCAGATACAACAGCAGCACCAGCTATACAAAAAACTCAATGTCAATTAAAACGTGCACGTTTAGCTGATAATTTAAATGATAAATTAGCAGCACGTCCTGGAATATTAGAATTAGTTGCAAGTAATATTTTAGAAATTGATCCTAATCTTAAAGAAGCTATACAACATGGACGTATTAAATTTCCAACAACAAAATCACCATCAAAAGTTACAATAGATCAACAACCAAGACCATTACGTCCAAAAACATCATCATTTTCAAATACAATCAATGGACAATCGTTTCCAACAACAACAATAACAACAAAACGCTCGTTAGCATCAACATCAAAAATAAAATCAAGTTTAACATTTCATGAATATAAAGGACCATCACAAAAAGTTGAAATAACTAAAGTACCATTACAACCCACACCATCCCTTATTGTACAACCAGTACAAGCAACACTTTTACCACTTGTACCATTAGAACAACATAATAAACTTAATGAAAATCATTACAGAATACAACTAAGACAACAACAATTATTTCTTGAATTACTTCATAATAATAAAACAATTGAAAATGATGATAAAATTGATGATGATAATAATAATAATAATAATAATAATCATAAAGATACTAATAATGATGATAATCCAATAGGTAATCTACTTCAACAACCTATTGATGATAATGTTAATTTATTAACAACAATATCTGATGAAATTCAAACATTTGAAAAAATGAAATTAGTTGATTTAAAAAATGAATGTAGAAGATTAAATCTAAGTACGACAGGTACAAAAATGAAGTTAATTGAAAAATTAAGAAATGCTAAAATCAACATGTCAGGTAAGAAAAAAGAAAATAACCAAATTGAAAAAAACAACAAATTTCAATTTAGATACAACAATTATTCCATCACAAACAATAAATAATGAAACATCTTCAACTCAAATGACTAGTCCAACAACATCATCAGTTACATTCTTAAGTAAATAAAGTTTAAATTTCAATTCAATAGTCTACAATTTTTAGATAAGAAAACCAAGCAAATTTATCATTTATTTTAAGAATGTAAAAGAAATTTTTTAATGATATTTTTAAGTGAAGAAAACAATATGTTTCTTCTTTTTATCTCTTGGGATAAAACAAGTTCCAACATTAATCAAAAACAACATGAAAAATGTTCCTTTTACAAATTTCTTTATAGAATCCTTTTCCAATTTATCTGACGAATAACATGCTTTTCTAATCAGATAAGTGTTATAAACACTCTCGAGAATAAAAAGCTGGTTGCCATAAGTCTTTTTTTTTACATTCCAGTAGCAGCCTATATTTTTTAATTTCTTCCTTCACATTCGACTACGAAGAAAACAGGTAATCTTCTCTTGAGAGTTCCGCTTTCGTCTTTAAGAGACTTTTTTCTTGAATGTTTTACACTAAACAAAAATAATTAACTCAAAACAAGATTGTTATGTTTTTTATTTTGTTTTGCAAAAAATTCATCTCATGAGAAAACAAAAAAATTTGTCGGATTAATTTGTTCTTTTTTTTTTTATAGTACCAACACCTTCATTAAGTGATCAAGAACTTTATCAACAACAACAGCAAAAAATTATTGAATTAGAGAATCAATTACAAAAATTAAAACAACTTGATTCGTTTTCACTTCAAACATCACATCTTATTCAACATGTTGACAATTCAACAACAGTAAATAACTTTTTTTTTAAATTTTTTATCAAAAAAACTATATAAATTCTATTTTTAGATTCCACCGAAATGTAATCCAATTGTATCTGTCGAGCTACAAAAACGTAACATATGACTAAAGATTTCTTTCCGATAAATGAATCAAATTTTTCTAATTTTTAGGTGTACTTTTACATCAACAAGAAAAATTAAAACAAAAAATTCATGATGAACAACAACAACAGCAACAACAGCATTCAATAGTTCCTTTAACACCTGAATCTGTTGCACAATTTCTTGCAAATCAAACTCAACCACAAACGTCAGATAATCATCCATGGTCGATACATCATTCAATGTCAGCTCCAACTTTTCCAACATTTATGGATAGTAATTATTACGATACATGTCATGTGGTAAATAATAATAATATTACAAAATAAAACAACAAATCAATTGTTTCTTGTTCTTTTTTTCTTTCTTAGACCAATAATGAAACAAAATTAGTCGATGATGATGCTATTTTAAGTTTATTGGATGATTTTCCTGGTAAAATATATTTAACAAAAAAAGAAAATTTTGATTAAGAATACTTTTGTTTTTCTTTTATAGATTCTTGTTCAACATTACCATTACATCCAGATGATTCTCTAACAAATCCTTCCAATTCCTATGTATCATCATCTCCTAATACACATATGGATTGGTTACCAATGATAACATCTCCAACAATAGTTAATGATTTATATGATGATAATAATTCTGATTTAACACAATTTCTTAATCAATTTGGCAATGATCATCATCATCTATTTGATACATCATTGTCATCATGTCAACAACAAAATGTACTTTCATTTGATTTACTTTCTCCATCGAGCCCAATGATTTAAAATTTGAACCTTCCTTCATTTTTGTTTTTTGTGTCTTATACGTGTACGTGTTTTGTTTGTTCTTGCTGTTATTTGTGTGAGTGTGTTTTGTTTTCTTTTTATATATATATATATTTTTTTTCCTACGTCACCCGTTATCTTTATCGACATTCATACATCAAAACTATAAATATATATATATATCTAATATTATTTGACTTTGTTTTTTTTTTTATAACGGGTGACGCATAATGAATCTTTTGCTATATATAATAAAAAATCAAAATTCGATTAATACTTTATAATAAGAAAATGTCCCTAGATAGTGGATGGTATATGATGTGGAGTTCTTGTTACATGTCGAAAGCAGTGAGATTAATAAAAACTATAAAAAATATTTCAATATGTAAACATTTCTAATCAAGATAAAAAGCTTACAAATTATCTACTAAAATCAGTATAACACACATTTACATATTGATGTTTCTAGTGAAGGATAAGCCATAGAAAAATCTTTCAATGCTCTTTTTTTCTAGGCATATCTTGATATATGTCCTCAAGAAGAACTACATAGCAAAACCTTTCTAGAATTTGGATGTCCTTACTAGGATTGCATTTGTTGATAATGCTACATTATAATCGATAAAAAGCCTAAGAAAGGTTCTCTTATTCGTCTATGCAGATAAAACAACTGCTGTTGAAAATATAGACGCAAAGTGTAAGCTTTCATCTCATAGTCAAGGATTCCTAAATGATAATGATATGTATCAACATAGGAACACAAAATCACATAAACAACAACAGCAATCAATTGTGAATGAATGAATAGTCAAATAGGTTTTCATCTGGTTTAATAACAAAAGAACTAAATATTAAAAAAGATTATATGTTGTTCTTGCATAAAATATCAAATAACAAAACACATTGAATAGAAACGATATTCCATTTGTTATTATTTCTATTGTATATGAATACTAAATGAAAGTAATTATTTGTTCCTATTTTAGCTTTTCGTGATGGTAACAATGATTCTATCGTTAATCATCTATAAGAAAGTCTCATGGGAATTTTTGTTTCTTTCTATGTGGTGAAAAAAAATAGATCAAAATTCATCGAATGAAATCGATATTCACACGACGATAATGAGATGAAAAAAATGAAGATGAGCCTTCCGTGATTTTGCTCACAGATTATAAAGATAACTATCGTCAAGGGTAATTATATGAGATACGTGCCAAAGATCGATCTAATAAAAAGAAAACAGCTTAAGAAATTTGATCTTCTTAATTAGCAAAGAAAATTAGAGGTTACACAATTCAGATGAGAAAGAAAATTTCGTTTAGATGATGAAAAATTTAAATCTCGAACGTTTTTCTCAAATTATAAAGTATATCAATTAAATTCTTCTCAAGTTTTTTTTTGGATATATATGATGATCATCAAAAGATAAAAAGATATACAATACAATGAATTATGTCGTACAAAGAATGAATGTTTTTCTTGTACAAGAACTTTTATTAAGTACACTTGATCATAACGATTAGATATGATTGATGACAAAAAAGAAGAACACAAAAAAATCCTTTTTTCTTGTGACGACTGACTATCACTATTATGCGTTATATTTATATTATCAATACTTATTTTCTGATGATAAATGAGTAAAAAGCAGTCATATGGAAAATCATGTGTACAGAGCAGACTCAAAAGAAAAAGAATATAATATGTCGTAATTACAAAAGAGTCAAGGTCAAAATAAATGCTATTATTAGTACTTTTGTTGTTTTACGTATTATAATGGTTTGCATGAATAGTAAATTAACAACTGTATTAATGATTTTTTCATATTTATGATTCAGTCCAATAAGAAAAAATACTTCTAAACTTTATTGAAAACTATTGAATTATGGATAAAATCATTGAAAATAGAACGTAATAGATTTTTATTTGACATTTAGTCGACATTTAAATGAATCTGAAAAATTTGTCGTTCGACATTTAAAGACATAGTACTAAGAAGTATTTTAGCAATAGACGATATCTAATCGATATACTAAAGAGGGAACTACCTGAATTATAACTGACTGTTTGAGCTCACATTGAGTCCACAAGGAAGTTTCGGCAAGACAAGAAAAAGCTTAAAGGGTATTAGTAAAATACACTTTTAGCCATGTTTTACTTGAGACTTATACTAATTAGTAGGTGGTAGAGCTTGAGATTGCGATTCTTCTGAGCCTCACTCTAAGTCAAAAATTCAGATAAATAAATATTCGAAAAATGACCTTAGATGAAGCTGTGGTAAACATCTGATGGTTTTAGTCAGTTCAAAATACGCAGTAGATCTACATTTGACTTTATTTCCTAAAGATTTATCTTGCTGAGCTTTTGGCTCAAAATAAGGTCAGTAGACTCAGAATAATAAACTCTATCGACTGGTATATGTCCCAAGTAAAACGATGCTTAGAGTAGGTCAGAGGATATTTTACTAATACCTAAGTTTAAAAGGATTCGTGTCCATCGATCTCGGGAATCAAATTATGACCGTTTTACTGAACTTCTGATCCATGTTTAGGTATTAACTGGAAAAACAAATAACAGAATTTCAACCTACAACTTTGCCTATAGATAGATCTAATATTTCTTGGAATATTGTGTAAGTTTCAGCCGAAAAGAATATTCCTTTGTCATCATACTATATTTCTAAATAAACCTAAATTTTGTGGCATGTCTTTGACAAGTGACCATTTGTTAAAAATCTAATATCTCGAAAAATAAATATTATTTTCGACTGAAATTTCCAGGATATTCTAAGGATCATTAAATTTATTTATGGTGCAAAATTGTAGTTCGAAGTTTTGTTATTTGGTTTTTCAGCAAATTACTAAAACTGGGTCAAATGGTCATAGCTCCTCCACATCAGAGACTTGTGGACACAAAACCTTTTACAAATTTTCTAGCCTTACGGAAACCTCCTTATGAGTTCAATATAAGCTCAAAGGGTGAATTATAAATGGATTAGTTCCCTTGTAAACGTATAAATAAGAGTCATATTTAATCCATTAAGAACAAATTTTATTGTTACATCAAAGAACATACTCAATTTTTCATTGAAAACTTCTATAAACATTTATCATGATAATTTTCTCAAAAGAATTCATAAAAACTATCCAATTAGATTCTCACACAAATGTTTTATGAATCATTGTCAAAAAAAAAATTTCTATTCTTAAAATAAGTCAAGCATTTGTTTTTTTGTTTTCTTCCTTTTATCTTATCAGTAAGATCTGTAACTGCCTACATATAGCTACTATAATAACTATTGTCATTGAGTTTCTAAAATATATACATCTAGAAGTACTAAACAAAGATCGTATGTACTTTCATTAATCATTTATAAGATTTTATCATGAATAGTCTTATATTAAGATGACTGATACAAGTATAGATGAATTATCTCCATTAGTTTTTCAAATATCTCGCATTTCACCTAAAGCAGATAATCGAACATCGATTCAAAAAAAATTTTCTGTTTGGTTAATTCTAATAACAGTTGCTTTGGAAAGATTAGCATTTTTCTCATTAGTTGGTAATCTTATTCTTTTCCTTACATCGAATTCTATTCGTTGGACATCACTTCATAGTATAATGGCTTCATTAATTTTTTACGGTAAAATAAATCGATTAATAATATATAATCATATTAATATTTTATTTCTTTAAAAAGGTACAAGTTATATATCAGCACTTGCTTTCTCTTGGATAAGTGATGCTAAATTAGGTCGTGCAAAAACAATTCTAATTGGTAAAACAAGACTAAATAAAGATTTCTTCTTCTCTATTCAAATCCTTCTTCTGAACATGACATACAGGTTTTGTTGTATACATTATTGGCTATTTATTTATTCCATTATTTTCAAAAGTTGAAATATTTGAAACATTATGTAATGGACGACCAACTCAAATCGACGAATCAATGCCATATTCGAAAGAAAAATGTAGCATTCCAATTACCACCGTACTTGTTGTCACGTGAGTTCAATTTATGATTTACTCATGATGTTTTGAGTTGCGGATATCCTTCCAATCTTGAAATATTTTCGACTTTTTCCAGCGAAGTTCCAGCATTTTATTCGTTGTTTTTGCTTTTCTCTTCTCTACAATTCTGACGATCTCGGGACATCCCTGAATTTATTCTCTGTTTTTTTCATTTAGTGCAATTGGTGTAGGAACAGTTCAATCAAATATGGCTATATTAGGAGCTGAACAAATTCAAGAACAAAAATCTACAACACAATATTTTTATAAATATTATATTTCTGTGACTATAGGCTGTCTTCTTGCATTTGGTTTAATTGCTTATATACAACAGAATAAATCCTATTTTATAGGTTATTTAATTTCAATCATATTACTTGTTGTAACTTTGGTAGTTTTTCTTATTGGATATAGATGTTATATTCATATAAAACCATATGATTCTGTACTAACTAATTTTTTTCCTGTTTTAATTAATGCATTTCAAACATGGCGTAAACATCGATGTTATGTACGTAAAATGTTCAGTGAACATAGATTTTCTAATGAATCAATGTTTTCAAATGATCAATATGATGATAATAATAAGGAAGAGTTTTCATTTAATATGAATGAACAATCCATATCATTTTTTGATTATGCTAAAGGAAATAATAATGGTCGCTTTCCAGATCGTATTGTTGATGATATTAAATCACTTCGACGTATTATCATAATGTTTCTACTTTTAGTACCCTATTGGCTGATATATTTGCAGGTAGAAATTTTTTCTTGGTTAAATTTAATTGAAAATAGACTATTTTTATAATTTATCTATTTCAATTTATATTTTATTTTTTAGAGTAATACAACGTTTATTGTACAAGGTGTTCATATGAAAATACCACTATTGCAATCACATATTAATCGTATGCCTATAGTTTGGCTTTCTCTTTGTGATCAAGTAATAATTATTCGTATGTATTATTATATTATCCAGTAACTTGATATAGGGAATATATTTCAAAGATATAGACAGTTCATAGAGAAATTATCTTAAATCTCTTTACAATTGATCAAAAATCATTGTTTATTCTTGTAGTTGTCATTTTCATTCTAAATACATGTTTATATAAACGGCTTCATATTAACAATCGACCATTTTCAATCAAAATACGTATGGTTATTGGAATGATCTCAGCTACACTTTCCATGTGTCTCACCGGTATAGTCGAGATATTTCGTCAAAAAAAATGTGATTCATCTTTTCAACAAACCATTGGTATTTAACCGATAATTACAGATTCATTCGCTTTTTTTTTTATTGTGAATAATTTCATTTTATGTCATAGGCAATACGACTTATTACGCTGCTGATATGTCAATATTGTATCAATTTCCACAATATATTAGTTTAGGTCTATCTGAAGTATTTACTTCAGTAGCTAGTCTTGAATTTGCTTATTTGGCTGCACCTCAATCAGCTCAATCACTTGTAATGAGTCTTCGTTTTTGTTCAGTTGGTCTTTCATCATTTTTGGGTTCTGCATATATTAACATATATGAAAATGTTTATGAAAATTTTACAGTAACAAATTTAGAGGTATTTGAAAATGAAAACAAAAAAAATAACATATCTTTGATACAATAGTTTTTGAATTTTTTAGTGTAAAGATACTGGAAAACCTGAATTGTTTTATATTTATTTTTTTGTTCTTGCTGTTATTCAATTTATTTTTATTTTTATTTTTCTGGGATGTGATCGTAAATTTCAAATACTTAAAGCTTCACAACATCGATTTGATACACATTTATTTATAGGACCAAGTTCTCAAACATCAAATATTTGATTTTAAAATAAAGGTTTTTTAATATTCTGTATTTTTTCATGTAGTTTATTTTTTATAGATTTTATCTCTGTACAGAAAAATGAATAAAAACCAAAAAAAATCTTTTGAGCATATAATTTCGATTGTATCGGTTACAATAACATTCTTCAAGTTGTTTATAGATTCTACAAAAACAAATTTTTTTTTCTTTTCATTCATCAAAACAATGTACTACGTAAACGTTGTCAAAACAAGAAAAGTAAAAAACTATTCTTCAGTTAAATTGACGCTTTGTTTTTAACTTTTCTTTCAGACTTACACGACACACGTTGTTTCATTTGAAAGCAAAGAAACAACTCGAATCAATTGATGACAACTTTAACAAGTAAACTACAAGAAATTTCAAAACAACTTCAACATTTAACTGTTTGGAGACCAAATGAACGAGACCCACTTTTTGAACTTGACCGTTGGCGTACAGATGCTCATACAACTATCGAACAGATATTTAATAGAAAAAGACAACAAATTGAACAACTTACTGAAAAACATGAACGAGAATTTATGCGACAATTAACAAGACAACATTCATTACTAAATAATATTCATAAAAGATTAATACTACCAAAAGAAAGCACTACACGTAATAATACACAAAATGATATTTCAATATTAGCTGATTTAAAAAGAATAGAAAATGATATTAATACAAGATTAGGTCGAGGTGAAATAGTTATAGAAACAACTCCTTTAAATTTAGAAGATTCAGTCATGATCAGTCTTAAAACTTATCTTTCAACAACATCTTCAATATATTCTAAAGAAACATCAACAATAAATCAACCGAAAAAGCCAAAACATCGATCACCTGATGAAGTAGCAGCTGCATGTAGTCAATGGCTGGAGATCAAGCAAAAAGACAAGAGTAGTGCTCAAAAAGAAGCAGAGGATGCCAGACAAAAGAAACTAAAAGATGAAAAATATCGATCACTGAGAACAAAAGAGAGTCAAGAAGCATACAAACAATGGTTGCATGAAAAAGACGTCCAAGCTGAATCGACAAAGAAAAAATCAAATATAAATGAAAATGGCGATAAACAAAAAACTAATGAAACATAAAACACTTTTCTTAGTCGAATGATCCTGAGTATTGTATTTTTTTTAAAATAAATATTCCATTGAAATTCTTTAAAGAACTTTTTTCAAAATTTTTTAGAAAGTAATTATCTCCTAGACGAAAAACAGATATGGTAATATTTATTATAATAATAAATAGACAAATTTTCATGAATTAATAAATAAGTTATAAGCATGCTCAACCAATTTGTTTATTTCAGCTTCAACCAAGTATCAGAAAACTCTGTTTTCTCACTAGTTATAAGGCATGCGCAGTGGCTTCAAAAACTAGATCCTACATGTTTTATTTTTCTTTTGCAATGGTAACTTGTATCAAGGACCCTGATAATGATTTGGATAGATAAATTTCTTTCCAACAAAGATTTCAGGAAAGTAAAATCGTCACTGTATTTCCAAAATTCATGATCTTTAAAAAGTCAACGGCCAACTTTTCACCACTGAGAGCCCCAAAATAAAAGTTTCTTTTTTATTAGACAAAGTGATAGAGCAAATAATTCTGTATATCATGCTCCGCGATATTTTTTGACTCCATTACATTAATTTTAAGAAAAGTAAAAAGGTGTTTTTTTTTTGCCTAGTTCCTATAGAAAAATCGGAGAAAAAGGACATTTCGATGCTTCCTAAAATTGATGTAGTTCAGTCAAAAAATATAATGAAGTATGTTATAGAGAATTAATTACCGTATCACTCTGTGTAGCTAAAATAAATTTTTATTTTAAGGTTCTGACTGCTTAAAAACTAGGTTTGGGATTTTCTAAAGGCACTAGTACATTTTTCAAAAGTTTTAATAATCAGAATCAATATTTAGGGCTATTCTTAGCAATGTTCGTATCATTACGTTCTCTACCATCACTTTCTTCTTTTTTTTTCATTTAAAAGTTTTACGGAGCTAAGAAAATTTTTAAAAAAGGATTGAAAAATTTCAGCTGCTACTATCAGAGCGTCAGGAATTTCTAATCACTGATTATATACATCAGCTTACATTTCTATATGTGTGCATTATAATTAGTAAAAAAAATCATATTTTTCTGGTAACTAGCTGAAGCTACATAAAGAAATAAGAATGCGACATCAGAGTGGTTAAGTATGCATGCCTATATAGTTTTGAATTATGTTCCAACTCTATTAACCTAATAAAAAGTTTAAACTATTCTATCGATTGCTTTCTTGTCGAGTCCTTGTTCTGAATGGGAATCAGTCGAGCATTACTATCTAAACTCGATGAAAAGAAATTCATACATATCTCAATTAATAAATATTTTACTTGAACTTAAAGAACGTAATTTTTTATTATTAAAAATGAATAAAAATTAAGTTTCGATATCTTAATTTATTTATTATAGATAATCCAATTTTATATAATTTAAAAGGAAATTCTTTTATTTTATTAATACCCATCTTGTATAAATTATCGATCAGAGTTTTCTATACAAAAATTTTTCAAGATTCATATTGAAACTATATCTACTTGATAATTTGGAATAAAAATATAAAAAAAGAATTCCTCTTCATTAATTTTCTTTTATTAAAAATTATTTGTGCGAACAAATTTATTAAAATCAAATATTGATCAAAGAAAAAATAAATACATCAATGTTTTCTTCCAAACAAAAATTTACCATATCCATTATCACAGCAAAGTCAAATCGTGTTTAATATGATCTAACAACTAGTAGTTCATATATAAGTGATGAAGTTAATTCAAAGCAATGACATGTTATTATTCAAGATGAATAATTGAATCAAATTGTATCATAGACCAAAGATTTCATTTTTTTATATGGTAAGAAAACTTCATAGAAGATTCATTAATATTGTTTGAAAAAAAAACAACTAAGTTCTTGGTTTTTGAAATTGATTATCGAAAAATAATTAAAATATTAGTCAATATTTTGTGCTGCATAAACAAAGATATATACAATTGAATTAGGAAATCTGTTTTTGAAAGTATTTTTAATCTAAGATTATGACTTATTAATATATGGATAATGAAGTTTTCTTTGAATAAATAAATAATTATATAAATAAATAATTATAAATACATACATAATAATAACGATGATTAAAAAGAAAATACGAAACCAAAACGAATAATCTGTAGTAAATGCTACTAAACGATCTCTTAATGATGGATCATTATTCGATAATAAACAGTTTTCATTTTTTTTATCATTAGAATAATTCATCATTGCAAGATCTAATAAAATAAAAATAAAAATCCCATACCATTTTAGATTACATGTAAGGTTATCCTTCCGAAACAAGCAAACATATTTTTTATATTGTACAAGAAAAATATTCCTTAAAAATTTCCTATCCTATGTCGACAATGAAAACTATAATAATTCAAATTAGGATTCCGAATGGAATGAGAAAGGACGAAAAAATTGTTTCATGGGACCAGTTGGCTTTTCTCATTCTATGAATAGAGCCTGTTACGTCCAAAATTTCCAGACTGGACCCGATCAGACAGTGCTATGATACTCTCAATAAAATTTTCTAATCGAAATTAGTTAGTAGCCTCGAAGATATCAAATACTTTTTTCCAGTTTTTTGTATTCGATGACTTAATGCATTCCACACATTTCTCAGACAACTAGAGTCCGTGGAATTCGGGACCAACCCGATAGACACTTTACTCATGAGACAATTTGTCTCCTATAAGGATTTTTCATGCCTCGAATTTATTGATTCTCGTCGAGGTTAGTTAATTTCATGTTTTAATTTTTATTCTATTTGCATAAATTCTATTTGTGTTTTTTTTCAAAGAAAGAATAGTGGATCTAATGTTGTATCATATAATATAGGGATATTACGATCTTGTTGAATTTTAACGAATATGATGGGGAATTTATCGAAATTCATTGAGATCCGTTTGAATCTACTGAACTACACCAGGATTCAAGACTCATTATTTCTCTTAAAAGATTTCAATGGCATTTTTTAAGTATTCAGAAGAAATAATACTACTTTTCTAGTGTACTTTTCATTCATGAATTGTCAACTTCTGATGAGTTTACTTAGTTTTTTTCATATTGATAAAAACTACTGATGATTCTTTCATACTCTGGTACAATGTGGTGTATAACTCTTGCTATTCTTTAAATAACACTTATAACAAATTATGCTAAAAATAAATATGAAGTAAAGATAGTAAGTATTCATTTTGACCATGAGATTTTATTCAAATAACCAACTGTTATAGTGAAAGTTTGTTCAAAATTTTAAATGACTGTGAAATACAAACAACACTTTGCAAGATTAATGTTATTTTAACTTGTTTAAACTTTTATATAAAAAGAAAAAAAAACGCTCTTAGACTAATAAAAATGGCAAAAAAAAGAAAAAAAAATTCTATTAATGGAAGAGGTTAACGATCAGTGCAAAATAAGTCCTATTACTCATTGTACCGACAAAGTCCCAAGAATCTCTATTTTATCAGGCAAAGCCTGTATTCGTCCATGAGAAAAAAGAACTTATGAAACGAGAACTTCATCCTATTCGGAGACTTGAATCAAATCATTCTTTACTTATGAATATCAGTTATTTAGAAATCAGGACACTAGCTAACGTTTTAATTCATCTTGCAAATAGTTTTTAAAAAAATCTTCTGTCGAAATGGTATTTTTGTGATAAACTAGAAGATTAATATCGTCATCATCATCTTCAACAATATAGTCTTTATTGAACTATTGTTAACCCCTCCCCGTAATAGAAGCCTCTCCCATATTAGAAGCCCCCTTTAAAGGATTTATCCAGCAAAATTTTCAATTTTTCCCAGCAAAATCCGGCCAAAGTTTGCAAGGCCTAATAGAAGCCCCGGGGAGCTTCTAATATGGGAGGGGGTTTATTATTTCAACTGAATCTATATCACAACGAATACAGTCTTTATTTTGTAGACACAAAGAAAAGCGCTAAGGATAAATTATATCGGGAAGGAAATGGCAATGAACTCTAATGTTCATTTATCATTATAATGTTCTTTAAAGAAAACTTGATTTTAAAACATATTTCTTTTCAAAAATAAAGAATATCCATTACAATATAAAGTTCAAACTAACTCGAAGACCAATTCTCAAGCGATTATCATGACCAATCTTCACAAAAAAAAAACATTTTACCTACTTACCTATCAATGTATCATCGTTGGTAAATCTTGCATAGAAATATGCCGAACAACAATTTAGATGATCGTCCATTATTTAAAGTCTTTTTTTATTGAGATTTTTTTTTAAATTTTATTTATTATAACTGATATTTGTCTGAATATCAAATATTGATTGATTGAATCGTTAATAGAGTATTACGTCTTCAAATATATTGAATATGGTTTTGAAATAGACAAGCGTTGCTAGTTTGACAAATGATCAATAACAAAACTTACTTAAAGTCAGTCAGCTTTATTTGCTAGTATTTATAGATGCATAATAAACGATGTAGAACAATGTGACGTTTATTTCAACCGTACTTTACTGACGAATAAGCAAAGAGAAACAAGACATGCATTTCTTCTAGAATGTAAAAAGGCCTTCACGTGCATGAACAATAGCTACCGTACTCACAGTTTATGAAGTATACTTTAAATTCAAAGGTTAACTAGAATTGAATAAAATATCTTGTACCATAGACTTTGATTAATTCTAGAAATGAATTAAAATGTTTAAATTGACATGATAATTTCTATTCCAAAAAGTTTTATATTAAGATGATTTAATATCTTGTGTTTATTTAATAAGATCAAATAACCAAAGGTGTGTGATGGAAAGATAAAATTTCATCTAGTTCATTTTTTTTTTACTTATAATAACATGAAAGAAAAGGTTTATTAACACGTTTACTATTGTCATGGTGTCTTACATAATATGAAACTACAAAAAAGAAGAAAAAAAAAAAGCAATAAGCAAACTGTTATTAAATTACATATTAGATAAAGAAATCACAAAATTAACATTTTCATAGGACATAATATGAGTTCACTTTGTTTGTCTATGAATTGAGTTACATTTACATTAATCAATATTAAATTCATGGAATAATGATATTAGATATTATACTTATGTAAACATTGTATATTTAAAATTTAACTGAATTTTTTTCAACGACATTAAAAGAAATTTAAAAAACGTAAAAAACGAAATTTGAGTTCATTTCATCATCAATATCAATTTTTAAAATAAACTTTATATTTATAAATTGGATTTTTTCAATAAAATTCGTATTTCAATGTTCACAATACCCTTGATGTTAGTCAGAAGAAGAAATCATGATCATTTTAGTTTGTTTAGTTAGTTTGAATATTCTCAATGATTGATTCGAGAAGGATGAAATCTATTATCACAGGAACATCTGTAAACATATTCGTTATCTATAGGCAAACTGAAATTGATCTTTTTCGATTATTTTAAATATATTTTCAATACAATACAAGTGATTTGTCAGAATTTATTGTTTTAAGATTTATGAAAATTTGTCAAACACCTGAACCAAGGGTGTGACACTTTCCTTCCTGCTTCTAAAATTAACCTACACAATGCTCCATCTTAGTAGTCAGTGCTCAAGTACGCTTCTAATCTGAACTTAACTTTTCAATGTGTAAATCATATTTGAATCAATATTCGAGCGAGTACGGCATCTATCTTTATGTATGGTTTGTGTCTCCATACTCCATACCTACACCTTAAAGAAAATGAGAAGTCATCCAACGATTCGTTTCACTAGTTGTCAAATAAAAATTTAAAGCAACTTGGTTGGTTGTTTGAATTACTATCCGTAATATACGTGTACGAATATTATTGCTCATTAAATAGTCAACTGATGTTCAAAAGAACTACTAGTTTGTTCTTATTTATATCGATTATTTTTTCTGTCGCGTTCTCACACAAGTCTATTGTGAACAATAACATTTGTACAGGTGAGGTTGTTTCAAAGTTTCTTTTCTTTTTCTTTTAGAGACTTTCTATCTGAGTAGATAAATTTCATATTGAATACACAAATATTTATTCGTCGTACTTCTTTAAGAACCTGCTAGAAAGGATATTGTTTTAAATGAAAAAAAATCTTAGTAAATTTTTATTGTTGATCTTTTATTAAAATATTAAAAAGACAACAATAAATGAAAAGACTCCCGAATAAAAAATAATTTCTTTATTACAAATGGTTGATAGATCCTGGTTTAATAAATCTGTTTAAAATGTCGTTTGGATTTGAAAAATTCTTTGATGAAGACACCATTGGTAATTGTTGAGATTTGGCATTAGACAGAGAACGTAATTGATCATTTTGATGGTCGGATGATGATGATGATGTTGGTGGCTGTTGAATCAAGCGATGATCGTTGTTATTTGTAAATAGAGACGTAATTGGTTGATGAGGTACTTTTTCATCACTAGGATAAACTGTTGGTACATGTTGTTGAAATGTTTGTATAGTAGGTATAGCATTTGGATTGGTCTTCAATAAATGAAGAGCATTTTGAATATCATACAGTTCGTCTAGAGTGATTACAACTGCTCCAGACTTAGTAGATGATGGATCATTGTTTGGTGAATATGATGAAGAATTTAGAAAACCCAAAGATTGCAATAGATCTGAGTTAGTTGTAGATGAAGAAGGAGCTGTGTTAGCTATTGGAAGTTGTGATGTAACATTAGATGTAAATGATGTTGGCGTCGTGGTATATTTTCGTTGTAATGGAACAGCATCAGTTATATATTTAGATGTGACTGGATTTTGAGTAGTTGATGGAGAAGTACCGAAGTGGACTGTTTTATTTTTGGCAATAGAAGATGATGATGGTAATGAACGATAGTGTGCTATTCCTTGAGTATCGATTGTATATGGTAAAAAATCATTACCACCGTTTATGTCATTGTTGTATGTTTCATTTGGAATACTGAATGGTGTGACATGCATAGATTCTTTAGAAAATTGTAATTTTTTCTCGTTAGTCGTTGTTGACGGTTGAATTGAAGATAGTGGTGTATTAACAGGAAAGATGCGTTTATAAAATGATGGAATTGGTGGAACTCTATGATCAGGAGGTGATACATTGTCTGTTATATATGCATTAGGTAACACCATACCACATGTACCTTTCCTTGATGCATTAGATATCCATGTGGGCCCAGCACTTGATACATTTTTATTCTTCCAATAGGGATTCTCCCACGGTTTATCTTTTTGCTTAGTTTCTCCAAAATTTTGTTGTTTAGTAGTCGTCGAAGTTTGCCATATATTGTTGTGCCCGTTATGATTTTTCAAATTTCCATTCTGATTTTTTTGAGATGTTGTCAAAGATCCTGGTTTCCAATCTTTCCAATAGGGATTCTGCCATGGTATATCTTGTTTCTTTGATGGAACCGAGGCTGGCGTTTTGTTATTACCCCAGTATGGATTCACCCATGGTTTATTTTGTTGTTTAGTTACTTCGAAATTTTGCGGTTTAGTAGTTGTCGAAGTCTGTGATGCATTATTTTGCCAGTTAGGCTTTATCAAAGGTACGTTCTGATGTAGTTGGGATGTGTTAAAAGATCCTGGTTTCCAATCTTTCCAATAGGGATTCTGCCATGGTATATCTTGTTTCTTTGATGGAATCGAGGCTGGCGTTTTGTTATTACCCCAGTATGGATTCACCCATGGTTTATTTTGTTGTTTAGTTACTTCGAAATTTTGAGGTTTAGTAGTTGTCGAAGTCTGTGATGCATTATTTTGCCAGTTAGGTTTTATCAAAGGTACGTTCTGATATAGTTGGAATGTGTTGGAAGATCCCGGTTTCCAATTTTTCCAATAGGGATTCTGCCATGGTATATCTTGTTTCTTTGATGGAATCGAGGCTGGCGTTTTATTATTACCCCAGTATGGATTCACCCATGGTTTATTTTGTTGCTTGGTTACTTCAAAAGTTTGTGGTTTAGTAGTTGTCGAGGTCTGTGATGCATTATTTTGCCAGTTAGGTTTTATCAAAGGTACGTTCTGATGTAGTTGGGATGTGTTGAAAGATCTTGGTTTCCAATCTTTCCAATAGGGATTCTGCCATGGTATATTTGGTTTCTTTGATGGAACCGATGCTGGCGTTTTATTACTACCCCAGTATGGATTCACCCATGGTTTATTTTGTTGTTTAGTTACTTCAAAAGCTTGTGGTTTAGTTTTCGTCGAAGTTTGTGATGCATTATTTTGCCAATTAGGTTTTACCAAAGGTACATTCTGATATAGTTGAGATGTTGTCAAAGGTCCTGGTTTCCAATTCTTCCAATAGGGATTTTGCCATGGTATATCTTGTTTCTTTGATTGAGTCGCGGCTGAAGTTTTATTGTCACCCCAGTATGGATTCACCCATGGTTTGCCTTGTTGTTTCGAAGATGTGACAGCATGAGGTTTGTAGTCTTTCCAATACGGATTTACCCATGGTTTATCTTGGTGCTTTGAGGATGCTATGGCTTGAGATTGATAGTGTTTCGAATCCAAAATTTCTTGCGAATCATCTGATTGCTCAGTAGACATCAAATCTTCCGGTTCACTATCTTTGCCACTCGAATTGTCCCATATTTTATTTCGTTGTTTTTCGAATGTTGGTGTTTGATATTCGTCATTTCTCCAAGATTCAATCGATGGTGTTGTTGATCGTGTATCATCTATTGTTGACGCTGGATTTTCAAGAACGTTTGTCTCCCAATTAGCATTTGTCCACAATATTTCATTCGAGCTAGGTAATGTTTCAGATTGGGTATTTTGGAAAAGAAAAGCAGGATCCTCTTGTAGAAATGAATTCTCCTTCTGTTTAAATTTAGAAAGAATAGAAGGAGCAGAACTCATTGCCGTATATGTAGTATGTTTATTATGTACTTGATCAGATGCTAACCAATATAAATCGTTCCATTGTTTATCATCATAACCGTCTTGTTCTGATGACGTTTGTTCTTGATGTAATGCAGACTCAATTCGAAAACTATCATCAGACGATGAATTTGATCCTTTATAACTAAAATTATCTGTAGAATATTCGGTTAAGTCAGACGATGTTACTACAGCATGATGTTGAACATGTGTTGGTGCAAGAAAACCTCCTCGACCACCGCTTTCATCTGATATATATTTTCCACCGGGATGAAATGAATTACTTGACGTTAAAGATTCAACACTTGAATTTCCTTGTTTCCATAATGAATCTTCAATTTCGTCTCGATCATTAATTAAAATAGAACCAGGTATGAGTCGTTGTATTCCAGGTTTCGATGAAGCACTATAAAAAAAACAAATGGTACATAATCGTAAATGAAAATGAAAAGCAAAAAGTCAATAATTTTAATATTCTTACTGTTGAATATTAGAACTCTCTATATTTCCTTGAATTATTGGTCCTGTTAGTGTTGTTGCCGGTAACCAATTAACACCCCAATATGGATTTATCCATTCGTTTGGTGTTTGTTGTTGCTGGTTATCTTGAATAGGAATATCATGAAAATCATTTCCAATATTTGTCATACTTTCTACTTCTGCGAAAGTACCATCGTCGATGTACATATCATTGATTGATCTAATTAATTCTTGATCATTATCATCATCATAATCATTTGTTTGTAATCTTATGTTAGCATCTGTGGTATGATCGAACTGTGTTATTGGTTGTTGTTGTTGTTCAATATCACTTCTGACATCATACCAAGTATCGCTCGCTGAAGTTCTTGATGTAATGTCTGATGTTACTGATGATGTTGTTTCGCCATCGGAAAGAACCTCTTCTGATGAGCTACGATATACTCCGCTAAAAAGCATATTTATTGTGATCGTTGAGTGGTATCACACCAAGTGAACGTGAGAAATACAAATTTTAATATACGCACAAAGACAGAGAGTGAATAGCGAAGGTTGGATATAATAACTTCAGTAAACCTGTCTATTTTCAAGTATAGATGTGCGTCAATGACAAACCAAATTATTTATGGCCATGAAAAAAAGAAAAAAGCAAATCATGCATAACCGTCATACGAAAAAAAATATTATAGTGAAGTATATTCATTGGATAAATGAATCATTATTCTATGCAACTATGTTTAATGTTGTTTTTTTTCATTAGCTTTTATCAACATATTTATTTTTGTGTTCTTTTTTTCAATTCATAAATCAAACAGTATATTTATGTGAAAGTGTTATTTTAATTGATATGATCAAAGATAATTTTCTTGTAGTTAAGAGCAAGACCAACAATATGTATATGTACGTGTGAAAATATTTCTTTTTTGTGGCAATAATGTCTATATAGTTATTATTTTTTGCTTCTCTTCCTTTTATACAAGCTGATAAAAGTAGTCGAGTGCATGCAACTGGATTAAAAGTCTTGTTCGTTCAACCAACCTACTCTCGATGTAGAGATGTTATGAAATAACTTCTTTTTTTTTTTTCGTGGTGAATTGTCACACGAGAGGTTGAAAAGTATGTATGATGTAATACCTAAGAGAAACGCAACGAGAGAGCGAGAGACTTTTTTCTGTATATCACGTAATCGTAGGTTGCAGTCGATTGACAATTTTTCTTTTTTTTTTTTTATCCTTATTGTGGTGTCTGTCTGCATATGTAAATTACAACAATAATAAACGTTTACCTATGTTTCGAGTGAAAAAATTCGTTCGAGTAAGTTCAAAACTATCAATTAATCTATCCATGAATGACAACAATACTGATGATTGTTGTGTATGTCAATAGTAAAGCTTTTTTTTCTTCTCCCTTTTTAACCTCATTGATTGTGTACAATACGAGAACATAGGGAAAAAAAGAGGCTCAAGTAAAGCGGACAGGTCAACTCTATTAGTATATACTCTCATTATATATCTGAGATACACTGAAAAATCGATGCCGTTTAATCGTCTACGACGTTGGGTAAACATTATTATAATTTAGATATTTTCTTAAAAATAAAAGAAATTAAAAAAACAAAATATATAAGATTTTCTATCTTATTTTTAAACTTATTTTTAGAGAGCATTATTGCTCTGTCGATTTGAGGTAAGCTTTAAAGTGTATGACAAAAAAAAAAGAAACGCATGTTTGATCGCATGAACATCTTGAATTGAAAATGAAATTTTTCTTCATTATTTTCTCATTTTATTGTATTCTTCAATTATTATAGAATCACGTCGATGATCATGTTTATTCAACATATGATGAAACCTTTGCCAGTGAATCTGTTTCATCAAAAGATACACACAGTCATTCAAGTATATATAAAACACTGTATCATAAACAAACATGACTTTTTTTAATACTTTAGGCTCATCGGATGGAGGAATATCATCAGGTCATCAAAGTTGGATGAGTAGTCAAACAAATGTTTATGATCAAATATGTTATGATTCAATTCATACTAACACAGATAATAATTCTCCATCGAAATATGCAGATCATTCCCCACCATATATTCCAACATATTTATCTGATGATGCAAGTGAGCATTATTATTACCGTTTACCAACACCATCGTCTTTAATAACAAATGAAACAATTCCACTAAAACCTCATCTTACACAACAGCAATCTAATTCAAAAAAAGAATTACATAAAGAATTAATTTATAAACAAAAAATGTAAATTCTTCGTTATTTTTTCTTTTATTCTAATAAAAAGAATACTTGATATTGTTTTTAGGGGACAATTATTACCAAAAAAACCTGAATTACTTAATGTTTTTAAACATCGACGTGATGAAGAAAAGAAACGTGAAGATGAACGAATGCGTGAACAAACAAAATTGGAACAAATTCTTGCACGACAACGACAAAAAATTGATGAAGTATATTCCATAAAAAAAAGAAGCAAGAAAAAAATTTAATTTTTTTCTTATCTGTTTTATTTTAGACAGAAAATGTTTGTTCAATATCCAGTAATGAAAGTGCATATTCAAATGAATTTGAATTTGTTTATCATCGAATTCGTCAACAACAAAAAAAACATAAATGAATTCTTTATTTTGACATTAATTTCTTTTTAATATGTTTTCTGTTCTTACAAAAAAATAATTTTTCTTTTGTTTTCTTTCTTTCTTCTTTCAGATAGAATATACTAATAAAAAAAAAAGGCTTTGCTCAAGTTTATAAAAAATAGACATGTCATTGCTTCCAATGGTTATTAATATACAAAATCGATTAGTATTTTTCTTATGTATTCTTGTTATTATATTTTGTTCATCATGCTCAACTATGATGATGCCAGGCAATTTATTTGATGTTGATCCATGTGTTACATGTAAAACAATAAGTGATAAATTTGTTGAGGTATGGTTTCGAATATTTGATATTATAAGAAAAAGAAAAACAATTTTTCTTCATAAATTTATAGAGTTATAAAAGAACAGCTAAAAGTAATTTTGGAGGGTAAGAATTTTCTAAGTTAAGAAATATTTATTCATAATATTTGTTCGGTTTCTTGTTTAGAGGTAATACAGATTGGGAAGAGAAAAAATTGAAAGGATATGCAAAAAGGTAATTATTAAATGATAATTGTTTTTTGAGATTTCTTTTGAAAATAACTTCATCGATAAATTCAGAATTTTCTTTTGATTGCGGCCAACTCTAGATATTTCATTTTTGTTAGTTAATAATAAGCTATTGAAGAATATAACGATATGAATATTCATATAAATTATTAAGGAATTCTGACAATAGCACAAACGTAATTCTGATGTTATTTCATCAGAATAAATCTTATGACTTAAAAGGATTTATCACGGTTACGAAATATTCAAAAATTTAATGAACATTGTTAAATAATTTCCTTTTATCTGTTAGCTTTCGGTATTGTATTACTCGATGATCATCGAAAAATTGAATAGGATTAAGAAAAAAATTCGGCTGTATTGATGCGATAAATCAATTCTAATATTAACCAAGTTTAGTTCATTGTATATAGACAAGAAGAACTCAAATAAAATGTTTATTTAAACAAAGCTCTTCAAACAAATGACCTTCCTAAGCTCTTCACTATTTCACGACTTTTTTGAAGGTTCCGATATTTAGTTATTTCTATTTCTGGGTCATTAAGTGTATTAAATCTCCTAAATGAAACATCTCATGTAATATTTTGTTTTTTTGTAAAATATTTTTAAATAAACATTTCATTCGTTTCTCATATAAATAAGTTGAACATCAATCTTTTCTCAATAGAAATTTTATTTATCGAGATACAAACTAATGAACTCAACAACAATCATGTAGATTACATGAAAATAATCTATTACTTGAAAGATTTGACATGTTTTGTTGCATCAAAAAACATAAAGCAGATGATATAGGATACTTTATATCAGAGAATGAGATTCTACTTAGACATATAAAGATATACCGAAAGAAAGACTATTAATAGTACATGAATTTTCTTGAAGTTCGTTTTCTGATTTTTCAGGGCGATTATTTTAATATTTCTTTCAAACCGTCAGAACCTTCATTACGAGTACCTAAAGATAGCCATTCATCGTTGAAAGTGTCTATTGACGAATCGATCAGTTAACTTACATTATTGAACTAAGGATTATGAGTGTGATGATGAAACTGTCTATACAGTCCAGTGTAAAGCTTCTTGCACTAACGATATGCTTAGCAATAGAGACGCGCAAATGTTATGAATGATCAGACAGGATTAAATTTTGAAAAGTTTAGTAGAATTTGTTCTTCAATAAAAGATAGAATAATATGAACAACAGTTCTTACGTTATTTTTAATCAATTCTATAAATTCTTAATCGATTAAATAAATGAAAAATTTAATTTTTAGTGAAACTCGTCTAATTGAAATAATGGAAAGTGCATGTTCAAAATCCGAATCTCAAGTAAGTTTACGACTATGATTTAATTGATCAATAAAAAAAAATATAAAAATGATTAATATAAAGATTAAATGATCAGTTTAATATATATAATTACAAGTAAAATAATATATTGTATACCAATGAAAAATATCGATTTTATGAGAAGAATTTTTTATTCGTATAAAATAGGGTATGGATGCGAGTTCGAATGAATTTTCATTTTATTCCCACTCAACTCCATCTCACACTCATCCACTTTTATGATCATTGTGCTCAGTTTCGGCTTTATAAACAATAACTTTTTTTATCATTCACATGATATAGCAAATAAATATTTGCTCTACATTAAAAGCCACAACTAGATATATGTGGACCAAGTTCTTTTGGTACCGGTCATAGTTCTGGCAACTTCTTTTCTAGTGGTCTCGCTCCCAAACCCGTATATTTCTATTCACAACGCTTGGCTTCGAGACATCTGCAATAAACTATTCTCCTATCTTCTCTGTAGTTCGTATAATGTTTTGAGATCACTCATTTCCAATTGGTGTTTTCGTTTTATCAACGTTATAAAAATTCGCTTCGTCAATTCAATATTTTTTGATTTCTTGTTTTTTGGCAAGATGTTTCGTTTCCATTTATTGCATCATTATCTTCCACAACATCTTCATATGCAACGTCACTTTCATATTTAGCAACTTGTATCACGCTTATCTTTTTACCTTATGAACTCTAAACCGAAGTCGGAGAAAAAGGATAGAAAGAAGGAGTGCGTACATGTATATTCTGGCATTATCTGTACAACATGGTATAAGCAAAGAAAAAATAAAAAAAAAGTTAATCACACTTTAGCGTATTTCAATATCTATACTTACTCTTTGACCTTTTATATTGTAACCTTCATTTACTGGTGTTTAAATCTATTAATACACCTCATTCATAATGAACTTACCATTTAAGTAATTTATTGATAAATCATTCATTTTATTAATTTATTTAACTTACTAATCAGATACATTCTTTCCTAAGTTTATATTGATTTGTTTCTTTTTTTCTTAACATAAATTTCGTTTTGTGTTTCATTTATATAGTGCAGTACTTTTCTTGAGAAATATGAAGATCAAATTGAAGAATGGTATCAAATAAGTTCACCAGAATTAATTGATAATTTCTATCAATGGTTATGTATTGATACAGCAAAAGTTTGTTGTCCTGAAGGAACATTTGGTAAAAATTGTCGACGATGTCATTATGGTGATAATCAACGTGTGTGTTCCGGCAATGGAAATTGTGATGTAAGAAGAGAAAATAATTTTTCGTTTTTCTGCATTTTTATTTTAATTAAAACAATCATTTGATATTATCATAGGGTGACGGTACAAGATCAGGTAACGGTCGTTGTATATGTAATACAAAATATAGTGGAACAAATTGTTCAAATTGTCAAAATGGTTATACAACATCAATAGATGAAAATAACCAAATCATATGTACAGGTAAAGATAAATAAATAAATAAGACTAAATATCTTTTATTATTATTTTATAGATATTGATGAATGTCGCTCAAATTTACTTCTTTCACCTTGTATTTTTTACAAATGTAATAATACAGATGGTGGATATGAATGTTATGGTTTGTTATTTTTTATTTCTTGGTTTTTTTTTTTTTTCTTTTAATGTCTTGTTTTTATTTAGGTGAACCATTCTTTCATCAATTACCAAAAATGAGTACATTAGCTGTTCTTCTTCTTACTTGTAGTATTTTAATGTATAAAGAAATGTATGGTCTTGCATCATTAGCTTGTACCATGACTAGTATAGTGATAATACTTTTTGCAAAAAATATTTTGTGATAAAATCCGGTGTTTAGGAAAAGAAAGCAAAGACTTTCAAAGAAAAGAAAAAATAATCTATAATATTAATCTTAGTATATTTGCTTTTGTTTTTTTTTGTTCGTTATTATTTTATTTTCTTATGTTGCTCTGTGTTTTTCTTACACTTAACCAATTGGTATCTCATTAAATGTTATTTCCAGTGGGATGGATTCTTTTAATGTCATATTTACTAATAGATCACGAACGAGTGATATGAAATTGATTTTGTTTTTTGGATAAACTAATGTTAATGGTTTAATGCACTATTCTGAACCTAGTTTGCTTGAATCAAAATCACAATAAAGATGAAAAAGAATCTTAATTCAAAGTTTGATTATGAATTATTTTATCATATGTCCGAAGCAAGGCTCGAAATGCGCTATTTGGCCTGGTCCGAATTTTATTTATTTTTCAAGGCAAATTTCTCATGAAGAAAAAAACAAAAAGTTTGATTTTAATTGTTGACCAATAGAATTATATGAATCGATCATAAAAGGACTACGATAAATTGAAATCGATCTTTAAAGCTGACAAACTCAGCGTTCAATTACAATTAGATAATAAAATTTTAATTGATTTTATTCTCAGTCTTTGTTGAAAATTCGTAAATGGGTTTCGCAACTAGTAACAATCAGGATTTATTTTTTGATTATGTGAACTTTTCAGAAGTGTTATTTAGCCAATAAATGAAAGCAGAGCATTTATTCGGTCCAATGATATTCTTTATCTACATGCAAGACTGCGTACACTATCAATTGTATTATGTAGCATGAATGTTACTAAAATAAAACAATTTTCACTGTGTACTAAAAATAGTAACCGATCGGATTCTTGGAAATTGATCAGTGAGCATTTTACCTCATTCAAGCTTATGGTAATAAATGATCGTGTTGAAGAAGTTGGAGTATTCATGAACGCATTTTGGTCTTTCAGTTTCATAAGTAATTCGACTTATCTCTCATTCTGTTTTTTTTTTCAATCATTAAAATATTCTGATCTTATCCAAGTCGTGATCACTATGATAATAAACATTTAGCAAATTCATAATTTGCGACCCGACAGAAATCTAAACCTGCCCGGTCTGTGAGAAAGATCTCTTCTGGTTGAACTGAATTATTCAGTCTGGTAGCCTATTTCGAATTAGGGGTAGCACTTTAACTTTAAGAAAAAGTTAAAGTTAAAGTGCTTGTGCCATAGGTAAGAAACGGTCATGCCCAGTTCTTGGGTCCTCATCTAGCTACCATAGGGGGGGGGGGGGGTACTCGGGTCCTCATATGGCTATCATAGGAGCGGGACTTGAGTCCTTAGATGGCTATCAGAGTGGGGATACTTGGGTCCTCAACAGCTATACTATGGAGATACCATTACATCTTCAAGGCCTCTACTATAAGGGTATCCTTAGGTTCTCAAGTGCTATACTATAAGGATAACTTTAGGTCTCAAGGTCTTATACTGTGAGAGTACCCTTAGATACTCAGGGCCTATACAATAGGCTATGGTATAGGCTTTGAAGACCTAAGAGTACCTTTATATTATAGCACTTGAGATCCTAATGATGCCTTAATAGTACAACCCTTGAGGACTCAAGGGTATCCTTGTAGTGCAGGCTTTGAGAACCTAAGGATACTCCTATAGTATAGCACTGGAGAACCTAAGTGTATCCCTATAGTACAGCACTTGAGGACCCAAGTATCCCCACTAGGATAGTTATATGAGGACTCCAGTACCTCTCATAGGACAGCCATATAGGGACTCAAGTACCCCTCCTATGATAGCCATCTGAGGACCTGAGTACCCTCGCTTGGGTAGCCATATGAGGACCCAAGTACTCCCGATAGGGTAGTTAGACGAGGACCAAAGAACTGGGCATGATCGCTTCTTACCCATGGCACAAGCACTTTAACTGTAACTTTTTTAAAGTTAAAGTGTTAAAATTTTTACTTTAATTAAAATGTTTTTAAAGTTAAAGTGCCACCCCTATTTCGAACCCTGATAAAGACTACAAATAGCTAGTTATAGTTAGAATTTAAAACAAATAAGATTAGAAATACAAAAACTTTCTTTTCAGATTACTGAAAATAAAATTGTTTTACAACACAGATTAAGTAATTAAAATTCTTCTTCATATATAAAACCAATTACAAGTTCACTCATTGTTCAATTGGTAATGTTAAAGGTTTGCCATTCCATTTTACAATAGACATCATATCAATAATATTAGCCAAGGTCCGAATAGATTGCCTATGTTTCAAAATATATTTCAGTATTATTAATACTGACTAGCTATGTTATCCAAATGTTTTGATCTCTGCCTATCAGAAAATGAATCTTAATCTAAAAACTACAATTTATACACAATAAACAAACTATAAATTTGATCGACTTTTTTTTTATAGTGCTCTTAAATCAGATGAATCATTCTACATTGAATCAACAGTTTCTTTATGCACACATGAAGTTCCTATGATTAATAAAGTTTTTCCAAAAAAAAATGATTCTAATCTAAATAGCGAACTTTAACTTGATTAAACCAATCCATAACATTTCGAAACATACAATTAAATAATTGATCCAAATCATACTTGAAACAAAACCTATTCATTATATTTTCTATTACTCAATCGTATTGATTATTTCATTGGTCAACGCCAATCTGCTTCTTTTATAGATAAGAAATCAAATTGCATCATGCATAACTTTCTATAATCATGTACATATTTTATTTGCATGATTTAAATTAAATAACATACAAATTTTGTCATTAAATATCTGACTTTAAATAATAATCATATGAATTTTTCAAGTGTAAATACTTCAATACTATTGTTCTCATCTTTAGCATCAATCATTGAATCTACTATTGTATCAGTTAGACAAAAATTGAATAACACCTACTTGACGATATGGATCATTGTTTGAACGATTTTTTTATATATTCACAGCCATGTTATTCTATAAATGATTTAAAAACTTATTGAAGCAATCACTGAGTATTGGATTATCACCGTTTACTTTTGTTTGTCTTGAAAAATCAAATCTTATTCAATAATATACTGCTCTAAGAATCATTTTAGCTGTATACATAGTTAATTGTTTGTGACCTTTTTCCAACTGATAAAAAAAACCTTGTACATAAATAACAAAGATTATATAGCTTTAGATTCATATGATTTGATATATTTCAAATAAACATAACATTAATTATTGTTTAATTAAATAAAAGATCTCATAAAATCTACGTGAAATTCAAGATTATAAGAATATGAATATATCTAAGTACCTATCATATTGTCCTTCTCTATATTTGATTTTCGTCGGATTTTTATGATTGACTTTTCTCGTATACAATTTTTCTATACGTCAAATGCTACGGGAAAAAAAATACTAGAAATAATTTATTGACAACTCATTGTTAGTTTTTAATGAAGTACCCATACTTGTCTATTCTTATCTAAGAACATAATAAAAAAAATCTATGTTAACAATATCAGTCAACATCTATTGACGGGATCAAGGATAAGGAATCAAGAAAACAGTTTGTGTTTTATCACTTCCTTTAGTCGACTTCCATTTTCAATTAATTGTATTAATTTTGTTATTATTAATACATTTGGTTGTCTTTTCTTTTCTTTTCTTTTGTTCCTCTCTTCAAGTAAGCATGATCTATATATCCGACGGTGTCATTAGATGATCATTAGTAAATAAAGAAAATGACTATTCAAAATCAATTCTTCCATTGTTTATACTGTAAGTATCAATCAACCTTGTCTATCATAAAATAAATCAAGCTTAGCCTAATTGAATAAAACAAAACAAAAAAACAAAATTTCTCATTTGTCTAATGAGAATTTGATCATAACGAATAGACCGACAGTTTTTAAGGCAAAATGTTTGCTTGTTTTTGGCTCCCTTTTCAGTGTTTCCCAGAAGTCGAAAACTATGAACTATTACTAGAATGTTGTGCTGTTTCCAAATTTAGGCTTAGAAATTTTCTTAAGACCAATGTGATCATGTTTTAAGAGGTCCAAAAAAATAGTTTAGACTGCAAATTTTTTTGTACAATTTTGAACTAGCATTGTTGCAATTCGAAGGAAAATGGTAATATCTTTATTAATATATCAACTAGTAGAGCTGCAATCACTCTACCAAATGTACCATTGGAGATTATTTTTTTTCTTGTTTCTCTTAAACCTTCATTGTTGACCAAAAAGTGTTTTGCATAGAAAGGAGTTCTTGGTACAGTGCCAATTGTTTCTCTTACGTAAAAGTTACAACTTAGTTCGATATAAAATTTTATAAAGAAGTGTTCGCTCGACAAAAAAAGCGACTCGAACGTATTTCGACACCGTCGAAAAGGGACTTACAGATGTTAAGGAAAGCCTATTGTTTCGCCGTTTAATGTAATTTTTTTTGATCTTTTAAAAATTTCTTCACTCGTTTCAAACAAATATGGACACAATATTTCTAATTCCATATTCAAAGAAAGCTCAAATTTCTGATCATCATCCATAGTTTTTCACTTGTCTGATATACTTTCAAGTAGATCAAAATGAGTAGACCTGAGATAAAAGTTTGAAGCTCATATTCAGCAAAGTGCGCAATATGCTAGTTTTAATCTAGAGCTCTTGACTATTTATAAACACAGTTTCAATTGAATCAATAACAAACAAATATTTTGTCTCAAAACTTTCGGTCTAGCCATGATAAACAAAAAATAGATTGATATGAAATAAATTTATATTGTAATGCTAAGATTACTGGTACAGTTAACAAATAAAACAAATCACACAACAATAAGGACAACACACAAAACACACGACACTTTACAAAAGAACAATGTTTGTGTTTTTTTTTCTCTTCAGGTTCTTGTTTTTTTCTATGGAATGACATAAATCTTCGATCTTCGTTTTGTTTTTTTATTTAACATTTTTGATTTAATTCTAATTTTCTAAAACGATTCATACGTTGTTCCATACGTGGTCTCCATTGAATAACAACAGATGTACGATCAAGACTTAATGATGTTTGCATTTGATCATAAAAACCCATTAATAAATATTGTCGATCAAGTTTTAAACGAGGACATGAGCATTGAACATCTTTACGTAATATCCATATCCATTGTTCACTATCTTGTATACGATTAAGACGATCTTTATAAACACGTATTATTGTTAATAAATATGATACCCATTGACCAGCATCATGTCGATTAGTTACACGTGCATGAATAGCTAAATAAATCGAAAAAAAAAATATTGATTTCAATGACATAGGACTTTCTTTTTAAACTTACTATAATCTCGTTTACAATATTTTTTAAAATGTAAACGATGACTATAATAACGACATGCTCCACAATATTGTTCTATATCTGTGGATGGATTATATTCTACAAGTGTTTGAGGTACTGTTGTTGATGTAGTTGTTGGATTATTATAAATATCAACATCTTGTTCATGATAATCATCTGTGCTATCTTGTCGATGATAGGTATTATACAATGTTGGTAATTGCAAATCATATGTTTCTAAGAGAAATATTTGTTTGTTTTTTGTTAAAGAAAAAATGTTTCTTTTTTCTGTAGAGTTAAACTTACTAATACATGGAGCAACAGGTGATTTTGTTTGTTGATAACCTTTCATACATCGGTCACATCTTAAACCAGTAACACCATCTTTACATAGACATTGTCCTGTTGTTTGATTACAAACTTTACCACGTGAACCCACCGGATGACAATTACATTCTGAACGAAAATAAACAAAAAAAGAATTTATTAAGCATTGGCAAGCACTTCAAGGTTTGTCTGTTTATCTGGCGATAACATTCGTTACAAGTTAGTTTATTGCAAATTTTATATTAATAGGTCGTACAGACAAATGATTATATTTATTTGTCTTATTATAACACAGACTGAATAAATACATTATAACCAAATAGTTTACGTATTTTTGTTTACGACTGCAGATTCAATTAAGAACTAACCGACACAACACTTTTTTAACAATTATCTTTCCTCTTCACAGTTAATCTAGGCCATCAGAAGGAATGAATTTCCACTTAACCTTGACAGAATGATCGGTGTTTCCTTTTGATATCATCCTGAAAAGGTCATCAATAATTTTCTTTCTATAGACATATTTCTACACCCTTCCGTTCATTGACAAATATATATGCTGCATATACATCTCTCATACCTCATCATGGAAATCTAAACAATAGGGAGAAAAAAAGAGAAGCTTCTATCATTCTATACTTAACCCTAATGAGTAACATGTATTGAGACGTAATATAAAACAAGGCTAACATAACTAATATATTTAGATGCAAGGTTAGTACAAATAAAGTGAAGTATATATATACAAAGATAGATTGAAAAAAGAAATGAAAACAGAAAAAAATCCTAATTAGGAAAACTAAGAATGAAGAAAATATCTAAATTGATTCATGCATTATATTATTTCTATTGTTTTCTTTTTTTCATTCATACCTTTACAAATTTCTGGATGTGCTATTGGTAAATTTGGATCTCGATAGTATGTTTCTTTGCAATAACTACAATGACGACCAACAGTATTATGTTTGCATTGCATACAAATTCCACCTGATTTACGACCCGATAGAAGATAGAGTTCTTTATTGAAACGACATTGTCTTGAATGATTGTTGCAATTACATGCTACAAATATGTGAAATATTCTAAATCTATCAGTAAGTAAAATATAAGAAAAAAGAAAAGTTTTCGCTTTGTCTGCATTTTCATGTCCAATAAATAAACAAATAATGATGTTTATTCATATACAGTTTTTATGTCTTTGATTTGTTTATACCACTTCGATAAACATTTATACTAGTCATTGATTGTATCAGATTACGTGTAAAACGTTCATAACAATAATAATATGATCGGTCAGATATATTATGTTAAAATTCCCTATTAAAACGACACTTTGTTGAATGATTATTGCAATTACATATTAGAATTAACCTTTGGCATGTGTGTATCTATTCTTAGTCCTTTTCTCTTCTCATTGCACGACGTGTTAGAACATAGAATACATGATCTTATATATTTGGTAGTATACATAATCAAACGCATATGTGCAACTTTGTAAATCTTAAGAAATAAAACTACATCTTACCGACACATTCATTTGCGTCACGCGGTGTTGCCCGAGCCCACGGTCGATCATAATGAAATTCTTTACATCGTTCACATTCATCACCTGCTGTATTATGTTTACAATCACATACTAAACGGCCATCACTAGGAAAATAAAAGGAAAACAAAGAATAATTAATAAGAGCTTCTCTTTAAGGATCATTGATGTCGTCATAGATGCATGTAATCAACGCTCTCAAGCACTTTAACATGTACGTATATGGGTCAAAAGAATAGGATCAAAACGTATATGAAAACAAATTTCAAGTGATGTATGTGAAAAGGAAATATGATCAATATGAAACATGCTTCTGATTTTTCAAGTGCATCGCTATGTGATGACTTATCATTAAAAAAAAACAACAGCATCATCATTCAAAAGTTCTCATATATATATTAGTTTGTCAACTTCCGTTTTTTCATTTTATTCCCTACTGAGTAACAAAATCATTAACAATAGAAACAATTGATCTTGATTGATCATTTATGAAGCAAACAACAAAAAAACGAAGAAAAAGAAAATGTATAAATTACTATTGTAACGATCAATCATCATCATACACCTTTTTCAATTCTGTTTCTCATTGAATATTCAATTGACACTTGTCCAATGTTACATCATCATACAACAAGCATTAAGATGGTCTATATCTATCTCCGACTGATAGTTGGCATTCCAAGGACATTTACTGATATAACGATATCATAGCAAGGGTGAATATGCTTGTTTGCTCTAGTAACCTAAACAAATAAGATCAGAAGCCTGAACTTCTGTCATTCTATACATATATGACATTTGTCTATGTATACTTGTGATGATGAACAAATCTCATTTATTTGAGTAAACGTTATGTAGAAGAGATGATCGATTTGATGCACCATCATTTCTTTATCACATTTCGTCTCACACATACATATGTGATGCATTTGGATGAACCAAATAGAGTACAAAATATAATGTGTATGATTCATTTTTACAGCTTCTATATGTATTATCAATAAACATCAGATCATAAAAAAAGAAAGAAAAAAGAATTGTATTCACACTTCCTAGACATGTTTAATTAAATATCTTTTTTTTTGGTTTGTTTCTCTCGTTCTCTCTCTCTCTCTCTCTTCTCTTATTCATGGTGTCAATCATCTCATCTTTCAAATACATATTTATCAATTCTGATTTCAATATTCATGGTCAATTGATTTTATAATAAGAAAAAAAAAAAGAATGAATGAATGAAACTTGATCTAACGAAACAAAAATGTTTTAGATATTTCTTATCAAAAGAAATTTTCTACAAGGATGGTGTATTTCATACCTATTTGTAATACATTTTGATGCATGCCCATTGCATTTACATCGTCCACCAACAGCAAAATCAGCTATAGAATAATAATTTTTATCTGTATTTGTTGATAATAATACAATTTTAATATCGGTTGCTGTAACCCAGTCTTGTAAAACTGGACTCGTATCGAATTCATAGGCTGATGGGCGACCTTCAAGTGTACTAAATGCAATACGTGATTCACTAATTGATGATGATAATTGTAATTTAGTATCAATACATAAAGCTTCTTGCTCATTTGAACGTGTTATTATTCCCTGTGAACTTTTATTAAAAATTTCTTCACAACTATTTGAATAATATTGTAATGGTATCCATGATAACCCCTTTTTTTTCAAAAAAAAAATTAAAAAATATATATATATAAGAATATTTTCATCATACCATATCCATACTCTTAAAAATAGCCATAGAATCTGGTTTAGTATCTGAACAAAATTGTAAACTAATATAAGTTAATTCAAATTTTTTATTTAATGATAATATTAATGAAATATTTTCTCCTGATTTAATAAAGTCTGATTGCCAACATGTTAAATTATTTGGATTATTAATATCAGTTAAATAATCAACTGAATAACTTGTATTTATTTGTGATGCATCACATAAATGACATATATTTTTATTTGAACAATATTCTCTTATAGGATCACCACATGTTGATGATGCATAGATTGTTTTACGAAAAGCTGCATTTATAAAATCGGGTATACATCGTTGATAACGATTATGACGATCAATACATGAATCATCATGATTTGAATAAAACATTCGATACCAACGATTTGCTGTACATAATGAGGATAAAAATAATAGAAGATATATTAATTTTGTTAAAAACATTCGTTTTATTCGTTTGCTTTGATTTTGTTGAAATTTTTACATTCTAAAATAAAACAAAGTGAACACATGTTGTATCCTTTCTTATTGCTGACGTCAATTTAAGATGTTATATATGAAATTTGAACAAATGTGCGGCTGCCTGTGTATGTGTGGATTGGTGGATGTGGGTGTGTGTTTGTATGAGTGCTATTATTTGTATAACACAAGAGATTGAAAGAGAGAAAGCATAAAGAGCAAGAAAAAAAATCATGATATATTGACATTAAACTTACTTCATATTCTTGTAAAAATGCTACTCCTATTATTGCACGAACGAAAACTATAGTGATTTCATTTACTTTGATTTTTGGCAGAAGAAGCAATACATATATAACAACAGAGAGAATGATTTCTCTGTTTCTCCTCCTTTCTCTTCTATAATCCCTTCTTGACTCTTCTCTTGTTCTAGCAAGATGTGTTCATTTACACAGAGAGATTTCTCTCAATATATATATATATATGTATGGCATGTTCTCTTTCCGGAGAAAGAGAAACGGAATACGCAAGCATATGAGAAGAAGAGATGGAAGACGATAGCGCTGTGAGAGAAGACGTACTACAATTATTATGGAACAAGAAACAGACGAACGGTGGCAAAGTTTTTTTAATTAGTCGTACGCACGACGAGCTTTTATTGATGTCTGACGAAGAAAAAGAAGCAATTTTCAATAAGAATATATGAACAAAAAAAAAAGGAGAGCGCTTTCTGGCTCAAATAACTATATTCACAACTCAATAGGTTTTTTTTATCGAATATATGAGAAAAAAAACAGTAAGTGTTTAACTATATCAATAAATAGAAAATAGTTTTGAGAATTTGTAATATAGAATCTTGGAGAAAAATATTCTATATTACTCGAAAAACACGATGTTTATTTCGAACATTAATGATGCTATTAGATGAAATTAGATAAAGTATTTCTCAAACATTCTATCGACTGTTAATAATATTTTTTTGTCAAAAAGTTTGACTAATTTAGTTTTATTTTCGATTGCACTTTATTACTCTTCAATGGTGAAAGCATGATAGAAAAAGAAGAAGATGGTACCACTAAGTAAAGTGAATGAGTGTTAATTAAATAAGCTTTTATATCATTTTATCATTCAAGAATAGTACTTATGTATGTATTTCTCTCGATATAATCCATTGTCATTATTATTCATAGTCTTCTTCTTTTTTTTTGAACTATTACGTATTCTTAACGTGTTTTTCTGCTATTGAGTGTCTTATGACTTATCATGATCATCACAATTAGATGAATATGAATACCATCATCGAGCATTATGTTGTCTATCTTGATAATCATTATGATGATAAAAAAAAAAGAGCAGTATTGATTGGAATCAATAGTGGATATAAACAAAATAGAATATAAGATGGAATATATTCAATTTTGTGTATTATTTGAAGACAAAAAATTATAGTTATAATAGCCAGTTTTTTTTCGATTGGCGTTTTAGAAAGATATTCTAGAGATTTAAATACATTCAAAATCAGGCTGTCATATAGATATATTGTATAGCATAATTCATTATATGCCACTTTAACATTTATTTCGGTTGAATAAAAAGTTAATAACATATCATAATTCAATTACGACAATGAAAACCCTTCGTAACTTTATGAGAAGATAGAATCTATGTTCTTTTTTAAATACTGATTTATGATAATTATTTTTCGTGCGATATATTTAGCGTTTGTACTTTTCTGGAAATAACAAGTTAACATAATCACAAACAAGTTTTGTGTTTAACGTATATTTCTAAGAAATTAGTGCATTTTTTCTCGATAGTTTGTTTTAGTTGTTCTGGTTAATAATTCAGAATTATTCAATACGGGATGCAGTAAATGTAACGAAGCGATCTACTATGAACTGACTCGTGAACTCATAATTTACTAATAAGATAACATATCCAACTGTTGAACATTGTATGACCTTAATTGAAGATATGGCCGTTTTAGTGAGTTTTATGCCGTTGCGTCAGTTAATCATGAAAAACTCAATTCTAAGATTTTCACTTGACACTTTGTCTTTAGATAGATCTTACGGGCGCTAGAATATCCGAAAAATTTCACCTCAATATCATGTATTCTTCCTGATATATCGAGCATTCGACGGACGCTTATACATCACACGGCAAGCTATAGAATTGAGTTGTCTTAGACACTCATTATCTCAAGAAAAATATATTTATTTACGGTTAAATTTTTATGATATGTTAGCAATTATCAGACTTGTCAATGAACAAAGTGATAGGTAAAAATTGCGTAATTAAGTTTTTCATAAATGCCTGACCCAGAAGCTGAAAATCCACTAAATGGTCATAACTATAGCCCGGCATGTATAGGATCGAAGCCGTTTAGGACTTTCCTACTTTCACTGAGTCCTATTCTCATAGTCAAAATATGAGATCTTATGTTGTTCAACAGTAAGATATGTTCCTTCGTAAGTCTAGAAAAACTTAGTAGGATTAAAATCTAGAACCTTTCTTTCTGGTCTTGTCTTTGTAATGGTAATATGGCAATTTATCGTTCAATATTTTGAGAAAAAAGACTGAATACAATTATCTTAATCCATATTCTTGGCATTATAGCAATTTAGCAATTGAAAGAATTGACCCTAATTTTCGATCAGAACGAAATGCTTCAGTCTCGAGATATAGTGTAACCCTCTCTATAGTGGATATCTAAGGGATCCTCTCAAAGTGTCCACTATACGAGGATATTCACTTTTTCAAGGTTTTTTACTTTTTCGTTCAGTAGTAATTACCAGATTGATCAAAGAATATCATCCTGCCTTTCTCTATATCATTTTGCATATAGGATGTTTCGAGAATATTTTATATCGTAATTTCTTTCATAAAAAAGTTTTTAAATATAATCTATTGAAAATCACTTTTTAAAATTTAAATTATGGAACCTCTTTTTTTTGCATAATCCATTGAAAGCTACTTATTTAACACGAACTATAGAAAATGGTTTTTTACATAAATTATTAAAAACTAGTTGAATTTTATCAAAACTTTTTTGAAAAGTCAGTTATACAACTTTCTTTAAATGTTTTCGAATCAAGATAAAGGTCAGATATCTTTGTCTCGAGTTCGCTGATAAATCCATGAAGTTCAAATTTTTCTTTCGACGCGAATTGATGTAATCTCCGCAGAATATCGAGAGCTTCAGGCAACATTTGAGTTATCTCTTCAATTGAGTCCTCTTCTTCTATGTCGTCGATATTGTCGATGGCATCATAATTGACAATTTCAACAAAGAAATCGCTGTTGTCGTTCCATTCATGGAAGACAGAAATGTTGGAGTCGATGTTCGCAAGCTTCAAAGCTGACATCCGATCACTACCGATGCACAACTGAGTGAGAAGATCATTAAGTTGTTTGATTGAATCTTGATTTTGATCATCATCCATTGACATGATATCATTGTTTGAATTTTGTTGATCAGATGAACTACAAGAGAAGCCAGCTTCATGAAACGTATTATGAATCGTGTTATTGGTAACTGTATTTCATGCTTCATTAATCCATCGAATAGTATCAACTACCGTTACTATAATTTGATCAATACTATGGGTCATGATGCATTGAGAAATTATGTGTTTCACGAGCATTCGACGATAATGACATTTAAAAGAATGGATAATACCTTGATTCAGAGGTTGTACTATGCAAGTTGTGTAGGCTGGAAAGAAAACCAACTTAATGTTAGATAACTGCAAGTCGATGGGATGGCAAGGTGCATTATTAAGAAATAGAAGAATATTTTGCGAGAACTTTTTTGTTATTTTCTCATTTACATCGCCAAGCCATCAAGAAAAAGAAGTTTTGCATTCATCCATGCCATTCTATTAGCTTTTCTTATTACAGGAAGGTTGGCTATGTTCAAATGTTTGAAACAACGTGGTTGATCAGTTTTTCATAAAAACAAACAAGATTTTTTCTGAAATTTGTTTATAAAAAACTTACCAATTACTAAAAGTTTCAGTTTATCGGATCCACTCCAATTACAACAGATCAAAACAGTATATCGTTCTTTCGAACACTTTCCTCCTTTACATTGCTCGTTGTTGAGAACAAGTGATCAGTTAGATATTGCTTTGAACAATAGTGCTGTTTCATTTGCATTGTACACATCGTTGTTCCTGTATCCATTAATAATTATCAGAAGTCGGTGTTTCCATTCTTCCATTGTCGTTTCACATACATCTGCACTTTCCGTCTAGCTTTGTCTATGTCCAATCATATACCGATTTCGAAATTTTTCCAACCACCCGTTAGATGCCTTAAATCTACCTGGTTAAAGACCGAATTCTTCGGCTATCTGCCGTGCTTTTTCTTGCAATAATGGATCTGATATCGGAATGTGTTTTGCTCGTTGAATCGTGGTGTGTGTCGGTGTCGATGTGTATTGGAATTGTTCTCTAATTGAACTCGATGACGGTAAATGAGGTCCATAAAAAATAATAGAATCTTTCAAATTAATGAAAGGCTTTTGTTCAAGCATTGATGGAATGAGGATAGACACATTATAGGCCAGCCACTGATGAGCACTGAATCGGTTAGGTAAAGGTACAATGAAATGACCCAGAATAAGAATGAACAAGTTAACTCGATAATAATCTTCTGCTGTTTGTGCTGGCGCATTTGATCGGTACATTTGTTGACTAGCTCTTCATATTACCATCAATTGAGCACCTGAAGGAAATTTCAAATCACAGCATTAGAATTGAACTCGTGTTTCTGATATGTTGGCAGAGCTGGCTAATTCAATGGGAGAATAGATGAATCCGATTTAGAACGACATTGAATTGATCGTTTGCTGAATTGCATTGTCAAGTTCTATTTCTTCATATAGAATATGACTAATTATATATACTGTTTTGTTCTTCGAATATTTGATCGTTTAACAATGACAGTTCTCGTACCTAATAATTTACACAGTTGAAGATCATCATACAGTTCCTTGTTTCTCATTTGTTTGAATATGAACTAGATGTCATCCACTAACTGCTTACAATTCGTAATATCAGTGCCTGATGCTTGTAATATAATGACGATATCTGTTTCCTCCTTGATGTTTGTGTCGAAACAATCCACGATGAATTGATACAATTCTCGAAATGTGATCACAGCATCGTGCCTTTCGACCCATCTCGTATTACAGGCATTTGCCAACGTTTTATCTTTGACTAGTTTATGATCTGTTTGAGACGCAATGTTCGTTTCGATGATGATTTGAAATAATTAGAGATTTGTTTTTATAGAATCAATGCAATTTTGAATAAAAGTAATAAAACATTAAATCGAGTACTGTCAAGTTAAGACTATGTGATGCACAGTGATGGTTAAGTACCGCTGGAAATAGGCTTTGAATATATGCGCGGCATCTCTAAAGATTAAAACGCAAAACATTAGAGTTATAGATGTAAACGCTGAAAAAAAGAAATGAAAAGAAATTTTCAGAAGAGAACGTACCAATCAATTGCCGAACATTGCTGGGCATTCATCATATGTCTGGCTTACCATGAAGTTTGGATCAAGACCGAGATTTTTTTAACGCTTCAAGAACTAATTGAACCAAGCCTTCCCAGGTTCGATCTTCGACTGATAGAAAACTAATAAATTTTTCTTGATCATTGTCTTTAAACATGTATCGAAGAAAAAATGTAAACTGTTCGATATTGATCACCTCAGTGATCTTATCACCGATTACAGTGAACAATTTGGCATGCTATATTTCAGTAATTCTTTGTTTCCGAATTAAATGACCGCAAATTTTCATTAGTAGATTTTGTGTTGTTTTCGAGATTCATGTGGTACTTTTGCAAGTTGTTGATAGATTGTTTTTTAACATTGAATCACCAATATCAAATCGATATCGAAGTACCGCACAAAAATTATCTAGTACAAATATTCAGTTAGTAAAACAAAACTAGGTTATTTACTTACCTTCTCCTTGAACAATAGACTTCATACTCAAATCGCTATCATTTTCGTGCCTTTACAACGGAATGATGCTGTGGCCACAGAGTATAATTGTTTTGACAATACGTGTTAAACGTTTTCAATTTTTGATTTTTCTCCAGTTTCTGTTTGTTCAATAGCAAATCATCGACACCGTCGCATTTGTTTTGCTACATAGAAATGAATTTTTTCGGCATCCAGAATGTTATCTTTGTGATAATTGTTTGCTTTGTGTCTAATTATTAGTCAGTTGATGCCTAGTAGTTTAGCTTATTACTGATAAGGTGAAAGAACAAAATGACCAAGTTCATTGTTACCAAGTGATTCCACGAATAGAATATAAAGTACGCTAAAAAGATCAGCTTTTGACGGTTTTGACACATAAGTTGGCCTTCGACAGTATTCTTTTTCTTTTTGTTCGATGAAAACTTCACTTGACATTTTCGTCGGAAACAACATATTGTATCAACAGCAAGTACCATAATTCATCTGACAATATCAATCAATCGTTATTTATTTGCAATATCGTCTTGCAGTTCCACTGAATCTAAACTTGATGAAACATCTGGTAATGTTTGCTGGTACTTGTTTATTTTGAGATACATGAATATTAGTCGAAGAAACGAGAATCGAGTCAAAATTGTCAACTAAAGTATCTATTACTACCTCAATTTTATCAAGATAGCTGTTTATGTTTGCATTCAAAACTGTTACTGTTGAATTTTCACTTCTACCACTGTAGAAGCTAAATGAAGAGAGATCTTTAAACTCATTGACTCAAATAAATCCATGGACTGATTGTTGGTTATTTCAATGTTACTCTTCAAACAATCATCATCTATATCACAAGATTGGAGATTGCATCACAAGTAAAAAATATTTTAGACAAGAAATAAGACTATTAAAGTAGGAATATCTCAGTTATTGTTCTTCTCTTGAATTGTTAATTTTAGAATACAAACACTAGAAACTTAAAAATAGTAAGACCTGCACACTCTTTGTCTCTGTAAATCTCATAGAAATCAAAGAATATTTGAGATATAACACATACAAATTACAAAGGCGGGAGCTGGGTGCCCTCCACGGCTTTCTTTCTCTTCCTCCACACTTTTTTTTTGCTATAGATCTCGTTGGGTATCAAGCGCATTCTGGTTACAAAAGTGAAAAGATATTTTTTGAATAAAATTTGATAGAAACAAAACAGAGAGCTGTAGTTTTCATCGTTCGAAGGAGAAGACGAAGATACATCGAATCATATATTATAGGTTTTCCTAGTGCATTGTCTGAAGTTTGTTCAATCAATTATCTAAGTGTCGAATAACTTGGTTTTTTATCAAAAATAAAACAGCAAAAAATAATTCTCACCGAAACTGCTACAAAAATCACTTTAAGTTTCGACTGAAATATCTATAACACCTGAATAATTATTTCTAAACATGTAAATCTTGTGCAGTTTGATGGATCCTCCATGGTCACTTTAAATACGCATCTGACAATTGAAAGTTCGCTGTAAATATCTCACTAGCTAGGTTTCTTTTCAACGAGGTCAATTGAAAATCTTGAAATAATCTAGTCAAAAAACTTTATAATATATGATTCGCTGTGTCTTCATTCTCTCTTTTGAACTATGAAAACCGCATCATACGTAGCGATGCATGACAGCCATGTCCATCAGTGTTAAAAATCAACAGAGAAGCTTGAAAGACTTCAAAAATAAATTCTTTTAGGAAAATAACGTCATTTAGTTCTGTCTGGAGGTTCAGAAACCCTTGTGACATCCTTGAAAAAATCTCATCATAAAATCAACAATTTATCGTGGATTCGAGAGTAGATACTTTGCTCTATCTAACGAGTTATAAATCACAGAATCCATAAATTTGACCGAAATCAACTTTTCTGAGGATAGGAAGCTTAAATAGGTTTCCGTAAGCGCTTAAATCAATGTTTTCAAAGTTTTCATCTAAATATTTACTAATTTATCAAATGTTTTTTAGGAAAAAGAGGATCGATTTTGATATATGATAATACAAATGAATGCTATTAATCAAGATCAACCGGAAAACAAAGACGGTCAATGAAATACAACAGTGTATTAATACATTAAATATACGCTAATCAAATAATGAAATCCATCTTGTGGGACTATTAGATGACTCTTCATTAGTTGTAACAAAACAGTCAACATGTATTGTGTCTTGTTACCGCACTTTTCTTTTTCTTCTATCTCTCATGTATTAACAAAAACTTATTTACATTGGAATAATTTAAAACTTATATGCTGACATTTTTTCTTTCGATGTTGTTATTATAATATTCTATCATGTCTTTTTGATTGAAGACATTTTCCCTTAATTGAAAAAAAAATGTTTGCAAAGTAAAGTCGAGTGAGCGAGAAACAAAAGTGACCAAACATTAGAAAATCTCCGAAACACGGAATAACGGAAGATAAGAAAATAGCCGCATTAGGGGAACGTCCGCAAATAGATATAATAGTAAGATGATCAGTGTAGATAGCTCGATTAGAGTATAGATAGTATGGACAAGATGATCCCGTGACGGGGATCAGAACTAATACTTTTTCTTTAAGAGTGATATCTTTCATGGTCGTGGAAAACTTGTATTGAATATCATATTCTCATCACCAGAGTTAGAACCGGTCCGGTTATTTTTTTCCGATCCGACCGAATAGGACCGAATTTTTGTCAGTCCATCATTCCAAAAATGTTGTTTGCATTCAACAATTATCTCTACTGAAAATGGTGTTTTTATGACATTTTCAAGTCGAAAGAATGTGTCTGCGAAAGACTCAATAGTTATCTTGTCTTCGACTTGACTATAAACGATTGATTGTTTTCTTTATATCTCTATCGATTTCTTTCTCGTGTCTCTTACTTCAACACAGATCGGATAATTTATCTTCTTGTAGTACTTAGGCAGTTACCTAAAGCAAGAAAAATAAATATTTACATTTTTGTGCTAGATTTGCTATACACTTGCTTTTTTTCTTTTTTTCGACATTAAGATAAAAACCAGATTTAATCAGAATAGCTAATTTATATCTATATCTGGCTCGAAAAGTTGGCGTATCTTGCTATAAAATATGATGGTGAGAATTTCATTTCCAAGTTTTAGTTTCCAGTTCAAATTTCTACACGTGAATATTCATGTTCACTTCTCTATTATTTTACGTGAACAGGTACTTTTATGGATCGTTATTTTCGCCGGATTTTTGCCAGTTTGACTGTGAAATTCATTCGGTTGGTTACTGATCTAACCGAACTGAACAGAAAAAAGCTGTCAGGCTCCAACTCTGCTCATGACTTATGTGTTCTAAAATTCTATGCAGTAATTATTTAGTAACAGCCACTTCAATATTTGTTGTTACAATTTCAACAGTAAAATGAATCCTTTTTTCGTAAACAGCAGAGTTTTTGAACACATTAAACATGCAAAATAAATGAAACATTATTAAATTAAAAAAAGAAATGAATCTCCAAAAGAAAGAATATCATTTTTTCACATAATAAATTTTATCTTGGTTCTACTATGCGACCATTCCTCCTCAATTGACCAAAAAACAGTCCTTTTCGATGCATTCTCTTTCGAGTCTTTTTTAAATAATACAAACCGTTGCGATCGCAATGTTTTTCATTTCAAAAATCAGATGATTTAGAAAACTAAATTCATTTATTTATTGTACCCATTTCTTCATAGATATTTTTATGTTGTTTTAGTCAAGGTTATTTTTGTTTCTATCATAGTTTTGTAAACAAAATTTGACACAATATTCATTAATTGTATTTATTTCTTCAGAAAAACGAATTCTAATTAATCTTTATTCTCAAAATGGATCTACCAATGTTGTTTTTTTTTCTTCTCTTCTTTATTACATAGAAAAATCTAATTGAAAAAAGATGATAGAACATCATATGGAGATAGACAGAGAGAAAAAGGAAGGAGAAAAAAGTGATCGTTAAGGAATTCACTGAATGATCTTGTTGTTTTTTCTTAAGGAGAGAACATTTATAAATCTAAATCTATTGAAGTCCATGTGTTTTTTTATATTCTTCTACTCGTTTTTGATCGACTGGATAACGCATTTCTTCAATCCAATGACCAAATTTATGATCAAGTTGATGATGAACAATATTATATGGTGTATAAGTTAAATCAACACCTCGTAATGGTAAATAGATCGATGCTGCAACAGCTACAGTCATAAGACGTGAAAACCATCGAAATACTTGAGAATTCGAATACCAAAATCGCCATGGTGTACGATAAATCATACTTAAAAAACGCAAAATTTAGATTTTATTTTTTTAAAAAATTAGTTTTCATTTACCCAAGATAATGATAAGGCAAAATATTTTGTCGACCATGTGATCCATAGATGATTTTCATTGTTTGAATAGCTGCTAGAGCCTTATTACTGCTCATTTTTCTAAATTTTTATTAATCTGAAAAAACCTGGATTTTGAAATCAAAAAAAAAAAAAGAAAACTAGTTTTAATCATAAGTTTTAGGATATTCTAAACATTAGTTTTTTTGTTTATAAGGGATGATGGGACAATAGCAAAAAAAAAAGAATGGACAGGGAAGGAAAGAAATTTCAGTATTGTCTTTCTAATCATGTATACCAGGAAAAACTTCACGTGCCATTTGATCATCCCATTTCTCAATCCATTCTTTTGGACATAGTTGTTCATAATGAAATTTGAAATAACTACAAACTTTTTCATCACTTTTCATTTCCATACAACGATGATAATCAACATAATTAACCCAACATCGTCTAAAAACGAAAAAATTGAAAAAAAACAAATGTTTATTTGAATTTACTTTGTTTGATTTGAATTTGGAAAACGTGGATCAAGTGGTGGTGTACTCATACGTTCTTTCCAATATTCCTTAAGACATTGGGATATACCGCTAGGAAATATTGATTCCCATTTCTTATGAACAGACATATTTTTCCGTGCCTAAAATGATTAAAAAAAAATATTCTTTTTTTTTCTTATGAATAAAATAAAAATATTTTTTATAACCATTTCAAAACGTTCTTGAAAACTTAAGCCTTGGTCACGGGCTTCTTTATCAAGTTTAATATGAATATCTTTACAAAGATGAGGATCATAATGTTCCAATTTTGGATTATTAGTTAAATCCGATAATGATGTGAGAATGGCTGATGCCGAACTCATGCTGAACAGAATGGAAATCTAATTTAGATTTAAGAAAAAAAACAAAATTCAATAATAAAAAAAGAAAACAAATATCATGTAAGCAACATCTGATCGTAGTTTATTTTCTTGTAAAGCGACAATTGCCATTGTGACGTTATCAAAACCTCAAGTGTATTTAACATATTTGCTACGTTACAGAGGTCACTTTTATGGGCAATGATAAAGATGGCGTTGATATCCAGAGAATGATTAACCCAATTGCATTCAAGTTTAAGCTTCAATAGATTTCAAAATTCTATCAGATATTCCGCTTTTTTTCACGTGTAGATATGCAACTAAACAAGTTATTAAATTGAAGATCATAAGGCCCAAGACAATAATCAAATTTATCCTGTTTTACTTTTATTCTGACGCATTTTTAAAGTTGTAAGAATATTTTGGTCGCTTTAGTCCATTTGGATGCGATGTATAGGTGAAGGAAACACACCCAGTCTACGCCTAAAAGTAAAACGGGATGATTTTAATTTCTTGTGAAGTCCTCTTTCAAATAGATTGATTGGTTTTTCAAGTTTTAGGGCATAGAGGCTGGTCTGTTTTGGGTGATGTTAACTATCTATAAATATGAGTCTGAAAGTCTCCAACGAACAAAGCTCTAGTTATCATCAAAGTCCCAGTTCTGAATTTTGAATTCACACTTTCTCCTCGCACAATGAGAGTATCAGATCATGCTGAATGAATTGATTATTATCACAGAAAGTTAACTGGTCATTAGAAGCTAAATTGTATCGAAAATATAGATGTTTATACTCGAAATATCAAACTCACTTTTCTGGACTACTTTTAAACAGCTGTCAGAAATTCTCCATAGCTGAGAGTTTTTAGTTTATGTTTTCATTGCAAAAGTATCAAAAAAGATTCCGTTCTGCTGTGAAATTTATGTCAATTGCTAGCCCATGCAATAGAAAGCATATTAATAGGTGAAGAAGAAATCCTAGAATACAAATCGAATTTATCAATTCTTGTAAAACACAGACGTTGTGCAATATTAGTTATTGTGAGTTATTGGATAAAAGTTTTTGAAAGAATTCTTCTTGTGTCGACAGACTAAAATAGAAGTTGCTCATGCTGAAAACTCCTGAAGCTATACACTTCTTACACTGTATATCTACATAAAACTGTAATAATAAAGTTTTTATCAAAAAAGCTCTCAGCGGAATTGATATGTTAATCCTAACCCCCCCCCCCCCCACCCGGTGGGTCATTTTTGACCTATCTAGAAAACCTATCTGTTTGGAGCAATAAAGTATTGAAACAAGAAGGTTCTTTAACATTGTGTACAGCACTTAGTGTGCTATAAAGTGCTAAAGAATTAAACTTTTTCTCATTGTCTATTAGTAAAATATTTGAGTTGGAAAATCTTGATTTTTCAAAAAAAATGGAAAAATCCAATTTGTTTTATTTTTTGTTTTATTTTCATTAGCACAAATTGATCATTTATTTTTTTGAACGGTTGATATATGTTACTTAATGAATCAATTATTTATTCAGAACCTTTTCACAAACTATTGAATTAATGCATTGAAAGATAATTCTTTCGAACAACTTAGGTTAAAAGTGACCCATTGGTGTTGAATGACATGAAAAAATGTATTCTTTTGCAGATGATATGTTTTCGATATAAACTCATTATTAATAATATTTTCATACCAAAAAAAAATTTATTATGACTAATAATTAATCAAAAACCAGGTCGTGATAGTTTTTCAACAATCTTATATCAGAAAAGATTGAGATGTTTAGTTTTTGATATGACTATCTTTCTTCGCCAAATTGCCAAAACTGTGTCTCTCTTTCGTCGTATCAATACCTTTGACGGTTTCATAGTATTTTCGCATGACACATGACCGAGTCCTTACATATCAAGAGTCTTTTGCATCATGTTGGTATATCCTTTCTCAATAACTGTACCCAAGTAATGATATTCAAAACTATCCTTATGTTGATATTTCTTCTTTGTATATTTTAATTCTCTCTCTCTGTCTCCTATTAACTCTTTCGTGTCTTATTCTTTTTTTTTGTTGTTTCTTAGACTTTTATGTTTTTGATCTATTTCCCTATTTTAATTGAAAATGTCAGCAATTTTGTGCCACCGCAAGATTGAATAAGAAAAGAAAATTAGTTTCTCTTTTCGCTGTTTTTATCCATCTTAGATAATTCTTGGTATGCAACGAAGCAAAACAAACGAGCATTCTCGACTTCTTTCTAACTTCATTTTTTGCATAAATATAGCTTGTATCTTCAATAAGGAACACTTATTCATTGGTGTCGTTCACATTTATTTAATGTACATATCTAACTTACCATTTCGTTTTGTAGTCATTTCTTTATCTTGCGATTTTTTCTATCTTACTCAATTGTATTAGCTTACCTTTTTCAAATAATGTCTCAAAATAGTAACTCACCCACTTCATCGGATTGAAATGTTTTTTATAATTTGAATACCGATTATGATTCGAGTGGAAGTGATGCAAGTGACTTGTCTATTTATGATTTAGTGCAATACGTGATTGTTTTAAAGACTATCATTGTCAAAAATGAATAGATAAGTCTGATATACTAACATTGGCTTTTTTATTTGTTTTTAATGTAAATTTTGATTCGGATAAAAGTAAATTATCACGTACTATTTTGAAAAATATATTTTTTTCTTGTAAACGACTCTTAATAGTAAAAGATTTATAGCTTGATATAGATAAATAGACATGCAGTCAAGAAAATAAGTCAAATTTTTATGTTATTCAACACCAATGGGTCATTTTTAACCCATGCTATATCTACACAGTGAAGTGACTTCGCTTGAATTAGACCTTAGGAAAGTTATACTGAGCACTCGCATGATCTATTCCGGTAGTCAAATCAACAACAGCTCTGTTGGATTAGTGGTGGGTGGTAAAGGGTTAAACGGATCAGTTTTTCATCCATTGAATTATGCAATTGAACTTTGTGGTCCTTTGTGGGTTAAGTCAAAAGTTTCAACCTGTCAATCCAGTTCGATTGACAAAAACGTTATATCAGTTCCAAGTCTGCAAGAAAAATGAAGCAAATATCAAAACGCTGTTGTTATTATCGTTGACAAGAAAGAGTAAAATCTAAGAAAAAAAACTGCCATGCATTTTACGTTTTTTTCCTTCCTCGATTCTTTAAAGGACTTCTCTCACTCTATTATCAATGAGAGATTTGCACAAAGAAATGAAAATATCACTTTTGTTACTTCAACGTGCATACATCGCAAGAAATAAGAACGAAATATCCTATCACAACGAACACCAGGTAGTCAAATATTCGTTTAAATTTTTTCACATCAGATTGAACTGTAACACCGTTTCGTCAATATACTAAGGAGCAACGTTTCTTCAAAAGGAAAAAAACACTTCTTCCTTTTTTTTTTTTTTATAACAAATTCATGTTAATCATTTGTTTTGCGCTTCATTTTTATTTAAGAGGTAGTTTTGCAAGAACAAAACAAATGGAAAATAATTCACAGCTTGTTGTTATTGTTACCGATAGATTTTCATCATTGTAAAAACAAGCAGTGAATTTCATGCCTCACTTTCGAAAAAACTTAACATACATTCGTTTCGTTTTCTCTTTCATCTTATTATTGCACATGACTCAATATAAAAGCAATTGACCATTACAACTGCCAAAACTCGCGTCAGCGACACGCAATCTCCGATCATTTGTTCATAGCTTGTATGAAGTTCAATGATTGAAATATCCCAAACTTATGACACCAAACAACCAGACAGTGTGTGAAACCTTCTGGTATGAATCTCATGATACATATACATCCAATGCGAAACTTTGTGGTTTCCATCTCAATACACTCATACCTAAACATAGTGTCATGCTTTTTGTGTTCGATCTTCCAGCATTCGATGTGACGCGTGGTTTAGTCATCTCGATCTTGCCATGCCTAGATCCAGTAAAAAGTCATAAGTCTTGAATGTCATATACCCTGAAGCAAAGGACGGCGTGTTCGACTTGATTTCCTAGTATTCTCACCGAGTATGATGTACTTGAGCTCTCGTTTTCTGAAATCTTGTCGAGTGAAACTGCGTATTATGTATGCAAAGTCAGTTTGAATCACTTAATAATACTTTGAGGTCTATATCTTATACTCTAATCTATTTTGTGTTAAAATAAGTACTTTTAAATTGATGTTTTGTAGTGATAATATATATTGCTGCTCCTTTATTGGGATTGTTAGACAAATGCTGTAACTATCATCCATAAAAGATTAGAGTAAGCAGCTCATAAATCTATTCAACTCTTTCGTTTTCTCTTTTAATATATCTTATTGGTATTCAAACAATCGTATGAAGGTCGTGTTTTTTTGTATTATTTAAAAAAAATAATGTTTGTGTTTCTAAGTTTTGAAAAACAGGTTCATACGTCTTAACAAGAAAATTAGTTTCTTAAAATAGACCAACACTGACAGTCTATGTATTTTGGATTCAATCGAGCTGCACCCAAAAAACGAAAGAAAGTGACATTAAAATCAGAGATGGAACCGGTCTGGATTTTTGAAGACCGGTACCGGTACCGGTCCAAACAGGTCAGACCGGACCGGACCGACCGGTCTACCGGCAATTGACCGGTCTACCGGTAATCGACCGGTCTACCGGTGACCGGCCGGTCTACCGGTAGACCGGTCGATTACCGGTAGACCGGCCGGTACACAATTTTTACCAATATAAATTCTATCTTTTCGATAGTGATAGTTCAGGCAATCGACTTCCACCGAAATTTTCATATGTATTCTGTACAAGATAGCATCAAGATTTCGCAGATTTAACTAGTTTATGCAATAAAACCAGGAAAGAAAAAAGATAGACCGGTCTACCGGTTACCGGCCGGTCNCCCGCCCGGGACCGACCGGTCTCCCGGCACGCGACCGTCCTACCGGCGACCGGCCGGTCTACCGGTAGGCCGGCCGGTCTGAAATCCGTACCGGTACCGGACCGGACCGGACCGGACCGGACCGGACCGGACCGGCCGGTAACCGGTACCGGTTCCATCTCTGATTAAAATTATGAAATCGACATTAACATTGATGCATTTCAAATTGGTTGATGAAAAATCAAATTCATTACGTTTGTTTGATTGAAATATCCGTTTTAGTCAATGAACTTAAAATATATCAGTTTTCATGTGTGTTTCATCTAAAGATATTTGTAGTACTACAATGACAACCGAAAGAAACGTTCAATAATCAATCATATTTAGAAAACAGTAACATGAGTTAATATTCAGAAAACAACTTCTCTGAATTTATGATGATTGTCTATATTGATGATTCTTGTAAAGAAAGTGCAAAGTGACCCTATCACATGTACATCATCTCTTTCTTTCTATTATCGTTTTGACATCATCGTATACATGTATAACATCAGTCAGGGCTCCATATGTGATGGGACAATTCTATCCCATGAGATGCAGCAAATATCCGATGGAACAAGCGTCTTTTATAATAATCTTTTTTATTAAGAGCAATCCAATCGTTTAGAAATACATATCTTTCTTGCCGAAATAGTTTAGAATCAATTCTATGCAAATATTCTCCGCGTATTTTTATTGATTTTAAATGATGTTTTTAATGTCATTCTTCATTTCAATAATTCTTAACATGATAAACGATGAGATCTGTCTGTAGACAAAATTTCAGATCTAAATATTATCATTCGAGGCTTTCATATAAATACCATGTCACAGGTAAGAAACGCAGTACAATACTAATCATTCAGAGAAGATCAACGCATGGGAAGAAACCCTTCTAGACTCTCATCAGACTACCGATGGAGAAAACATCAACTCGATCGGTGGTCAATGTCAGGAGACAGTCCCTCATAAGACTTAAATGAATTCAATCTTATCTCATAGTATCTATATATAGTCTTTATATTTTAAGAAGATCTCTAATAATATATTAGTCTTTTACATTAAATGTACTTGCAATCTTTGCTTCCTTATTTATATTGCTGATAATGAAATAGATTTAGATTATTTAATCTATTACGCTCACACTTAATGTCCAACGAAAAAACAAAAAAATTTGTAAAAATTTTTATTTTTCAGAACTAAAACTTCCATTTGACTTTTGTATACAAAAGAGAAATGTCGGAATTAGAATTATTTCATTATCGTATGTTAACGTTATATTAGAAATGCTTTCAATGCTAAGGCGCCTGAATAAAATAAATGATTAGTAATTCAAGAAGATAAAAACTTTTCAATAATTAACATACAACAAAAATCCTGATGAAATATACACACTATATAGATTGAGTTCATTTTTTTTTTGAGTCGTTCTTGTATTGGATTTACTATGAGACTATAATTGAACAACAACCGCATTATAGTCGTTGTCAAAGTTATTCATACGGTCGCTAAAATCATTTTTTTTTCTGTCTCTGACAGATCTGAAAAACCAATTACAAAGCGATCAAGTTGCTAGATTTTTGATTGATGAAAAAGTTTTGTCTTGCAATATTGTATACTTCGTCTTTTATTCAATAGTCTTCCATTGTACTCGATGAAAATGTTATATGCAAAAAATTTAATGGCATAATATTACTCAACATCACTCTACTCAAATAGAACAGAGAAAATGCAAGAACAGCTTACTCAACAAAATCTCAATTAGAATACGCTAGATTGCTTTTTTTTTCATATATCTATATTAAACTCAATCCAGTTAGCCTTTTCTTATAGTATAATATCGAACAAATTAATTTTTTCATGAAGACCTATGTTTTAACGTTACAAAACAATAATAATGGTTCTTATCCGAACACAAAAGATTTCTAACAAATGGATTTTAATTCATATGTTAATTTAAACAGGTTCTGATTTTACTTCAAAAGACTTGACAAGTGTCTATGAATCCTATATTTCGAATTTAAATGCAGCATCCACTATGCAATATTTATAAACAATATATATACAATTTATTCAGTCTCTTATTTATGAGAAAAAGTAAATGCATTGTTAATACCTAGAAAAGATGTATTGAGAAAGAAAAAACACGTTTATGCATATATATGCTTAGCTCATTTTGATTGAAGATCGATGTGTATTGCCATTCATCTTTTGTGTAACCAATTGTGTATTTTTACAACAATGAAAAATTGACTTGGGAAAAGAAATCTTTATTATCTTGTTTTCCTTACTCTGTTATATTTTCTTCTGTTAATTTTGTTATTGTCATGCATAGATTTGTTGATAATAGAAAAAAGAAATTATATGTCTTATAGGAATTTTCTTATAAGATTGCAGTTATAATAAATAATCATATTTTGATTTGAAATATTTTCGAAATATTCGTCCACAAAATAAAATACATGGACAAATGATAATAACGAAAAGAATAATGATAAGAATAGCAATAGTATATTTATCACTTTTTAAAGAATAATTTTCATTAGAAATTGTTTTATTCATTATTTAATAAATCAATAAAAAAAAAATCTTTACGAAGAAAACAAAAGCGCAAAATAAATTTATTCTGAGGAGAACTTTTGATTTAAGTATTATATTTACACGAAATATTGGATGACAATATTCATATTGTTTTAGTTTCATTTTTGTACACACAACAAACGATACCATTGAATAGATAATGTATACAACATGTAGTTTTTTGAAACTTCTAAATTTTCTATGTAATCTAGTCTAATTGAATTCTCTATATGTACAAGGTTTGAGATCAATTATCGAAAATACGAATTTTCTGAAAACCTGGAGTGCAGAAAAAAAAGACATTAAAAATTCGATAGCTCAGTCAAATCTCCATAGAAATCAAATTTTTTTCACGGTTTTTATTAGAACATTATGAAGTACCTATAGGTAAACAATCATTGAAATCGGAAGAGGACATTCGAAGATGTTCTCTCGTAAGTTTACATTTTTTAAGAAATATTTTTAACAAAGTAAGCAAACCTAAAATGTAACTCTTTTATTTTTGTGAACAATGCTTCTTCATCATAATGCTTTGCTTTTCATTAAAACAGATCGAAAACTCTTCTTTCAAAGGTCGAAATTCAATGAAAACAAATATTGGTGTGTTTTTTTAAGTACACTTTTTTTTTGCTACAAGTTGCCAATTTCTTTTCTGAAATCATACTGACTTTCTACAATGTCAGATCAGATTTGGAAATAAGAAGCGTAAAAACATTCTTCTTCTCGCTGACCTTCCTATTCTTAACTTTTCGGTGAGAATCTTATGAAAATTGTTGAGTCTATCATAGGTTCAAAATGTTCTGCCGCTTAAGCTTGTAATAAATAAACCAGTAATGAGAGTGTGCAAAGCTAAGCTAGATTATTTTTATTTTTCAAAATAGATTAAGACTCTTGTTTTTAGACCTACAAGCACTGCAAACATAAATAACTACGTTGATATGAATTCATCCAACTATAATTAATTTCATAGCTAACTGAATGAAATCTAGATTAGAATCCATTAAATTGTGTATTGTACACAATTCAGAATTAAGTTTTAGAGATTTTGTAAACTATAATAATAGCAGCGGAACAACATAAATATAGAATTTCGTTTTATCATCAATTTGATACTTTTGTTTATGAAATGAATATTTCATCGTTTGACATAAAGTTTTAGTTAGAGAACGATGAGATTATTGAAGTTTCTTAAATTTTACAAAGAATTTTTTCTACTATAAAGTTCTTTTTGAAATTCAAATGATCATATGCCGATCTGCTATCTAAACAAGATCTATAAGAAACATTCTTCCAATGGTCAGGGATGTGGCGACCACGGGGTGCAGGGGGGTGCGCACCCCCCCACTTTTAGAAAATTATCGCTTTTCCCCAGCAAAAATCTGTGTTTTTACTGAAAAAAAAAGATCATAAGATGGAAAAATAGGGTTCTGCACCCCACCACTTTTTAAAATTTTGTAAATGCATCCTCTCACGTTCAAAAATTTTCTGAATACACCCTTAACTTTTGAAAAAAATTTTCTTGCACCCCTCCACTTTTTTCTCTTCGCCACATCCCTGCCAATGGTTTTTCATTGATAATCATCAAAGGTTTTATCTATACAATAATATCGAAACGACATATACGACTAATGGAAATTGTTTCTACCATTATACAGTATGACATAGTTACATGTCATCAAACTACAACAACTTCGTAGATATTATATCTACTACTTGGAAATAATCACATGAGACGGGATGGTAAATATTATACGCCCAAACTTCCTAGTTAGATAACTTGCTCATTATGAAAAGTTTCGATTCGATTTAAGTCAACGTATTTCGATAAATGATCCACGTACTTTTGATAAAAAAGAAAAAACTTTTAAAGATCTTATTAGATTTTTTCTACTAACCTAATTGTTTTAATTTATTCAACCTATTCAATATAATACTGAAAGCTTTTATTTTTATGATTATCGTAATCTTGTATTGAAAAATAGAAGCTCTATAAAATTATGTAAATATCTTAAAACATTCAAACATAAAGATCATACTTGTTTAGTATATATAGTTTCAAACTAATTAGAATCTTTTTCTTTAGAAATATTCAAACAAGATGAAGTGAACTGATCGCTTACCATGTTAAAATCTCGATATTCTGTTCTACTCTAATATTGACATACGTAAAATAAACATTGAATTGGTTATGACATATTCAATATACCAAAAACAAAATATTTTTTTTTAATTTTCACACTAATGCATATAATCATACAAATGTGTGTTGTGCAAAATAATTTTTTTTCTGCTTGCCTATAAGGACGAACACAAAACTCAAAGCAAAATATTTAAAATAAATATTAGAGATTTTCTTTTTCTTACTTTTGCGTTAACAAATTGTTAATCTTCTTCATATAACAATGTTTGTGTGTTCATTGCGGCCTGGCGGGTAATCATGGTCGCCTAGAGAGAAAGAAAAAAAGAAGAAAAAAAAAAAGAAAAGAAAAGAACGATATGTCATCGTGTGCATAAAAAAAACTCCAAGATTGGCATGCCTAGCAAAATATTATAGACGAATATTTTGCAATAAAAAGTAACAAGGAGATAGAAAGAAAGAAAAGAAAGCAACATCAACGAGAACAAAGAAGTAGACGCGAGTAAAAAAAAGTGTTCTTGACTCCATGCCCGTTATTTTCTTATTTAGATAAAAACAACAATGGCGACAACAATCATCTTGTTTCTTATATTATTTTCCCAAACAATCATTAGTTTTGCTGATGATTCAGCAATAAATTTATTAGTTCGTCCATCTAACGATTCAACTATACGTCGATATTGTGTTGAACTTGCTAAATTACCAAATGAACGTACAGTTAATATAACAGGCTTTGGTTGGCATATTCCATATATTGCATCCCCATCAGTTAATGCTTGTAATGCAACTAATCTTGAATATTCTTTACCACGTGCATTTCCATTAAAAACAATTCTTATTCTTTATGAACATCAATGTAAAATGACTGAACATGCATGGAATGTTGAAAAAAAATTTGGACAAAATATATCTTTAATGATTTTAACAAATCGTACAAATACACATTATGAATTAACATATAATACAACAGCAATGCCTGTATCAATACCTGTACTTATTTTTGTACAGAATGATTTTAATAACATAAATAAAACATATAAGAATATAAGTAACATTGAAATATCAATTAAGAATTCTCCTGATATGCAACAAAAATTTCGTCCAGCTATATTATTAATGTTTTTACTTGTTTTATTTATATTACTATGTGGAAATTTTTGGGCAGCTGATGAATTTATGCGTAAAATTCGAAACCAAAATATGGATACACACAGTGAATCATCAAATGTAAATGTTACACCAATATCAAATGATTTTCAAGATTTAACATCGAATAACACTTCTCAGGACGTAGCAATACAAAAAGAAAACAAAGATACTCTTATTGAACATAACGCACCACGAAATACTGAACCAGCTATCATTTATATGCCTTATTGTATTATTGCACTTATTTTATGTTTTGCTGTTGGATGGCTTTTACTTATTTATTATTTTCCTAAAGTAATGATTTATATACTCCAAGGTAATTATTATAGAATGAACGATAAGGTCTTTTCTTGTTGAATTTAATTCTCTATATTTTTTTGTGAATATGAAAAGGTGATAGTGGTGGTAGAAGACATATAATCTATGATACCATATAAAATAGCTAGCGTATATTCGATTTGTTCTGCAAAGTATAAATAAAACGATTCTATTTTATTTGTTGATACTTTTTGGCATACAGTTCATGTACTGAATAATCAATTAGTCAAATAAATTCTTTGTCGAGTACATTTCCTATTTGATCATAAGACTAAAATTACATTCCAAAGTAAATTTTCTCTTTTTATTAAACTTAATAATTTCCATCATAATTTTGAGTTCTCACTAATAGCGTGACATATTACAAATTTAATAGCATTAACTCATTGAATCATCATTATTAGTTTGTTGATGATAAAAAATATGAATATCAAATAGATTGTGAATATTATTCTATTATAAATTTAATAAATCGAATAAATCTAATAAATTTCTAAAAAGTAAAATGCAATAAATATTTCATCTAATTACAAAAAAAAAATGTCAATTTTATCTACATAGAAATCGATAATAAATTTTGAATTCTTTTTTTTTATTTTTAGTTCTCTTTTGTATTGGTGCTTTTTCTTCATTAACGTCGTGTCTTGATCGTGTGAGTTATTTTGCACCAATTCTTCGTCATTATCGTATTCCGTGTCGTACTTTTCATAAACCATGTAAATGTAAACTAGGTCCATTAAATGTTTTTACTCTATGTGCAATGATTGTATCATTATTACTTATTATTATTTGGTATATATATCGTCAAGCTGATTGGGCATGGGTTTTACAAGATATTCTTGGTGCAGCTGTTTGTATAACAGTTATATCTGTTTACAGACTTGGAAATATGCGTGTAATCACATTAATTTTACTTGGTTTTTTCTTTTATGATATATTTTTTGTATTTATTACACCATATATTCCATTTTTTCAACCATCAAATCCAAAAACTACAACGACAACAACAAGCACAACAACAATAATAACAACTACAACGACAATACTAACAACTACAGCAACATCAATATTATCAAATGGTTCATTAAATATTCATACAATGGGAATATATCGAAAAGTAGCAAGAAATCCATCTGTTATGGAACAAGTTGCTTTAGGTATTGGAACAGATGGAGAAGTTGTTCCACTTTTATTTGCTTTACCTATGTTTATACCCGAATCAGAAATTGATCCATGTGTAACAATAAGAAAATCAATGCTCGGTTTTGGTGATGTGATTTTACCAGTAATTTTCTTTTTTGTATTTAATATATATATATAATTTTGTGTTTTGTTATTTAGGGTATTTTATTAACATTTTGTAAAATATTTGATATTGCCATTGGTAATCGTTGGCCAACTTATTATATACAATCAATAATATCTTATTTTGTTGGTTTATCTATAACACATGTTGCACTTTATGTAATGAAAACAGCTCAACCAGCACTTCTTTATTTAGTACCATGTATACTCTTATCAACAATATTAACTGGCCTGTGCCGTGGCGAATTAAAAGAACTTTATACGGGAAAACGAATTCAATTATTGCTTGAAAATAAAACAAAGAACACAAATAGTTCATTATTACATAGCTCGGATAACTCAATAGAAGAACAAACAAATCAATCAAATGATGTTGTTATTGGAATAACTGATGCTATTGGCACTGTTGCTGGTGTTGACAATCGATAGTTTGCATTTTGTACAATATCATTTTAATAAATAAATGATTTTTTGACGATGAATATAAAGGGTGTTCGGGAAGTTCTGAAACGATTTTAAAATTCACCGTTCTCGCATTCTATAAAAGCAAATTCATTGAAACTTTAGTAGATTGTTGTACATATATAGTACTACATATCTACAAAGTTTGAGGTCTATAGATTGAACTATGGATGAGAAACTGTAACAACACTGACATGTACTATTTTTTAAATTTTCCTGGTCATCTTCGGGGTGTGCAACATTTTTTTATTTCGTCTATATCTTGGCTTAGGTAAATGATAAAATCTTGAATTTTTCTTTAAAAGATGCGCCGTGAAAAGCTCTACAAAAACTGCAATAACAAATCCCTATTGACTTGTGTTAACGGTTTCTGCCACACTCAAAATGAAAAACCTACATGGGAGTACTACTTCTCACCATATTGTGCGTAATAAAAATAGATTTGGAAGACTTTTTTGCTTTTCAATAGGAATTTATTTATACAGCTCTTGCAGAGCTTTCGATGGTGCATCTTTTGAAAAAGAAATCAAGATTTTATCATTTTCTCAAGCTGAGATACATGCAAAACAAAAAGGTCTTCCAAACATTTTTTATTACGCACAATATGATGAGAAGTAATACTATCATGTAGGTTTTTCATTTTGTGTATGGCAGAAACCATTAACACAAGTCAATAGGGATTTTTTATTAGAATTTTTGTAGAGCTTTTCACAGCGCATCTTTTAAAAAAAATTCAAGATTTTATCATCTACCTAAACCGAAATATGAATATTTTGGTAGACCCGGAATACAGGAAAATTTTAAAAATAGTACATCATAGTGTTGTTACAGGTTCTCCCCAGTGAAAAATGACAAAATTATGTGAGATTATAGCCGGATTTTTATGAAACAAAATCTAAATTTTAATCGATTGAAATCTTCTAAATCAACTATAATCTGATCTTTAACCTAAAATAATCTCTTAAATCAAGTAAAATTTTGATTAAAATCTTATATTTTCGATTAAAAATCATAATCAATCCAAAATAGATGATTTTTATCAAAGTTTTACTTGATTTACGAGATTATTTTTGATTCAAAAACCAGATTATAGCTGATTTAGAAGATTTGAGTCGATTAAAATTTGGATTTTGTTTCACAAAAATCCGGTTATAATCTCACATAATCGGAAATAATCTGATATTTTTTCACTGGGTCCTCTATAGTATAACCTATAGACCTCAAACTTTGTAGTTATGTGACACTACATATGTGCAATAATATGCCAAAGTTTGAAAGAGTTTGCATTTGTTGAATGCGAGAACGATGAATTTTAAAATCGCTTCAGAACTTCTGGAACACCATTTATAATATGAACAGAATATTGACATTATTTTATCCAGATTTTCTTGTCCGAAGCGACAATTCAATATTCCGGGAGAATGAACATTTATTTTTTGGGAACATATTCACATAGTATGTGATAAAATGACGATAAATTACGAGAGAGCTTACCTGATTTTCGAAGGAGTGCCATACTTCACACTGGATTCTATCATAGACAGTTCAAACAGTTGATTTATTGTTTGTACATCAATATAAAAAAAAAAGGTAAATCTCGCACCAAATTTTCACATTTATATTATCATCTGTAAGTGATGGATCACTTGGGCATCAAAGATATAAAAGAAACATATATAAGTAATAAGAAAATTAATTAAATATTACCGTAGCAATTTGTCTTTATTTGTATTACTGTCATAATAAGACATTATCACTGACGCAGGAGTATTTTCAGATAATCTCTCGCTAGTGAGCTTATTTTTTTACTAATGAGTAGAGCATCACTAGATAAGAATTAGTGTCTTATCCAGTTTCGCTTCCCGAAGGGTCAAGTTAAGTTTCAGAGAAACGTCGCCCTCTTGTTGGATAAAACATCGCTTAGAATAATCCACAATGGATACTTCTTCTTATTGTGACTTGATCGAGACATTCTATTTTTAACTGAAATCATCTGTAGAACTTCAGTTTTCCAGCAAAAACCAGACTTTTGAATATTGATCTGAAACTTTGCCGAAATAAAGATCTCGATTAGATCAAAGTATAAAAATCGATCTCATATATATACGGATTTTTCAAACTCGTCACACTTTTTACAACATTTATGAAAAAGCACTTATATTTTGAGAAGCTCATATCTCTGAGATACGATGTTTGAAAACTAGTCTTAACGAGGCCTTTATTTAAGCTGACCTTAAATGTCTAATGTTGTTGGAAAACTGAATTTTTGCACAGAAAATCTACTGTAAATTCAATATCTCCGTCAAGTCTCAATAAGAGTACATATCCTTTGGAGATTATTCTAACCTAGTAGTTATCTCCTCATTGCTAAATAGTATAATGCTCAAAATTGATGGATCATCTGTAGCTGTTCCTTCATTAGTCATTATAAGGTCGGCGTAATGCAAAACTCGAGTAAAATTTTTTTCTCGAACTTTTTACACATGGTTAGATAGAGCTCATCGAGCTCTACAAAACCGTATATTTCGAAAAAATTTTAAGTCTCTTGCTAGAAGAAAATTTGAAAAAGAATATTTAAAAAATTGAAAAAAATCGTTTTTTTTAATAGAAAAAAATACTACCTTTTAAGATAAATTCAGTTTTTTCTCGCGATTTTCATTATGAAAATGTTTTGAAAATATGTTCATTTGATGCAGCGTGAAAAGCTGCATCCAATGATATAAGCTAGTTTATATTATTGGATGCAGATTTTCACACTGCATCGAATGAACATATTTTCAAAATATTTTCATAACGAAAATCGCAAGAAAAAACTGAACTTATTTTTAAAAGTAGTATTTTTTTTCTATTAAAAAAACGATTTTTTTTCAATTTTTTAAATATTCTTTTTCAAATTTTTTTCAAGCAAGAGACTCAAAATTTTTTTGAAATATACGGTTTTGTAGAGCTCGACGAGCTCTATCTAGCCATGTGTAAAAAATTCGAGAAAAAAATTTTACTCGATTTTTGGATTACGCCAACCTTACTTAGCTTTTTTTAACAGAATGCATTCAGATAGCTCACGTTCACCTAAATTTAGGGTATAAGAGGAAAAGCTTGTAAAAAAATAAAAAAGTCAATTGAGATCGATAGAGGAAACAATATAATCAATAATAGTGAATCGTTTATTGGATAAAAACATTAAGAGAATGATTATATTTTAAACTGACGAGGGAAGGTCCCCAACTGATCAATCGTTTTTGCGTTGAGGCTATGTGCGTTATGTAGATACAAAAGAGTTGTGAATACCCTGAAAAAAGTTCAGGCTGCTAGCTTATTGCTACGGTGANTATGTTGTGAATAATTCTGAAAAAAAAATTTTTTTTTGAAAAAATCCCTGTACCCCCCTTCAGGGATGGTCTGGTCAAAAATCACAATTTTTTCTATAACTCAGCCATTTCTTGACGGATCCTGCTCATCTTCGAACTCGACCGAGACATTGTTAAGACTGAACTGTGTAGAAAATTTCATCGCGATTGGACTCTCCTTTCGAAAGTTATCGTGTTAACGGACGGACGGACGGACGGACGGACGGCCGGACACACTGACCGATTTTAGTAGTGTACTCACTTTTTGAGTACACAAAAATCCACTTCTACTAGAATTTCTCCTTAGAATGAAAAAGTAATATGATCGATATCTCCTTAAACCTGTTAAAGATCTGCTTGAAAAAATAGAAACGGATAAATGATTTATCCCTGATGTGTGTTCGATTAGCTCTGGTCTGAATAATCTGATATAAATGATGCTATTTTTAAAAAAAACGTTTCTGTCTAAAATAGAACAATATCCCGCTTTTCAGGAGATACTGTCCAATCCTTGAACGCTCACCGACAACTACTACATACCTCACAATTACACTCATATACCTATCGAAAAAACATCAATTGAACAATTGAAAGTTTTCTCGACATATTTTAAACAATTATAAAAGTGAGAGTTCGAGAAAATAAATTCAAAATCTGTTTCACTGTATTCCCATGTTTCACGTTTGTTAGTCCCACTGCTGTTATATCAGCATTATATTGCTGATCGAAGAACAATTATCGATATATCGCCATAGAATGGCAGTAAGAAAATAGCCGATCATTTAGCATCAAGCTGCCACTGATTGATCGTGATAGTACCGACAGTTGTCTGCCACTGTTGGCGAATGTCTCTGGTTAACCGCCAGTATAGCGGACATTATATCGAACGACTAATTAGCAAATTGGCAGTGAGTTTTGTGCAGTTTAAACCACATGCATGTGCTGATTAGTTTTTCATTTACTAGACTCAAATTACAATTTTCTCACAACAAAAGTTTTTATTTCGATAACTAAACGATTTATAATACTAAACAATCAATTTATACAACGAGAATATTATCAATTAATATTTATACGTAAGCATTCAATGATTGGCTGCATAGCACTTTTAAATGCATCTTTATATGTTTCTGAAGGTAAAATATATGCAATAAATGTCATCATTGATGGTAAAAATGAAATTAAATAACCAATAAGAAATAACCATGAATAACGTGGTAATTTCATACATCCTGTAATAAATGATATGATTAAGCGTGGTAATGCTAAAAATACCAATGCACATGATGCAATCAGATGATGTTTATTTTGTTTGGCTTGTAATTGTAAATGTTTTCTGAATGATAATGCTGGTTGCGAACTTAAACGAAAACGAGCTATTAAGATGATAATGAACAAAATCGAAATTAAATTAATTGTAAATGGAATAAGAAAATGTACGAGAGTAATAAATGTGTTGAATATATGAATTGAAGAAGAGTATTCAACTAAATACCAAGTTCGTTGTTTATCATTGCCAATATCATCAATTAAACGACGATGTACAGGAATATGAACATGAGTTATAAGTGTTAATAGAATGACACTTAAAGTTATCCATTTAGCTATTTTTTTACTTTTAGATTTATTAAATTTAACACCTATGAAAACAGTAAATATTCGTTCAATAGAGACACATGCATCAAGCCAATCATTTGAAGCTAAAAGAACTTGAAGAATCATATCTAATAGTATACAATTTAAAGTAAGCAATGATCGATTCGTAAGAATAGTCATTTGAGATAAAACTAATTGCCAAAATTTGATGATCAATACACTTACAATGAATATTGAAATCCATGAAGAAACTAATAAATAAAATCCGCAACCCACATCTCTTGTTTTCTTCATGCGAAATGTCGAAATAGATAGAAAAGCACTGATCGATCCAAAAATGAACATTACTGTTGTGAGTACCATACTCATTGTAACAATTAATGGTTGTTGAAAAATTAAAATATTTGGTTTAATATGATAACGAAGAATATAATCAAGTGATAAAACAAAATCTTTTGTTGAAAATTGACATTTCGTTCCATAATAGCAATCTGGACAACTACATACTGATACACTAGGACATGTAGCATTGTCTTGAAAACATTGACCACCATTTTCACAATCACTATAACCTTGACAATCATGAATCTTGGAATGATTGAATACGAAACAATTAGAGAATCGATCCATATCACATATACACATATAGTTTTCATCATAGAAACACATCAATTGTTTATCTTGTCGACACAAAACAGGATAATATGTATTTGATACGATGAAGACGAGAATAGGAACGAAAAGTAGTGTTTAATAGTTCATCTATAAAAGCACATCGTTGATTAGATAATGATTTAGTTTGAATATCTTCTGATTCAATAAATCTTTCTCTTAATACAAGTAAATAATAATTTTTATTGAATAATTCAGCAGTGAGAATATTAAATGGATAAGTGACAAAGAGTGTAATTACAACTTCGTTATATTTGATCTTTTTCAATGTTGTTATATGTTGATGTTTGGAATCTTCAAATGCAGTGATATAATGTACAAATATAGCTGTTGTTCCTTCAAGTATTTTTTCATCTAATTTAATATAAATTCTGTTTTTAGCATTTTCACATCCACTTCCATAAAAGCTTTTTTTACACAGACATGTAAACTTGTTACTAGCAATACAATCATCAATAGACACACAAAGTCCATCATTTTCACATGAATTATTTGATGATTGACAAATTGAATGTTTTAAATAACATTTTGGACCATATTTTTTCAATGGACAAACACAAATAGATGAAGTAAGACAAAATGAATCCGGTGAACAAGAACAAGTTTGTTTGATATCACAATGTAAACCCGAATAACCTTGATCATATTGACAAAAATATGAGACATTTTTATTTATATATCGTATGTATCTTCCATGATTTCCACAAAACAATGGGCAAGATTCTAATTGTTGCATATTGGGAATGAACAATTGAGAAGCTAGTCGATTAACCGGAAGAAACTGAAAAGGAATCGATAGATGCCAACTTGCCCAATATGTTAATGTAATTTTATCGGTGACCGGACAATTCGTTGCAGGACAATTCGTCGCGGACAATTTGTCGCGGACAATTCGTCGCAATGATATAATCCAATTACAACTTATTATTTTTTCATAAATTAGTTGGCATATTAAGAGGAGTTAGAAACACACAATTCATTAAGTATGACAGATGTAGAGACTATTTTTAATGACTAAACTTTGATTTTTGATCCCGAGCAGTACAATAACCGTCTGGCATACATAAAAAGTTAGGTTCTCCGAATTATGTCAGCGGTAAAAGTTTTTTTTATGAAAGCAGAAGTGGTGCTGCATATTTTTTCAATTCTTATTGTAGCTCAGGATTTACGATACATGGAACAATAATTTGAGAAAATAAGTGAAACCTAGTATTCACTAACAAAGCTGGGCTTTAGCATAACCAAAAAAAGCTTTTGATCAAATCTTTTTTATTAAATATCCTTATTTAACGTGCAAACTGTGTTAGTTTAAAAACGATCAGCTCTTATATGACATGTTTAAAATTAACGTTGTTTGAATTCATCGATGATTTATACAGGGGTTACAGGAATTTCGGCCCAAGGAATTTTCGGCCCGGGCTTTTCACCATCATCCTGAGTCTGGGCCGAAAATTCCTTGGGCCGAAATTCCGGGCTCCCTTTATACAGTGCTAACACTATTTTGATGATTTCTCAAGTTTGAGGTTTTTTCATCGCAGCAGTATTAATCGTGGTGGAGAAAGTAGATCTGATTTTTTTTTATCAAACCAGAATTTCTTATGACGATACAAACCGAAAAAAAATTCGAAATTTAGTCGTTAAAAATAGTCTCTACATTCATCATACTTATTGAATTATGTGTTTCTAACTCATTTTAATATGCCAACTAATTTATGAAAAAATAGTAAGTTGTAATTGGATTATATCATTGCGACGAATTGTCCTGCAACGAATTGTCCTCGTACCAATTTTATCAAAAATATCAATATGTATTGAATAATTAGCTGAAGAATTTTTCGGTTGATCAGGATAGAGTAAATAGATATTAAACTTTGTTTTGCAATCACGTTTGGGTACATATGTGATTTGCTCATGATAAGATGTGATTTGTCTTTGTTCATCAATAAGCATAATAATGACTTGAAATACAGACATGCCAAATGTACTAGTACGATATATTAATTGAATTGTTAAACTAATGCGTTGGTTTTCCCATTGACATCGCTCACCAAAATAACTCGGAGGACAAAGACATTTAGTAGTTTTATTGTTTTCGAATAGCATATGAATTCCACGATTACAATACCAATAGTTTTCAAACATTGGTGAATTGACAACCGTTCTTCTGTCAACTTGAGTAGCTTGTCGAACAGTGACATTAATAGAAACTAATGAAAAATAGTTTAATCGAGATGTTCTTAGGAATATTCTTGGTTTTCTTTCGTCCATATATTTTGATACCAACTTGCACAATGGACGTTCATTAATGTCAAATATACCATGTACTTCTATATCATAAGCAGGTGGTATTTTAGTTTGTATTAAACAAACATCTTCCTGTGCCATTGGTAATAACTGTTCATGCGAAGAAGTATGTCCTGCAGTAATACATTTTGTTTCATTCCATGAGAAATAATTCGTAAATTCTTTATGAGTACCATCATTAAGATAAATTTTACGATATATATAAGAACTATTCCAATTTGTATATTGTTCCATTAGATGAGATAGCGGTATACAATAGCCGCTCGCATTGGCGATGATAGACTTACACATGTGTTCATTTAATGAGCATCGTGTTTCAGGAAAATTGAGTTCATCAACACCATTTAGACAATTTCACAGATTATTACATTGAAAGTATTCATTATTACATGGCCACCATTCACAATGAGTTTCATCGGTATCATTAGACATATTTGCCCACTTCAAATCATTGATGCCATCACAAAAAAGTCCAAATGGGATGTTTCCTTTCAATATCTCACGTTGATAATCGTTCCATTCATCTTCACCATTGCGACAATATTGTTTTTCATTTTCGATAGCAATAATAGATAAACATTTATTCCTTTCTGATGGGCAAGTAAAACGCCATGAATCATTGAGTGAACAAGCAGGATACATTTCATCTTCAGCAAAGTAACAATCATTTTCACCATCATTTAGTCGATGTTTTGAAATGCATTTCAACGAACGTGGACAGTGAAATAAAGAGGAATGTGAACATACTTGATCTGCGCCAATTGTCGAACATCGTAGAATGAGATCTTTGAAAATGGTATACAAATGTTCACTTCAATCTTTTAGTGTCTCATTTGTTAGACTACTGGTTCGACAACAATTGAGTCCATTGTTCATTTTAATGTCTTCTGTACAGAATATAAATGCCGGACATCGACTTGCATTAAAACAAATATAATCAGGCATCAAGTTTCTCTTGAAGTCAGCAATTGATCAATTATTAGAGTAAACAAATTGAAAAAAACCGTACAAGATTGGATATTCAGGCCAAACAAACCATTTTAATGAGCAATTATTGATGAGTATTTGACAAAGTTTACGGTTATCTGTCTCTAATATTTGACAACACTGATAAATACGAAGTAAACAGTAGAATACTTGTCGACAATTCAAGTTGGAAATATAATCCAGTGAATTAAACAAAACTGAAGTCATTTGTTCACCTAGACCATTAAAGCACGAATATTTCAAGTGAGGTATCATGTGTTCGTAAATGTCACCATCACCACATGAAAAATTGAAAGGACGTCGACTTTTATATTCTTCACATCGAAATGTTGGACTGGCAACGCATCTATCTTCGGCAAAGGGAAATTCGTAATATATATCCATTTCATCACTACCATCAAGACAATCTGTACCAATCTTTCCATCACGAACAAACGCTGATGGAATGCATTGTCCACCGAAATGACATCGATATTCATTGTCAGAACATGCATTCACTTCTAATATTTGACACGTCTGTTCATCTTCTCCATTTATACAATCAAAATTACCATCACAAATTTCACGTCAATTAAGACACATTGATGATGGACCGCGATAACAACCATTTAAAAATGGATAGCATGTACGGATATTCGAGTCTGTCGCTACAGGTTTGTTAGAGCGTTGTTTTAAAATAAACCGAACAACATTGCTAAATGATGATGGTATACTATTCTCTAATCTGTACTGACACGTAGAACCAAACCAAGGTAATGAGCAATTGTGAAATATTTCATTTGAATTTCTACCATGTTTTTCATACCGCTCTACAACATCAATTGGTGCTAACCAATTAAGTAATTGTGCACTCGTCACATCTCTTTGATACATATCAGCAAAAGTAATATTATTTTCTACATGCGTATACGATGTGACAGATAATTGTTGTTGTTGTTCATCATTTTGATCAAGTCGTCGACAATAAGGAATTAAATTAGAATTAATAGTAAAAAGTGCATTTTGATCAGTAGTATAGTCAAGTATATAAGCGTACAAACAATCGAATGTAGAATTTGATCCCAATCGATCGCTAGAATAATATAAAGAAAAGCCAGTATCAGGTATCATAAATAATACGAGAAATATTAGTAACTGTATTGATGTCATTGTCAACTGAATTATTTCAAATACTAATGATATTTTTAGCGTTGCAAAGATTTCTTCTGAGAAATAATTATTTGTCTTTCTTTTTCTCTTTCGAAAAACTTGGAACAGATGTACTTCTGACATGCAAGCGTAACTTATCAATTCCGGTGTTTCTTCCTGATATTTGCTTGCATAACAAATAATTATGTTAATAAGAGTACAGTTTAGGAAGGTAGGCTTCTCAAGAATATCGATTCAATATCAAATATACGTAACAGATGTGACTTCATTATATATTTTCTCAGTTTGTTAGATAAGTGGGTGTAATAGAGAAAAAAAAATCAAATGTATGTGCATATGGATACATGGTAAAACCAGAAAATGATCCACTAGGTTTATTTTCAACTTTTTTCTATCGCCATAAAGGCTAAAACTTATCGCAAAGGATGTTTGAATAGATGAAAAAAATGTTTTCAAGACGAAACAAAATAAATAAAATTGACCACTGAATTCTTCAAGATACATTCTCGACAAAACCAAAATGTTTATTTTTCAGCATCGATAACTTACAATTAAAACATTGTTTCAAACATATAGAATTAAGAATCAAACAACTCTTTACGAAAATGAAACGTCTCCCTGTACTTCTGTATATTTGAAGGACCTCCGACGTAAAACGTTGTATATAATTGGAATATATTTCGTTTTGTAAACAATTGTTTGTTTTTCAATTCTAAGTTATTACAAGAATATTTTGTTTTCGAGTTGTGAATGCTGAAAAACAAGAATTTGGGTTTTCTAGAGAATATGTCTTTAGAAATCCAGTAGTCATTTTATATTTATTTATTTTTCTTGTTCGAAATAATTGCTGCAATGAAAACTTCTGTTTGGATATGTTTCAAGGTTTATTGCTACAGAATAAAGTTATAAATAGATCTTGTTAATCAATTTTGTGACTTCGAGTTTGAATACTGATTAAATATTGTAATCAGAGAAATGTTTTTTCCTTTCACAATAATAGATAGATTACAAGATATCGAGAAAATGCTACACAGATTTTGTTCGATCAGAGCAGTTCAGTTTCTATAGAAATTTTTACAGTATAATTTGAAAAATTATCTAATTTTTTTACTATCTGTTTCAAGTGAACAAAATTTGAAAACTATTTTGAAAACTTATTCAATGAAAAACACAAATTTAATCTTTTTTATTGCTAAATGTTTGTTCATCACATACATATAATGGATGTTGACCAAAGTTAAACTAGAGGAAATAACTTAATAGGAAGTTTTCACTTTACATAGAATTTTCCACATATAACAATTGATTAGTACATCGATTTGTTTTTGTTAAAGTGTGAATGAAATATCGTGTTTTTTCTGTTCTACCATAACAAAATTTCATCAATTCATTCATCATCGGTAGATATATCAGAAAATGTCTATTTTTTTTGTTATGAGTTCAGTCGAAGGTAATGGACATTGTTTCATCATTATTTTTTCGATCATGTCAATCACGATATATTTTCTTTGTTCAGAAAAATATTTTTGGTAGTGATAAATATAATTAGAAGTTCAACAGATCAATATCAGTTCTAATTTTAACAACTATAGAAAAGTTCTTTTTGGGCTCATTATATATTTAGTAACTAGGAAATAAAGATAGTAAGCAAATACATCTAAAAACTAGTTACAAGAATTTAAGTTCTTTTTGTAATTCTTTATGTAATTCAAACAGTGTCGTTGTTCTTTTTCTTTATCAAACATGTAAATGTGATTTTTTTTAAACTGTTAAAGAGAGAAAACATTATTTGTTTTCTCTTATATGAATCTGAAACAACAAAATTGAAAGCTCGAGTTCCTTTATTTGCATTAGTTGCTTTTTTTCAAGTGTTGTACACTGCTGGTTATAAGTCCCGATCCCTCTTGAACTGCAGTCTTTATAGGAGCTAGACAGTTGAAATTTTGTGTGTATATATTCTATGACGAACGCTGATCGTCAGCACCACTCGCGCCAAAATTGCTCGAGTCAGAACATAGTTATAATAGGTGGTAGTCATGCTTCATGTGAAGTTCATAATTCGAGAAAGGAAAGATCTATTGAGTTGATCAGCATCTCATTGTGTAGTACTCTACTCTAGTTATCTATGGTATAAATTTTATTGAAGTTCATCGAGCCGTTGATGACTTATGACCATTTTTCTATAACCATCGATGTACAAGGAAGCCATGTGATATCATTGTGAGATCCATAATTCAGTAAAAGCTTAACAGATCTATCTGAAATTTTGAGGAGATGTTCTCTCACAGTTGCCCATTACTTTCTGAAAGTTTCGGAAGTAAACATTATACTGAAAGAAAATGGCACACCGATGACCATTACGTTATTGTCAAGGCTTCACGAAGCCTATTTCTCAAGCAAATGTATTTATTTTTCTATTAATGAAAGATCATATCTTGAGCTTCATTTTCATACTAAAATATTGATAATTACACTTGTGTTTGATAAAATAAATCAAAAAGTTTCATAGATACCCTTTTTTTTCATCTTTTCAGCAAAAATAGGAAAATGATGTCATATGACAATATATCAATGATACAGCCTTTTCGGCTCGTTCGAAGCTCGGCAGAACAATAAAATTTATCTGCCTGCGTTAGAAAAACACATCTTCCGCTTATAATTACTGATATTTATAATAATATTCTTCACTAATATGTGCAAATGTACCATAGTCAAATCGATAAGGCTGCTGTTTCAAAAATATAGCATTTTAAAAAGAGTATGGATGCTTGATGTGTGCAACACATGATTTACTATAAAATAGTCGTTTGCAACTTCATAAATAGTTTCAAAGTTTTGGTTTTTAATATTTCTGAAGAGTTCTGAGGTGTTCAGAAAACCTGTATTAGTGATATATTGTCATATGGCATCATTTTCCTATTTTTGCTGAAAAGATGAAAAAGGGTATCTATGAAACTTTTTGATTTATTTTATCAAACACAAGTGTAATTATCAATATTTTAGTATGAAAATGAAGCTCAAGATATGATCTTTCATTAATAGAAAAATAAATACATTTGCTTGAGAAATAGGCTTCGTGAAGCCTTGACAATAACGTAATGGTCATCGGTGTGNGATAAACAAATACAAAGCATTTTAAGATTGCATGGAAACATGTTTAAATCATTAAAATCATGTAATTGCATAGCTGTTGAAAAATCTAATGTTAAATATTTTAAATTTGGACATTTATTAGCTAATTCATGTAAAACATCAGCTGTTATTAATTCCATTGGTAATTCAATATATTGTAATGATGATGAAAAACGATGACCAATTAATACAAGAAATTGATCAAGATTTTTGACGTGTAAACCATGATATTCTGGTCGAAGAAAAACTTGTTTCCATAATCTTGAATTTTGACTTAAAGTACGCCATAAACGACAAACACGAGCACAACGTAATAATTCTACATGTGGTAAATAAGCAAATATTGCTAATAAAAGTTTTTCTGGTAGAGTATTGAAATCACGCTAAATATAAAAAAAGAGATAAAAAGATAGAATGAAATAAAAAATATATTTCTGTTCATTATAATTCGTCTATTTTAATCACTTTTCGTGTTCGTCTCATAACTGATGATTGATATTCCATGATGGTATGTGTAAATATTATATGGTAAATCTATAACACTTTGTATGTATATAAGGAGATAGAGAGGAAAAAACAATGTTAACAAGAATTATTAATACACATCAGTCATATTATCATGGTTGGTGGTCGCTTTTTTTTTGTCATCGCCTATTTGCTTTCGGGTCATTTACAGATATAAATGTATAAGATTTATTCGGATTCATTCATCAATAAAATGTTTTTAATGATAACAAATTACCTGTGTATCACGTGATGGCACACAACTATTTCTCTGCTTAGCAAGTTGAATTGTACTGCTATTCATATCACAGTTGAGTTCGGCTATGTATGACTATGTTGCTTGTTTCTAAAGCTTTTGTTATCATCCGAAGTCTATACAGATGGTATGACTTATGTTGGGTTTTTGTATTATTATGGTTTCCAAACGGTTTTGTTATTCTCTTTATTTTTATTCTTATGTACATAACCCGAACAAATATCGCCTATTAGTACAATGTAAATGAAACTATTCTGTATCAAATTAATCTAATCACAATTAGAATACTAAGGTCATATTGGTTTAGCTATTGTCAATAGGGAAAAAACTACTGATCAAGCAATTCTTTCGTCTAACGAGGCAATAAAAACCTTTCATAATATAAGACAAGTCAAAATATATACAAACGTAAACGCTTATTGGTCTTTTCTTCGTTACTTCTACCGAACAATCAGCAATAACCATCTGTCTAACATACATAAGATATTTGGTAAAGGAAATGAATGGAAATTGCAGCGAGAAATTTGCTCTGACTTCCTGTTTAGGAAATACGAACAAATACTTATAATCAACAATGAAACATCAAAAATAGAATACAACATTTTTCTTTGATATTGTATGTTTATTTTACATCATAATAACAAAAGCAATTTATATCGACATTAACTTTCGATATTGTATATGCATATATATTTCTCAAGAGATTCTAACTATAGATAACATTGATTGAATGATTTCTACTGGCAATCAAGAAGAAAAAATTAGATAAAAACTGTAACAATCTAGGAATATTTCATTTTTATCTAAACCCAAGAGACAATTGGACTAAATTGTTATGATTACTCTCTAGTATTGTAAAAACAAGGATTATAAAGGATGTTCCAAAAGTTCTGAAACGATTTTAATATTTATCATTCTTATATTCAACAAAAAACAAACTCTTTAAAACTTTGATAGATTATTGTACCTACTTAATACTAAATCTACCGCAGTGTTTGAGATCTATCGCTTTCTACTATGGATGAAAACTTGTCACAATATTATCATGAGCTATTAGTTAGTAATGTTCTCGCATTTGATTATCATGTTCATTGATTACTAATATTAATCGTGGTGATATTTTTATATATCATTCGTTGACATAAAGAAACACGAAAATTGTTCTATTTCTTCTTAATGCTATTTTTCATTTTTCCAATATTACTACATTTCCGCAATTATAATTTATTCTTTAATACAACTCAAACGTTTTCTCTTTAAAGAACAAATGCCGACTAGCTTTGTAGCTTAATTTATTGATTCAATTCAATTGATAAAAACATGTTCAGAATCTTGATCATCTTGACAAATGACATTAAAAAAGAATAGAACAAATTTAGTGTTTCTTTATGTAAATGAATGATATTTAAAAAAATATATCAGTACAATTAAAATTAGTAATCGATAAGCATGATAATCAAATACACGAACGTTGATAACTTAATTTAGGTCTCTTTTTATTTCGAAAAATTGTTTTTGTTTTACAAAAAAATATTAATCAAGATGATGAAAAAAATCAAAAAAATAGTTTATGATAGTGTTATTATAGATTCTCATCCATAGCAAAAGCTATAGCCTTCAAACTTTGTAGTTAATTGGTATTAAGCCTGTACAATAAATTGTTAAAGTTTCAAAGAGTTTGTTTTTGTTGAATACGAGAACGATACTTTTTAAAACCGTTTCAGAACTTCTGGAACACTTCTTATATGATGATACCAGATAACAAAAACAAGCAACAATATGTCTTACTCTTAATCGACGTCGGGATCGTTGACTTGCATTGTGTCCATCATCTTGATTTATATCATCATCATTTTCTCCATCAGAAATTTTATGACCCCATGCTTCATGTGCAACAATGGAAAAAGCAGCTGTTGGATTTGACATTGTGAATCGACGAAGATCCATCATAATTTTTTTTCTCTTTTCTCACGTCAAATCAATATCCATCCATCATTTGTTTATATCTGAGCAATATTAATTCATTCTCATAGAGTTAAAGATCATTAGATCGAGGCGGTGCAAGACAAGAAACGGAGACGTAATGCAAGAACAGAAGAAAAAAAAATGCAGACAAGCAAGGCGATTCTCTAGTTTCATCCTCCGTTTTCTTGTTCATGATCGATCACAGACAATTTATAGACAGTGCGACATATCACACACACATAGACACGCATGCTGTTATGATACTTCACCAAATAGAAATGTCGTGTTAATGTATAGAAATCGAGAAACAAATAGATCTCGAGAATAGTATACCATTTATTTATGTTAGAAGAAAAAAAAAAGGCGATCCAAAATCCAATAAAATGTTATCTGCACCATAAAACAAAATAATTATCTCATGGACAAACACCAGATTAACAAAAATTTTGTTAAATACAATATAAATGAAGAAAATACAATCTATGTAGATGCGGGTGTATGACTTTTTGTTCCATGTTTAAGAACATAATGTGATGTTGGTAAAATACGTGCAAGAAAATCGAGTTGATGTGTTTGAAACTAGAGAAGAAAATGAAATTTTTCAACATTTTTCTTTTTTACATAATATAAAAGAAGGACAATACTTACAGCAGGTCGATCAGGCATTGTACGTCGTTGATGATCACTACCAAATATAACTGTATTTTCTGGTAAGATTTCATTTGTTGTTAACGAACATTTAGCACCAATAACACAACCACTTGTCAATGTAACACTACGGCCAACGTGAGCTAAATCAATTTTATTTATTAATAAATAAAATAAAATAAACTTTGTTTTTGCACACCTTTACATTCAAGAATATTATTATCGCCAACTTTAAGAGCTTCGCAACCTAAAAATAAATTAAATAATTTAAAATATAATTCATAATTAAATAACATACATGAACCAACTTCGAAGACATTATTACTTCCTATAATCATAACAACTTGATTCATTTGATCTTTAGCAACTCCACGCGGAAATCTAAAGAGCAAAGAAAAAAAAAGGGAAAATCTTCAAAGAAATGAAAAAATTGTGTCATTTACCGATTAGCTATAACACATTGCTCTTCAATTAGATTTCCATCACCGATAAAAATTGGACCAGCTTCAGCAATGATACTTACACCTGGATGTATAATTGTTTTACTTCCTATAAATATTTTCAAGAATAAATAAATGTTTTTCTTTATTTTGGTCTTTTTTTTTAATTATATACCAATTGAAATTTCGCCAATCAGTTGCAAACGTTCTTCACAAACATATGCACCTGGTGCTATAGTAACTTGATAACTAAAAAGGTATTTCAAATAATTAATAAGATTTCAAATTATTGATCGTTTTATTACCTAGAATTAATGGCTGGACACATTTGTTTTGTGTTAAGTTGATAGTTTATTTAATGAAAAAAAAAACGATCAGTGACTCATCCAATGATTGTATTGGGTCTTTCTCCTCTTCAGTGACATCTTTTCTATTTTGATTGCCGTAGGTTTTGATTTAAATGAATAAACGAGTTTTATTTGTTCGTATAGCATTCTGAGAATAAATGATCTACTTTGTATATATTCAACGAATTATTGTTGTTGTTTCTCTACATTTTAATTGTATAGCGTTACCTGATTTTACTAATGGTATGCCAAAGATGTCTATAGAGACAGCAGTAGTGTTCTGCACGAATATTACTTTTCGCATTCGTGCTCTCCTCTTACACTCAGAATCGAATTGAACTTGGACTGGAAGTAATCGACATTTGACAGATATTTTTGCAGTCATATATTCTTTTCAAATGTTTATTTCATATGACAAAAATACGTATACTGTTGTTTTAATTTTATCAATTAACAACAATAGGAAAAGAATCATCCAAAATTTCGCAAAAGAAGTGATTCAAAATGACTCCAAGGCGACGTTGCTGCTAATCGTGATAATTGTGGATATATATATACATGAATGGTTGTTGCACCATGATAACTGCATTTTNACAATTATCACGATTAGCAGCAACGTCGCCTTGGAGTCATTTTGAATCACTTCTTTTGCGAAATTTTGGATGATTCTTTTCCTATTGTTGTTAATTGATAAAATTAAAACAACAGTATACGTATTTTTGTCATATGAAATAAACATTTGAAAAGAATATATGACTGCAAAAATATCTGTCAAATGTCGATAGACAGATAAATCAATGGTTTCTAGAAAAAAAGAATAACTGCTTAGACAATTGAATATGAAATGTATTTCTCCAAAAGATAATCAGGCTACACTAGTGATGGCGCCAGGGGTGGGCTCAGCTCACCCGAAACTTAATTGAGTCCATCCTGGAAAGGTTTGGGTATCGAAAGTTTGAAGACGTTTTTTTTTGTTTCGTAAAAACCCAGGATGGCTGAGCCCATCCTGACGAAAAGTTCTGGCGCCGCTACTAGGCTGCACTACAATCAGAGCATCGTTTTTTCACACTGTAAATCGAGAAAATGACGTATCGATCAATCAGATGATCGAAATCGGAAAGAAACTATCGAGTATCCATTCTAAAATTCATTACTAAGAGAAATTCTACTAAAGAATATCAACACGGTTTTAAAAAATACTTTTGATTGACCGCTGGATTCTCTTTCTGATTCATTATCTATAAACAGCTATTTTAGCCATAAGCAAAGAGAGTGTCAGCTAACTTTTGTTGCTATCTTTGTTTTATATACCTCGGAGCTTACACAAAACAGAGCCTACAAAAATTTGCTTGTTTTGGGTGACTTTCTATGAAGAAAAACGGAATGTCATATGCAAGATAAAAGAATGGACGGCATGAATTCGATCATAAGATTTCATCTCCAAATTTAGATGAATAATTTCTGACTTTCGCTTCGTGAGATAATTGTGATAGATTGTGACAACTTTTGATGCCTACATCGTACATTAACTAATATTATTTATCATCTTAATTAATAAAATATCATTAAGACTTCGTCAGGCTGAGTTTTCTATTACATGAATTACAATGAATGAGTCTAATGAAGAACTACATCTGAGCCATATTTTCAGGGAGATAACACTCCAATGCGTTTATTTTTCTCTTTTTATATCTTAATTAAATATTTGTGATTTAGCTGCTGATGAGTCATTAAATAGATACTTGATGACGATGAATTGAAACTAGTCATATCAATGTATGATTAATAACAAGTAAAAATTGTTGTACGAGTGATTAATGAAAATCAAACAATGACTAAAAAATATATAATGATGAATATTGGGTTCGTGTGGAAGATGTTTATTGGAAAGAAAATAAATGTTTGTATCATATTGTCATAGCATGCTAACAAATATTTTTTGTCTACTTGTTTTGTTGGTCAAAGACAAATGGTTGCTTTTGATCATGTTAATTGTTGCAAAATGTTGATAACACAAACAACAATCGTCTATTTTAATGTGGTGCACTTGTACAAAAGATTGTTTGAGCTTTTATTTTAAGACAATTATTGTACCGAGTGAACCAGTGACCGCTTGGGAATCAATATGGCAATAAGGTAGATCGGAAAATAAAGATCCAAAAAATATCTTGGAAGATCTATGACTACAAGAGCGAAGAATGGAAAAAATAATATTAATAAGAATACACATGAACATATGAAATTGTACAGTATTCAAAAAAACTATTGAGTGAATAGAAATTACGTAGAGTAGTGACAAGTATGACTAGAATGTTTTTGTCGGCAACAACATCTTCAAGAAATCTCGATACCTAATATTTTTCTTAAATGCTTAATTTGAGAAGTTTATTAGCTGTAGATAGCATCTCAAAGGTAGTATTTGAGAAGCTTCTATTGTTAGTTATTCAAAATGACTTAAAACGAAATTTATTTGAAGAAGCAATTAACAAGTTTTGAAAAAACGTGATTCTTTTTTTTTTCGACATGAACCTAGAAATTGATTAAATTACTTTAATTATATGTCACGTTAATTTTTGCTTCATTTCATAGTCGATCTGCAGATATGCTTCAAAGCTTGACTTAGTGGGTATGGGTGTCGGTGTGAAGAAAGTCTTGGACTGCACCCACATCCATCCCAAGTAATTACATAAAATATTTCTTGTTTATTTAGGACTGTTAAAATCTGATTTACTGACACTATGATATATGAGAAGAGCACTTTAGTGATCCGAGAGTGCCTCTCATTACATTTGTACTGCCTTGCACAAGTTGTAGAGCTCCTTCAGTTGTGGCATTTTTGTGCGGCGTAGTGATCTAAAAGTTTGTGTTGTAATGTTTCCACTGCCATCTATCAATTGAAATGTCCCTACCGTTGTTGCATTCCTGTTGCTTTTCACTAGTCTGAAAGTCTCTGATGTCATTGTATCAATAGTACTGCTAAACGTCCTCAGACTTCCACTTGTCGATCTTCCCAATGACACTAAACTGGAGTATAATGAAGCTGCAGCTAATAAGCCTAATTACAGAAAGTAAGCCTAAGAAGGAGACTGAAACAGAAATTAATGGAATGGAATTTGACGACTCAAGGGGTATCGAACTACTGAAACCAATGATACAGGAACTAATAAAGTGAGAAACACTAAATTGGAAGATGCTCCAATGCTTGAATTATGAATTAGTGTCCACATACGTCTAGAAACACCAGCAAGAAATGTTCCACTCTTTTAGCTGTTCGCCTAATGACAGCAAGCACGCGTTGACTTTACTCACTGATCCATTGACCAGTGCGACAATAAATAGCCAATGATTCACAATTAGTTTAAATTATATCATAACCAATAGCGTTTGCCCTATTCAACATTCTTCTAGCATGTTCAACAGTTTGAGCTCGTTGCTCTTCATTATCGTCTTCGTAGTCAACTACATATAGGGGTCGTACTGTAATACCAACTTGATCTAGACCATCGGCAATAGAGGCATCCAACGTTGTAGTTTGTATACGAGCCATTGTTTTGTCTAAGCCTCAAAAATAAACAATTACCATTTCTCCAATGGATTCGATCACGATACCATGATGATATGATCCTTGATTTTCTCCTGTAGCAATATGCGCACCTGAATAGAGCAATGTATGAGGATCGCCACGACCACAGACAATAGGCCGACTGTTTCTTGGACGAAGATCAATGTTAATTAGGTTGATAACGGGAACATTGTCGTCGTATTCCATCTGAAACATGAGCAAGAGTTTTGTATGATAGAGAATGCTACACAGATGTGAGTGTGCATGTGAGCCATGAAAAGAATTATAGACCCAATATCTATACGTCACACTCAATTCGAAGCTAAAGTATGTGTTAAATGTCATTCTACTTACCTTTATATAGTGAAATTTGAGCGCAGGCTGCCATTGAAACTATGGTTAGCCTTTTATTCCTAGTATTTACAGCGATGCAAAGCTGTATAACTTGAGAAAATACAACCAATTTTGATTTTCAATGTAAGAGCTTCGTAGAGAAAAAAGATTCTCTACAAATCTGCATCTGCCTAAAAAATTCCATACCTTCATCGATACGCAAATGAGTCTAATAAAAGGAGTTTTATGTGTACCTACTATACATGTTGAACATATAGAAGTGAACCAACTGAGTTTGTCAGCATGAAATATTTATTTGAACAGATTATCTGATTCAACTTTTTGTACTGTTTGTAATGATAGTTGGAGCATTGAAATAGGCTGAATCTTATAGAAAAAAAAACGTCTTTCACGGCTTCTTGTCTGACATTTACGACATAGGTCCCGAAACCGCCTTTTTTACCTACTATCGGAGGAATCTATGATAAAACGTAGTCATCATATAAAGCACAATTTTCTCCTTTGAATGCTATGTCCTGAAGAAAATTTTGTCTTAGAATAAGCGTGCAGGGGTTTGCAAAAATAACTTGTGGGATAATTTTAGAAGGATGCAAAATGCCATACTACGATTGCACCGTCAATAAAATCTCCATAGATGGATGGATCGAACTGAAATTTTCTATGAAAATATTAGAGATCATGACCTATGATATGACGAAAATCGAACCATTCTAGGTAATCTATCTTTTGAAATGTAAATAAAAACAAAAAACTTCTGCTTGCTGGTTAGATAACTTTGCTAACCACTATATATATACTAGGTTGAGAGGAAGAAGAGAAAAGTAAACAGAGCGAGATTAAACCTGATAGAAAAAGCAAAAAAAAAATCTTTTTCAAATAGTTAAATCATAGTTTGCCTACTTCATGCCTTTATTTTGTAGCACTGTCTTTTTGTCATTATTTACAGTAAAAAAAAAACTTGTGTCAGAATATGATTCATGTAATTAAAAGTTTTATTTCTTTTACTGCATTAGCAAATATAAGCCGTGAATGTTAGAAAGTTTAAAATGACAATAAATCGTTGTTTTCTCCCACTATATGTAACAAAAATCTTGCCAATGTATACTCTCAAGAAATTGGTTTATTATTCTGAGTCTTAAAAGTTTCGTATTTGGGTACGGAACTCTTTTAGATTTTGTAGAATGAAAATCGTTTCACACTTTTCGTGGCAAACCATTTAAGGTTCAAAGAAACTCGACAGATTTAGTATTTTTCATACTAAATCATTTCTAGGTTCAGAAAAATATTTCACACGAAATCCTCGTGGCGCTCTTGAATAAAGTTGTTTTATTTCTTACCTACCGAACTCCGCATGGCCTGGGAGAAAATAGAGTGATTCTGTATGATTTGTAAAGAATCTCCGATAGTTCCGCCTGATTAGGGATATGAGAGTGTGAGTGTATTTGAATAAGATACTCACATGCACCCTTACACCCACACCCTCTATATTTTAAAATTCATGACACAATACATTGATATAAGAAATCAAAATTCTGTCAAATAAGCGAGCTATAGTGAGCTAATATTGAACGCAATAAATCAGTATCAAAAGAGCATTTTAACGATAAGATTTCGTTTACACGACGTGATTACGAAACCCTATCCAGTTTAAATGTGTTTTTTCAAGGATCTTGCCTGCTTGAATAGTAAAATAAAACCATAAGCAACAAAATTTAGAGAACCAGACGATGATCCAGTTGAAGAAGTTATCAATAACAAAATCAACTTTTATATCTAAAGTTTGATAAATATGCATCATGACTAATTTATTTAGGTTTATTTCTGATATTATTGTCGCGTGAACTTGTTTTTTTTTCGAAAAAAGTATGCTTTTCAAGATACATTCCCATATAATTCTTTTTTTCAGCAAAATGAAATAATTACTATTTTTCAAGTTCAGCATGACTAATTAGTAACTACTACTGGAGTATAAGTTGGAAAAATCCTAAGATGCATCTATTTGGAGTCGATTCAATCCCGATTAGATCACATCGAGGTGGTGCAATCTCAATTATTGATCGATCTCTCCATATGTACTCGACTAGATGTTAATCAAGAGATAATTTAGAAAAAAAAATTTATGAAAATACATAAGTTCAGTATGTTTCTTCGCTTTGATTATAGGTTGCTGTACGTGCAAAATCAAACGATCAATGAACGATGAGCCCATAGATCACGTCACATCTAAAAATACGAGACATTTTATTTTAATGCGTTGATTGAGCACACTACAAAAATTCAAAGTTATCTCTGATGGAAAATATTTCATATGGCATCGTTTTTTTATTGAAATGAAGGTCATTGCAGAAATCGATCTGATTTGTATCACTTAGATGCTATCTTACGGTGCTCGTTACGACCAAGAATAGATGATGGTATATTGTCGTATGTACGCCATATTCTGACCATATATGGCGACAATCTAAATATTTTCAAAGTTAAGACAGCTTATGGAAAATCTCTCTTTACAATACGACAAGTTTTTAAATGCTTTTGTCACAGGAAAAGAAGCAAATGCCCTAGAGAATTGATTCTTGAACTTTCGTTCAATTTTAACGATCTTTTCAATATGATGTTAATTATGCTGTGTCTATAGATTCTCGCACCATCAAATGCTTGTGAATTAACGATCGTAGAGAAACGAAATGCATGTAATAAAATGAACAGTTTTGAATTTATTTTAATGTATTTTTATTGATTAAAACTCGTCAACACGATAGAAGAATACAGACAAACAGTGGCAAAAAGTTCTCGACGAAATGTAATCATATCGAAAGAAAGAAACGAAAAAAGAAAAATGTGAGCTTTACTTTTTTTAGCAGTTTTTTTGTTAACATATTCTCTCTGCACATCGTTACTAACTATACAGACACGAATGAGAAAAGAAAAAAAACACCGACGGCAACAATAATAAAAATGTCTTTATGCGTGTGTGCTTTTTATTTCGTTCGTTTCTTCGTTGTTAATGTACTTGTTCTTTTTTTTTATCTCTCTTGTTTTTCATAGTTGCATTTTCAAAAGAAGCTCGAAAGAATCATGCAATCAACTTTAAGGCCAATGTCTTTCTTTAGCGGGGAGAAAACTTTTGTGTTTGTACAAAGATATGTGGCATGCACCACAATAATTCTACTTTATTCTTACTTTTGAATTAAGAAAGAAAGATTCTTATCTTCAATATTTCTGCTAATTTTAGGGTGTGATTGTAAAGAGAACTGGTACCGTAGCCAAAATCTGCTCCCACATTTGTTTGAGAAATTCTTGAGAACGAAAATTGAAACTATTTTTCTTCTTGTTTTGCGCAGATTATTACAATATCTACAATCAAAGGCAAATATTTAAATGAATTTAGTTTGTTTCAATTTTTTCTTGCATTTCTTGTTTTCATGAAAAGATCATTTTCAGTATGAAGAATCTTTATCGATAGACAGAGCCTCCTCTTGTTATAATGCATCATGTAGGTGGTGTTTCATACTATCTATATCACTATTTCAACAAAGTCCATATCCTGTATAAGAATAAGAAAAACAATTGAAGAAATAAATGTAAGACAAAATTGAAAAAACTTAATTCGTTTAAATTTTGGTCGTTGACCATATTATAATAATAAAAAAAGGTTTGAACTGACGAGGTCTTTGTTTTTTTTTTCGTTTTCTTGTTGAAGAGAAAAATAAAAAGAAGCAAGATATTCAACCACATTGACGCTCAAGTGATTGCTTAGATAAAAAGCAAACAAAAGTTGAAAAGAAGAACCATAAAAATAAATGATGCTGTTGGGTTTTTTTTCTTTCATTTCTTCTTGACAACCATATTTTCACGTGCAACTAGGTGGAGTTTGTCCTTGAGTATCAGCAGAAAAAAACAGTCAACATTGAATATATAAATCGACAACAGTGGTCTCTGTCGAACCAGCAATCTACTATTCATCATAGTGAATTATTAATCTACGACAAAAAGCGACTTTCATAATGAGTCGACAACGAAGACAACGCATGACTGAGAATTACTTAATCATCTGGGCCGATGGAAACATTGATTTAGCAAATGAAGATTGCCAACATATACTTGAGCAATTGCGCGGTGTCGTCAACGATGTTGATACTTGCACTACGGCTGAAGAGTGTATTCAAAGTCTTCAAGCAAACAAGGAGAAGACCTCATTTGTTATCTGCTCGGGTGCACTTGGACAACGTCTTGTGCCTGACATGCATGAATTCCCAAAATTAGAATCCATTTATATTTTTTGTGGTAACAAACAACGGCATGAAATTTGGACTAAAAATTGGGCAAAGATTAAGGGTGTACACACATCGATAAAGTTCATATGTGAAAAATTGAAAATAGCTGTCAATCAATGCAATCAAGACAATATAATGGTTAGTATTATCAGTGTCAGTGAAGCGAGTTCTAGTGAAAATCTCAATCAACTAGAATCCAGCTTGATGTATACTCAAATATTCAAGGAAATACTCCTTGACATGATACATGATAAAGAAGCCATGAAATATTTCATCAAATTGTGTCAAGAACAAGACCAGAACAATACGAAAGAACTCAAATTTATTGATGAACTTCAACGCAACTATAAGCCAACATTGGCTATTTCGTGGTATTCAAGGCAATGTTTTCCATATAAAATGCTCAATCAAGCATTAAGAATATTGAACACCGACATTATCACTCGGATAGACTTCTTCCTGTGTGATGTACACCGACAAATTGAATATTTACATGAAAAACAGGTCAGTCAATACCAAGAAAAGATCTTTACAGTCTTTCAAGGTCAAGGATTACCAACAGCAGATCTAGAAAAATTCACCAAAAACAAAGGTGGACCTATTTCTTTCAACGACTTTTCATCCGCAAGTAAAAATCGAAATCTCTCGCTCGATTTCGCCAAAGATGCGTTGGAAACAAACAATCTGGTCGGTGTTCTTTTTATAATGACTGTTGATCTTACAGTCTCATCGACTCCGTTTGCCTCCATCCAGGAGGTGAGTGATTTCGTGCACGAAAAGAAAATTTTCTTCTCAATGCACACCGTTTTTCGAATTGGTGAAGTTCGAAAAATTGACAAGAAAAGTCCACTTTATGAAGTGAACCTTAAACTTATATCAAATGACGACCAACAACTGCGACAATTAACTGATCGTCTACGAGTAGAAGTTCCAGGTAACACTGGGTGGCATCGAATGAGTAAATTGCTGCTCAAATTTGGTCAATTCAGCAAGGCTGATGAATTGTATACTACGATTCTGGAACAGACATCCGACGACAGTGATAAGGCATGCATATGCAACGGCCTTGAAGCGGTGAAACATCAACAAGGCAGAGCTGGGCATTACTATGGCTATAAGTACATGTGAGACCCCTAAGGTGTCCGCGTCATTTTCGAATTCAGCAATTCGAAAATGACGTGGACACCTTAGGGGTCATATATGTACTTGTAGCCATGGCGATGCCCAGCTCTGCACCAAGAATAATACAAAATAGCAATTTCACTTTATAAAAATTCTCCCAGAAGATCCTCCTTCACTGGCTAATGCCTACAATACTATCGCTCGTGCGTACAATGACATGGGTGACTTCTCTGAAGCACTGGTATTTTATATAAAAAAAACACTTAAACGAAAGAAAAAAGCTCTGCTTCTGAATCACCCTGATTTCGCTACTTCCTACAACAATATTGGCCAATTGTATTACAATATGGGGGATTCCAAGGAAATCGCTGCCTTCGACTCATCCCGATTTAGCTACTACATACAATTGTCTCGGAAAATTATTTCGCGATATGAAATATTGCACCAATTTATTCGAGAATTTCAAAACGTACTTCAAAATATGTCAAAAAGCCCTACATGAAGGACATTAGTATCAAGCTATTATATACAGTAATATAGGTGATATTCATCGATTAATGGAAGATTATGAAAAGGCATTCTCATTTCATCAAAAAGCATTAAATATACAAGAAAATGTTCGCTACAGTCTTTTGGAATGTGCAATGACATACATAAATTTAGTTGAAATATAACGACAAATGAAAGATTATTCAACAGCATTGACATATTTTGAAAAAGGATTAGAAATGCGTAACAATAAATTACCAAAAGTCACCCTGATTTAGCTGTATTATATCGCAATTTGGCGAAACTATGTTTGTCTACTCGACAATATAGTATGGCAATGACAAATGTTCAACAAGCAGTGGAAATTGCTCACGAAAAATTACCTTCAAAGCAACCTTCTCTTTTGGACTACAAAGATGACATTTGAAAAAGTTTGAAGAAAACTAATTTTTTTTCTTGCTTGCTTAATAAATTGGTTCTTATTGCTATTCACTTCTCGTTCCAACTTTTCTCGCCTCATTATCACGTACACGCGTGTGCGACCAGGAAGAGTCCTGTAAACCTGAAATGGATACACGTAGAGCGGACCACACCTGACTGGTAGGACAATGAACGTGTGACAGATATACTGATCATACACTCACAACGGTGAGTGTATGATCAGTGAATCTGTCACACAATAATGAGTCTATCCAAACAAATGCTATGCGTGATATTGTTCTATAAGAGTGATAAAGGAACATCGTATCTTTGATTTGAAATAATAGGAAATCAGATCAGTAAGTTGAGAGTATCGGTGCATAAATTATATGCAATTATTCAAAAAGAGAAAAAAAGACTTAATTTAAAAGAAAAATGCGCAGAAAAGTTAATTTTTAAGATCCGATATTACCAACAATGGCTCTATTTTTTATTTTATCTGATAATTCTTTCGATATTTTGTTACTCAAATTTTTACTTTTTTTTAATCACATATTTCTAATAAATATTCTATTAATAGGCTATCATTAACAATACGTGACATTTCCTATTGTAATGTTATTGATTAATCTGTTCTAGTTATATCATTAAATTTAGCTGGTGGTTCAGTTACACCGATTTAACGTGTTAATTTTAATTACTTATTCTAATTTTAATGATTGATCTGCAGAAATTTTAGAATTTATTTCTATTAATTGAGAACTTTCATCAAGTAAATCTTTTGTTGTAAATAATCAACATATATCAACATTCACATAACCATTCTATATATGCGAAGAAAAAAATTAATAATACAAAACTTGTTTAACGAATAGCTTACTTCAACACCAATTGGTGTTAGTATATTACAGGTTTGAATAAAATAACCTGTTAATAATGGTCCTTCTGGTATATCTGGACATATATATGAACTTTTAGCAATAATTTCTTCAATGAGCCTAGTATTTGTGTATGTAAATGTACGTATATCATGATATAGAATACGTTGCTAGACATTTCTTGAAGCATCATGCTTTCTAACAGCATAACTAATAAGTTCGCTTCCATCATCATCTCTACATGATTCTCAACAATTATCAGTAATGAAATCTCGTTTTACCATGAATATACTTAAAGGATCAATGAGTGACGATGGAGCAATAAGACAATAATGAAATTATAATCGATTTAAAGTAACATCCTATTATGCAGCTTGATAAAGTTCGAAAATATTGATAGTGCTTATTTCCAAGAGTTACAACTTGATCAATTCATGTTTCTTATCTTGATTAAATGATAACTATAACAAACCAATATATCACTAATCATTTGTGCGTGTAAAAACTTCTAGAATATTAAATCATTATTGTCATTCAATCTCTTTCATCGACAACATATGTTGTAAATTGTTGTGGTAAAAATACTGCGTCAAGCTAAAATAACTATAAACAATAGGTGGTATTGAATGATCGATATTTGCTAAAATTAACAAATGAATTTTAAAATGAGGTAATAAAACGAAAGCCTTCTAATTGGAGTCCGATGACTTCGAGAAAAAATGAGACTGAAAACCGAATCGGAACCGTAAAAAAAAGGACGGAGTCAGAATCGAAACCGTTGAAATCAAAAAGCTTTTACTGACAACTGAAGAGCTATTCAAGTGTTGCTTTATATAAAGTCGCAGAGATCAATCGACGATTGTACCAACGGTAAACTATATAAAACTGAAATCTGTTTTTATATGTAACTAGGTGTCCCCAGTGTTTTCACAAAATATTAGCTGAATATGGTTCTTTATTAAAGAAAAGATTACACAACTGCTTAACGGTCATGGTTTTCGTTTTCTTTTTCTTTATTGTTTTATCTGTAGAAGAAATTACTTTTTCAAAAAAATGAAATATAACTTAACAATTTCTAGAAAACAATTATTACATAAGTTATCTGGTATAGTATCATTAGGACCCTGATTCTAAAGATCCTTTTTAGAAATAGAAATTGGAACCGTTCTTTTCCGTTTTTATTAACCGAAACCGAACCATGGCTTTCGGGTATTACGATATAAGACAACAAAAATCGGCACTAATATGTCTTCACTTCCCGTCTTCCTAGAAAATAATGAAAATAGTGAGAGAAATTATGGCTGCTTGCAAACAGAAAATACGGTTTGCCAACGGGACGAAGAATCACAGTGAAGTATGATAGAACTTAATGCAGTGCTACGCTGTTTTCAACAACCGGTATGATTGCCTTGGGTAAAAGCTAGCTCAGGTTATTATTCATGCTTTTTTGTACACAATAGGCTCTCTTGTTATAACGATGAATATCACGTATAAATTTTTATAGCAATCATAACTGTAAATCCAGGCTAATGATTTATACGTCCAAATTCGTGCATTTTTGGCGAAGGTTCACTGCAAAAACACTGTTTTTAATTTGAAAACAGTCGGCGGATAGTAGTAGGAATCCTGTAATCAAATAGAGTGTCCGACTCTGCTGGCTACGATCAGCTCCTATCATTTTCCCCAGCTTTCCAAATGAAGCCAGCGACATTTTATTTACCTTACAGGACATCACTCTGCTTATCATGTATTCTAATTGGTAGTGAAGAATTACATTGAATCGTTATCTAGTGACATCTGTGATTGATTTTTATCTCTTCATGCTAAAATTTCGACCATTCGTTTTGTATTAGTTAGCTTTGGTTTGCTTCAAATATGAAAACGAAACAAACAGGATCTTTGCCCCTTTTCGTATGAAGATTCGGATGCAAATCAATCGAAAGTATTTGCATGTCTTCATAAATAATTTAGCATATAGGCGATAGTTGATTTTCTTTACTGAATAAACCGAATTGAATTTAATTCAATTTATATTTAAGATCAATAGTAATCTGGAAGATTTTCATGATTTCTTTTCTTCCTTGTAAGTATATTGCATACGGCTCAATACCTTTTGTCTTTTCTTATCTGAAAGGAAAACAACAAAAAAACGGAAATTATATTCAATGGATGGGAAAAAAAAAAGTTAATTTTAACTTGCAAGGTTACTCTGGAGAAATCAGCCTTATGTATTATTATTCTTTTGTTCTTTTTTTGTCATTACGTCTCTTTCTTTCGTTTCAATAGAGCAGTTGTTGCGTATATTATACAATACGTCTAGTTTAATGAATGAATCGAGAGAGGAACGTGATTCTATTGATTAATTTCATCTTTTCTTTTTTGTTGTTTTTCTTCTACGGTAGAAAGTGTTGCATTTATAGAACAAGAAAAAGTATTTTCGAACATTTCATAAAGCTCGTGCTTCACATAAAATAAAAATTTTATACATGTATACTTTTTTTGAGTTCTTTTTTTTTCTTATCAATAGATGCCATTCATAATTTATTTTATTGAATTTTAATGAATTATTAAATGATAACTCTTTATTGATAAATATTTACTTACATCTTTTCTGCATTTGTATGCTATCGACCAATATATGTATTGCATAAATCAATACGATTAATTGGAAATATTCAAATATACATTAATAAATAATGTTCGTTCGGTTTTATGAAACTTCTTATATTCTTGAGAAAATAAAAATTATTTTAATTTTTAATGAGCTGGTATTTTTATACTAAAAATCATGTTTCGTTTTTATCGTTATCGTTGTATTATATTTCGTCATATTATTTTTTGGTTCTTTATAATAATAATGATGAAATTAACAATAATATTTTATTATGATCTACAACAACAATCAATTGATAGTAGTTCATTAGCTTTACCATTTGATGATAGTAAATTAAATAAAGAAAAACAACAAAAATTATTAAATTTAACAACAAGTCAAATTCAATCTATTACTACAACAATTATTGTTAATCGAACAGCTATAGAATATTATCGTCAATATGTTCAAAGAAAAAATCATGAACAATTTATGTATAATAAGGATTTATTTTCATCAAAAACAACACGATATATTTTACTTGTACAAGTGCATACACGTATTGTTTATTTAAAAAAATTTATTGAAATGTTACAAGCTGTTCAGACAATAAATCAGACATTACTTATATTTAGTCATGATTTTATTGATCCAGAGATAAATATGCTTATAACAAATATTACATTTGTTCCGGTAAGATAGACGTGAGAAAAAGTAAAAATTCTGTACTTTAGTATTTTCCAAGTGCATATCAAAGATATTCTCGAGAACCAATTAGTTATTTTTAGTCTACTGTCAACGTGTGTCAGGATAGATGACAGCTTTGACATACCCTCGGAGTACGCTGAAGTATGGAATGTTGACTTTTTCCCCCTTGGGTAATAAAAATTCATAATAAATATTAAGCAAATCAGACAATCATATCTAAAATTATGTAGGACATAACATTCAGCTATCTAATATTTCTTCTAAATCATCATGACCTTTTTCATAAAGCTTTTCCAACTCGATAGGATCAAATACTTTTTACTGTTTAATAGATATTAACATAACATAACTATCTTTGTCTGCATTATATTACTGTTTAGTAAAAGATATGAGCTTTATTGCGATGAATTTTACACATAAGATATGAATTATTGTAATTGCTTCAAATAGAAAGAAGGTTGATAAGATGTTCAGAAGTAGAAAAAAAACCTTCAGTCTTTGTTACGATCGCATAAGATCGAGGGAAAGATCAATATTTGCATAAATATTACTGGTTGCATTATCAAATGAATCTTCTCATTCATATTCAAGTATGTAATGAAAGATTAAAAACAAAAAGGAAAAAGAACAAATCTAAAATAAGAAACGTTTTTAATCTTTTTTTTTTTTTCAAAGGAAAAAAATCCTTTAGAGATTATTCTTTAAGTTAATTTCTTTATTAAATGAGAATTGAAAGCTAAAATTAGATCTTTTGTTTGTCTTCGAATCAAATTTTTTTGCAAATATAATTCAATTATTAATTTAGGTGATTCAAATTTTTTATCCATTTTCTCAACAACTTTATCCTGATGAATTTCCTGGTCTTGATCCCAATGATTGTCCACGTGATATAGCTAAACATAGGTAAATATAAGATTTATTCGTATTTGTGACTATTTTCGTTGTTTTTTTTTTCATCTAAAAATTTTTACAGACTTTCAAAAATATCTGCTGAAAGAAAAAGGTGGGTTAAGAATAATCTATCAACTAAAATGAGTGTAATAATAAACCTAATAAAAGATAAGATTTGAAACTCCTCTATGTATATTCATTCTTTTACTTGAACTGAATAACTAGAAAAAAACACAAAATGTTTGTGTTTTATTCACACTAACTTTTCATGTTATTTTTTTTTTCTTGAAGTAATTTTGTCATTGTAGAGCTTTAGCTACTCGATGTAAAAATGCACCATATCCCGACAAATATGGACATTATAGAGAAGTTTCCATTGTACAAATAAAACATCATTGGTGGTGGAAAGTAAGCTATAGGATTTCGTTTGTTTTATTGATTGTTTTCGTTTTATTTTATCGATTGATATTTTATTCGTAAATTTGAATATAATTCGTTTGACTTATGTTTAGAATTTTGAATTGAAACGAGAAATAAAAGAGTGAGTATTCGCTAGAGAAAGAAAGAATGTCGAGTCTATACTAAACAATTATAAATGAAAACTAACAAAATTTTTTTTTTTGTTTTCTTTTATTTGTACTATTTAAATTATGAACTAAAAATTGTTAAGAAAGTATAATTCTTCCTAGTGGAAGATTCAATAGCTCGATATCTTTCCTTACAACTAATACTAGCTGTCCCTCTGGGCAGAAAGCCAGCATGACACAGAATTCTTGTGCTCAATCGCTTATGGCTTCCCATATGTACTAACTGACTACATACTAGCCATAGAAACAGATGCATGTCACAATGTAGTCATCATGCTATCGGGGTGATAATCCGAGATAAACAGCTGCTAATAACTTGTCTAAACTTATTTCATGGCTTGCGGTACTGAGGTTTGAATACAGTAGTTTGTGGGCACGTGTCGAAGAATGCAGCCAATCAGCTATGGTAGTATTGTTAAAAAGACATTGAAAATTTTAAGAAATGAAAGGAAAATATAATTAATTTTCGAAGAATTTTTATAACGTGCATTTTATGTAAATCTTTTGGATACGAATTAGATGCTGTATCAAATAAATTTACAAAATATGATCCGAAAATTATGTTGATATTTGCTTTAACAGAATGGAATTAGAATTGATTCACTTATTCTTAAGAATTGAATTTACCTTCAAACCAGAAAAAAACTTCATAGTCAACAAATCACTGTTTTTTAAAACATTAATATTATTGAAAAAAGTAATGTATACATTTAGTATGTGTAAATCATCAAATCAACATGAACAATAGGTGTTTTTTTAATTTAAATAAAAGCAAAGTTTTGATCATAGTAAGAATTATACTAGCAAATAACTCAACATAATTCTCAATTACTATTCATAAATTCAAGATGTTTTGCTTTTATACTATCATCTATTTTGATGTTTATTTAGATTTGATGATGAAGTGGATATTTTTTCTTGAATTTCAATCCTGTTTTATCGTGATTCATACCATTTGACCTGTAGAGCTCGTCGAGATGGTCCCGGATTAGATCCGATGAACTTTAATCATTTGAGAAATTTGTAGGATGCATTTGTCATCAAATAAATAACAAAGGAAAAAATTATCTCGTGTCTTCAAGGCAACTATCTAGTTTCGATATAAACAAAGATAGGGGTGCAACAAATCTTGAATAGATTTGGGATTTGGCACCAATTCTTTAAGATTTGGACTTGGATTTGGATTTGGTTTCTGGATTTGGGTATGGTTCGGATTTAGTTCCTAGATGTGGATTTCATCTAGATTTGAATCTCAGGATTGCTGCTATCGCTTTGCTTGGCTTAGATTTCGGATTCGGAGTTGGGATTTGGTTTCAATCTAACATGACTCCAACTTTGTAGTCTTGTTATATTGAAACCAAATCTCAACCTCCAAATCCAAATCTCACACCCAAATCCTATCCAAATCCCAACCTGCTATACACCAAATCTCAAATCCAAATCTAAGATCCAAATCCAAATCCCTAAACCCAAATCTGTACCAAATCCAAACAATTTCATATCAATTTATAAGACTTGGGATTCTTTTCTCCCTTGTGGGACTTTATTTTACAGATCCTCATCATATTTGGGTAATTTAAGATCAAACCCAAACCCAAATCCAAGTCCAAATCCCAGTCTAGAACAAACCCAAATCTTTTTGTACCAAATCCCAAGGCTTTGGATTTGTTGCACCCCTAAACAAAGATATTAGCGCTGAAAAAACAGTTGTAACAGGACTATTTAGGATGTATTCGTAAATGAAATATTAAGAAAAAATGGAAGAATCTTTATTAGTCTTTATCATATATCCCTCCTCACGATGTATTAACTTTTAAGCGGAGCGGGAGTGTCTTCTATTATGGTCCATCCATTTTCATAATCGAAATAATGGCAAATTTCAAAATGTGACTAAATTTCACTAAACTTCTGATTCCTGACTTTTTGACGCAGAAATCAAATATTTATACTGATATTAAGTACTGAAAATCTAGAAATATATAGTAACGATGGGTTTCTGATTGGTACTTGGTGTATAAGAGGATAGTAGCTAACTTTTTTTTTTCATATGTTTCAGTCATTTTCAAATTGATTAACATCTAAGACATTGTTCCTTTGCTATTTAAGAATGTATAAAATTGTACGAACTTTCAAACGCTTTAAAAATTTTGACACCTAGCAGTTAAAACTAATATCAATTTGAAACTTGCTACTTTATGGCTATGGGTAAGCTTTTTATTGTAGGGAATGGTTTACAGAATCGACTGTAAAACTGCATCCGACGGTGAACACAGAAATTCAACCATCAACTTTTCCTATTTAAGTTTATAAAATCTTGAAAATTTGCCTAATAAATTATCGAATAACTATTTTCATATTCCAAATGTATTCAAAATAATTCTTAATTCTTTTCTTTTTCTCTATATTTTAGCTCAATTTTGTGTTTAATTCCATTGAAATTCTACAAAATCGTTCAGATCTTTTAGTGCTTTTACTGGAAGAAGATTTTTATTTATCACCTGATGCACTTTTTTTCTTAAAAAAAATGGAAGATGAAAAAGAACGGTAAATTACAAAATGAATGATTGATTTTTTTCTTTTGAAGCTCTTTTATTTTATTTTAAAGTCTCTGTTCTGAATGTCTAATATATACACTGGGTAATTTGGAAAAATCAGGTCGACAATTTAACAACCTTGGATCTAAAGTATGATAGGGAAAGTTTTCTAATAAAAATTTATAAACTATTCATAGGTTTCTATTGCATATTGGCATGCTAGATATAATCTTGGTATGACAATATCATACTCTCTATGGCTTTCACTTGTACAATATGCTGAAGAATTTTGTAATGTTGATGATTATAATTGGGATTGGTCTCTTGTTTATTTAGCACAAAAACGTTTTAATTATCCTCGTGTTATGTGGTCAACTGCTACACGAGTTATTCATCTTGGTTCATGGTAAAATCATACAGCGAGAAATTTTTATATGTTAATTTATTTTGTTTTTCTTTTAGTGGTATTCATCATAAAAAAACTTGTTCAAATCAATCAGATATAGCTCGATGGGAAGAAACTGATAAATATTATCAACTTAATCAGCAATATTTATTTCCAACAAAACCTCTTACTGTACATGCTAAATACGAAGCAAGACGTCCACTTAAACAAACTAACGGTGGATGGTCTGATTTACGAGATCGACAATTATGTTTATCATTTGCATTAAAAAATCCAACAAATATATCACATATAAATATAAAAATTTGATTTCTGCTTGTCTCTTTTTTGTTGTTGCTGTGCAATCATCGAATTTTAATTTTTTTTACTTATTCATTGTGAACTTTTTTTTGTTGTTTTGTTTTGTATATTTCTTTAGATTAATTAATGTTTTCTTTGAAATGAGTTTAGTCTTTCGTCGAACTTATTCTACACTGTTGAAAAATAGAAACGTAAAATATTAGCTTGTTTTTTTCTTAAATTAATATAGCTTGTTAAAGTACAGGTGCCCTTCGATCTTTATCAAAAACAATATTTATCTTCGTTGCATTCTGTTCTTTCTCTCGGTCCGCCGACAATAACAACACAAAGGATGGTGCACATGACATCAACTTGTTCGAGAGAGCAAAACAATTTACCTAGGTTGAATAAGAAACATCGTATATTATTATATGATATTGTTATTTTCTTTTTTATTATTCTTTGTTAGATTACCAGTACCAACATTAGCTGAAACAGCACGAAAATATTTGAAAACAGTTGGACCATTACTTAATAATGATGAATTTAATGAAACAAAAAAAGTTTGTCAACATAAATATGTATATTGATAAATAATTGAATTTTTATTAAGATTGTTGAACAATTTCAACATGAAAGTGAACCATTACAAGAATTATTATTAAAACGAGCACAAACAGAAGAAAATTGGGTAAAACAAAAAAGAATTTCAATATAAGAAATTTAAAATTATATTCTATGTATAAAATATAGTTATCACAATGGTGGCTCGATAAAACATATCTTGAATGGCGTTTGAATTTACCTATTTTTTATAATCCAGCTGTAGTATTGCCTCGACAATCATATAGAAATTTTGATGGACAAATTCAATATGCAGCCAATTTTATTCATAGTATTCTACGTTATCGATCATTAATTGATGAGTAATATGGAAATTTTAGTTTTTCATAAAATCAGTTTTATTTTCTTTTTATAAAGATTCGAAACACATTTCAAAGAGAGATCATTCGATAGGCATTTTTCTGCTCTACGAATTCGTTGACTTGAATTTTTCAAATAGACTTTTTGTTGTTGACGAAAAGATAGAAGACCGATAGCTTTTCAACTACGCAAGTACATCGATCAAATAGCACAAAATGAATTATAAGGTTATTCTAAGAAAAATAGTTCTCCCGAAATTTAACAAATTCTACATCGCTCGATGTTTCTGACTGTTAGAGAAAATATTCGAGAGCACAATTTAAAAAGAAAACATTCTAAAGATTTTCATTGTTCAATTTAAATGTTATATCATTCTGTTTAGGATTAAATTCTACATCCAATAGTATAATAATGAGTCTTTCATAGGGCACATCTAACTTTTGAACATATTAATTTTGAAAATGAATCAAAAAGAAATACCATCAGACGTTAGTTCCAAGGTTTTTGCACCTTAGCATAGAGCATGGAATTCTTTATTCACGAAAGTTAAATACTTTATATTTACTGTCGATTTGATGAATATAGGCGTACGCAAATCATTAGATGTCCGCAGAAAATAACGGGAGATTGTCGTTGAGTATCTGATAGTCTGATTAACTTTTCTCTCATAAGAAGAATCTTATTTAAGAAATCAAATCTACAGTTTCGTAGAGCGAAAAAATTCTCAATCGCATGAGATTCAAATAAAGTCTTTGATCTGTATTTTGTGTCTTCACAAAATATAATAAAAGTATCTCTATTCTTAACGAATGACTTGTTATTTATTCTAACGAGAAAGAGTTTTCAACTGATCAATCATGTTTTCATCAAAAGCTACTGGACTATGGGCTATTGACCATGCTGATTCTAAATACGACAAAGAGAAATCCTCTTGATATGCGCACACTTGCCCGCCGGACATATGCCCGCAACGCACTTTCTCGTAGGACTTTTGCCCGCGACGGACACTCGCTCGCTGGGCAGTTACTCGCGGTGGACGCTTGCCCGCAATGCATAGAGAACAGACAATGAGACAATAGGGTGTGGGTGCGTTACGAAGAAAACGACCTACATGCACCCCCACATCCACCAACACCCACACCCACACCCTCATTACGAACATTTTCACATTAAAAAACAACATTTGAAACCGAAAATGTTACTGTCTTCTAGACAAGACGATATGTTCTACTATCTGAACAGATCAAACGAAAATTTTGTCAGGCTAGAAAACCAACATATGAAGACCTAAAGAGATTTCCCATGATCATATTCGGAATTAGTATGGTTGATTACCAAAAAATTCAGTAGCTTCCGTTAAGAAAAATAACTGATCAGTTGTAAAAATCCCGTCGTAAGAAAAATGTTTTTTTTTGTGATATGATATGAGAAATATAATCAATTTTTTCTAGCAATCAAATACCAATTGATCATTTTGGTTCAGATCCTCTTTGCATGGATCAATATAGAAAAGTTCTTGGCATATGTCGTATTCCGGCAAAATCTATTGATCGACTTCATTTATATAAAAAAGATGATCATCGTCATGTTGCAGTATTTTATCGAAATAATGTAAATATTGTAAAATTCCTTTTTTTTGCTGCTTAACCTTTAAAAGCCGAGGGTGGCTTGTTTTTTGGATAAGGAAAAATAGTGATTCTGGAAACAATTAGTATGATCATATTATAACAAAAAAAAAAGATGATTTTTTTTCTTATAGAGATACAGAATGTCTATTAGAAAGGATATGTAGTCTTAACGGCATGAATATATCACGTTTTTGAACCAACAGAGCAAAAGTATTTACAATTGTTTAGCACATCTTCATTTTTCGTTGTATCATAACACTATTCTGTGAGCCCAACTAAGTGTTATGAAATCAATATTATGAGAGACAATTGGATCATCTCATGATTTCGCTAATGGTGTCACACGGGAGTGACTATTGAATACTCTTCAGAAGTAAAACTAGGACTAACACGAACTGTTCAAAATTGGAGTAAAATCAGTAACACTGCCACAATCGGGATGAAATTTTTGGGTAATCAAGAACTTTTTACCACTGAAGGAGCGTGCGGTCGTTCTTAAGACTCAAAAGAGTCAAGAATTTACTTATATAATATTTCAAAGATTTTTTTCTATCATTCATGAGTTGATTGAATATTTCATGCCGTTACGATCGAATGTTCCCTCTAAGGAACATTTTCCAGCTCTCAAGGATTCATTTTTTCATTTAAAATTTGTTTTCTTTACAGATCTATCGACTACCAGTATATGATGATCAAGGAAATAAATTATCAGCTGAAGTAATCTATACTCATTTAAAAAAACTTCCTGATTTACAAGAATCGGATGAAAAACAAACATTAATTGGCCATTTAACAGCTGATGAAAGACAACTTTGGGCACCAATTTATGAACAATTATCATCAAGTAAAAATTTTTCTTCGAATAAAATAAAATAATTTATTTTATTTTAAGTACCAGAAAATAAAAATTTATTTGATACAATTAATGATAGTTTACTTGTATTATGTCTTGATGAAAGTTATCAATCATCAAATGATAAAACAACAGAAGAAGATAATCAAAAATTTGTTGGTTTAAATTTTCTACATGGTGGTGGAACAAAAAATAATACAGCTAATCGTTGGTTTGACAAAACACTTCAAGTAAAATAAAATTCTTTTTTTTATTCTTTTTTTCGCTTAGATTTAAGAAAAAAAAATTTTATTTTATTTTAAGGTCATTGTAGGACCTAATGGTTATAGTGGTCTTAATTATGAACATTCATTGGCTGAAGGTGGAATAATTACAACGCTTGTTGATTATGCTTTGGATTATTGGTAAATTTTATTTAATGAAATCATTTCATATGATTGACATTTGTTTGTTTTTGCTTTATAGTAAAACAGCAGTACCACTTGTTCATACTAATCAACCATCATTATTAAGTAAATGTCGTATAGTTATACCTAAAGAAGTCGAGCAATCGATAATTGAAAGTGAAAAACGTGTTAATAAGTAAGAATAAAAAAATAAGACTTTTTTTTGTTAATATTGTTTTATTATTTATAGATTTATTGAAAATTGTGATTTAATTGTTCATAAATATCCTGAATATGGTAAAGACTTTGCTAAACAAAATAAATTAAGCATAGGTAACCAAAAAAGGATAATAAAGTTTGAACGAATAAGAAATCATTTTATTTTAGATGCTATTATACAAGTGGCTTTACAAGTTGCTTATTTTCGGTGCGTATTATAATAGATTGAAAAAATTCCATAGTCTTTCTATATCCTCTTGAAATGAAAAGAAAAACATAATTTAATAAAGACATAAAAATTATTTTATTAGTATAGCTTCGATTTAAATAAATAAAAATGTAACAGAGATTAGAAGATAAACTTAATCGAACGAAGGGAGTTCATCACGAAGTCCTCAATGACTTTATGAGTTGAGATTATGTTCCTCATGTAAGTTATAATGAAATATGAAAAGTTTATTCAGCGCTTGAGCCTGTAACCTATATGGTAAAGGTCTTGGTACCAAATATTCCCTCATTTTTTCACTAGTAAAAGATAACTGATTAGATCTAGAAGTAGATAACTGAAATCAGAATTTTTATTTTGAGATCAGATCAAACAACTAGTAGTAAATTTTATGAAAAAGTTCGAAATTGTGTCTGGACAGAAATACAATAGCAGTTTTGAAGCAGTCGTTAGTTGACATATTTTGAGTCTAAAAACAGCTTCAATTCAGTATTATTATAGAGTATTCAATACTGTGCAAGATGACATATAACAATAGACGAAATCTCATTTATATGTTTCTAATAAAGCACTAGTTTCTATAGAAAACTGCTTTTCAAAATACACAAGTTTTGCAATCTGTCATGGAAAAGTAAATAGCACGCTTTGTAGAGAAAACTCTGCTATACAAAAATGGAGAGGTTTCTTTCTGAGCTATTAAGACTTGTTTCATATTTTGAATTTGTTAATTTTCAATTAGCATACAAAATTGATCAAAATAGCATTCTATACAACTACTATTTTGAAACACTCTGATGATAGTTGTCCGATCTTATCTCAGAAAGATATTCTGAAAACATATTTGGAATGAGCAAAAAAACCTAATTGTAACTAACTGTTTTTTGCTCTAACCAATAGTCCCTCAAATGGTACAAAAAAAAATGAGATAATATTTTGTGCTAATACTGTCGCGTCATAAGTTAGTTTATTGCCGTTGAGATAATATATTTTTATGATATTTTTTAGGAAAATGCGGTTGTCACCATCGAAAATATCAGAAGAAGACTGATTTGAATCTTTGCATTAAGATCAACCTTACTAAAGAATAGTTTATTGCGAAATCTTCAGACCTTTTGATTATTTCCATTCTGAAATAAGAACATTAGAATTTACTGATGAATACGAGCGGCATGAAAAAAAACATCCTTTTTTTACATAAACATATTTAACAATAGAAAACATTGAATGATCTGTAATTTTCACAAAAAAAAACTAATTCTACCGATGTCTATCTCTGTGTAAAGTTTCAGTTTACAACTCAAAACTCTTTTTCGCTATTGTTTCTGACTGGAACTATGCCATTCTACTAAAGAATACTGTAAAAATGCAGTATCTCGGGAGCACTAAATTAACAGCTTAGACTCTTTACAGGCATAAGATATAAACTTTTGCTATTTGTTATATTCCCCTTGGATAATGATGATTCGTCAGTAGATGACAAGTTACATATGCCTCTAATATAGTTCAAATGCTATTGGTACAATTTGTTTTTTGAAACTTTTAGTATGCATGGAAAATGTGGTGCTACCTACGAAAGTGGTTCTTTACGTCGTTATCATCTTGGTCGAACAGAAACTATTCGTTCATGTACGTTAGAAGCCCAATTATTTGCTCGTGCAATGTCTGAACAACATAATGAAACAGCAAATAATACGAAATATGATCTGTTTCTTAATGCTATGAAAGCACATCGGCAATATACAAATGATGTAAAATTATATATATATATATATAGAGAAAATATTATTGAATATATATTGTTATATTCTTAAATTTAATTTAGGCAATCAATGCTAAAGGTATCGATCGACATTTATTAGGATTACGATTAATTGCAATGGAAAATAATTTACCAAAACCTGCTTTATATAATCATATTAGTTATAAACGTGCAATGCATTTTAATCTTTCAACAAGTCAAGTAAGATTAATTTATTCGTTTTGAAAAAAGTATTCTTAAGACAACATTTTAGGTTGCTGCAAAACATGATTGTGTAATGGTTTATGGTGCAGCTGTTGATGATGGATGTAAGTTATTATTTTAATTATTTTTCTTTTTTGTTAATTCAATATTTTAGATGGTTGTTGTTATAATCCACGTCGGGATTCAATAAATTATATGATAACAGCTTTTAAAATAAATAATGGACGGACAAATGTCAAAGAACTATCAAATGAGCTTGATCGTAGTCTTGCAGATATTCGAAAATTAATTGAACTGAATACAACTAAGACAATGAAATCTAAATTATAGATTCTATAGATTCATACTCTCTTTTTTTTTGCTTTATCCTTAATTTGTTTGATTCTTAATTGGTGATATGGTTAATTGTATTTGCCTTCTATGTTTTAGATTTCAAAAAAAAGAAAAGAAAATATCATGGTAAAATTTATTTTATCTTTTGAATATTTTAATTAATTAATTATAGGTAAAATGTTGGTATATGGACGATCGACAAGATGATCCACAAGATAATCATCTATTAAAAGATATTGATACGGCGACACTATGTAATCGTACAGGTGTTCAAGTATGGCAGTTTCAAGCAGATCAAATTCTTGTCAATAATGATTGTCCATCATTGCTAAAACTTAAACAAGATCGAGGGTAAAAATTAATATTTAATATCGAAATAAATAAAAATTGTTTTGAAATCAAAGAAAAATATCAAGATTTGTGTTTTTAAGACTAAAATTTTCGGCTTACTAGAATTTTATGAACTTGTGAAGAAAGACTCTCAATTGATTAACGAGTAGGCGGAACATTTTTAGACAAAATATTTATTTACTTTTGGCTCACTTGAAAGTTTTCCCAAGAAGTCAAAAGTTATGGGTTAGGACCAGCCTTTATGTACTGTACAAATATGAGATTAGAATTTTTAATCTAAATTTTTGTTCGAGTCTAATGAATTTTTTTAAAAGCCCAAAAACTTAGATTGAATGGCGAGTCAATGGACTTTTGCTAACTCGATAAGTTTCGTCTCGCAGATACGAAAAATTATCGTAGTCGGTCGTTTTAGAATGTGAACAGTTTCTTACAAAATGTTACATTAAATTAAGCTTTGTTTTTTATCTACATGAAACTATAGGCACTTTATCAAGAACTCTTTTCTATACAACAGGACTTTTTAATTAGAAAGTCGAGTTTTCAAAAATAAGTATATGGAAGTAACCTGCAGAAAAACTTCAATAGTACATCGTATAGGGCAGCTTCTAATCTAAAAGCTGATATACTAATAACGATTTCAACATTTACTTTCGAGCTGAAATAGTGAAATTACAAAAGTGTACAGAAAATTTTCCCATTCCAGCTACTTTTTTGCAGCTTTCAAAGATTATCTCATTAGTCTCAGGAAAATTTCTAAGCCTATACTCGAAAGCAACACAAAATTATGGTTTCAAGCCATAGCTTTTGACTTCCCGGAAATACTTTCAAGGTATTCAAGAATAAACAAACATTTTGTCTTAAAACTCTCGGTCTATCCATTATTTTGCGTGCATATAGAGTACCTTATTCTAAGAAAAAATCTTAGAGGAGTCGGATTAATGCGGCTTTTTTCAAAAGATATGAATATATTCTTTCTGTCATAAAGAGAGAAATCATATCAATAAACCTCGTATAATTCATATGACAACAACTCTGCACTCTCATAAGTTACTATTCTATATCATAACCAGAAGATATGAATGAGATTAAGAAAGCCCTAAAAGAAGATCTGCCCATAACCTTTTGGCCGAAAATTAGAATCCTTTCACTGAACTTTTTCAAAAAAATTGAACTACATAGTTCCGATTTGAAATTTTGTCATCAAATAGATGTTGCTGATATGAAAATATCTTGAAAATTTCGAATTAAAAAATCAATGTTATATTTTCTAAATTAGAGCAGTTTTGCCAGAAATTTTATGAGCTTCATTGATATGATTTCTGTCCTAATATCAAAGTGAGAAAATATGTATATCATTCGAACGAAGCCACATCGGCCCAAATTCTCTTAAACTTTTTCTTTGAATGAGATCCTTCGTATCTACACAAAAGCGATGTGAATCTGTTGAAAAGTTCTCCTTCTTCGCCTTGAAAATAACATTCATTTATTCAATTAAACATTGAAAATTGTTACTTTCATAAAGACAATGCTTATTTGCAATGCTACATTCCAAAGAACTACAAACGAATGTTACAAATAAACAACATCTGTCTAAATAACAATCTTTCATATAAACTAAATTATCTATAATTGATCTAATAAATTCTTTTTTTCTAATAAACATTGTTTAAGATCATATTTTTTGGGGAGAAATATTTTATTTATAAACTTAAACGATTTCGAAAAGTATATAATACTTGATGCCCAAATTAGCCTATGATTATACCGCGATCAAAACTGGTATCGGTCACCAATTTTACGTTTGTTTTCTCAAACTACAAAAATTATACATAACCTACGAGTTTTGCTTTGTAGGAATAATATTTCTCCGCAAAATGGACTTAGTGAGTGTTCTTTTACTGTCTCTTTCGATAACATATGTTTAATTCTTCAATTGAAATCAGAAACTCTCATACTCATTTCTAAACAGCATTCATCCTAGGATATTGGAATATTTACTAAATACATTCTTTTTGTATTTGAAAATATATTCTTAATTTATTTGAATGGATGATGAAGTAAAACATTGAGAAAAGCCTTGTCTGACAGTACGAAACTCTATTCATTGATATGAACCTCGTTACTTTTGGGATTGATCTAGATGAGCAAAAACTTTGCACAAATTCGAAGTTATGTGCAGAAAATCTTAGTTAGGCGATCGAGCAAACATTCATATTTGAAAAACAAATGCCACAGTTTTATAAAGCAACAAATTCTCAATTGAATAACTTTCTGAAAGTGTATTTGAGCGATCAAAAATAAAACAATTTATTTTGTCGCTATTTAATCTTCACTACCTGTTATATAGATATACATATGAAGATGAAATCACAATCGAACCATCCATGGAAAAATATGATGAAAAATTAAAAATGTTTCGTATTGAACATATTCATTCTGATGAAGAAATTCGTCTTGTACTCGAAGGTTCTGGCTTTTTTGATGTACGTGATTGTGATGATAAATGGGTGAGAATTCATGTTTTTCCTGGTGATTTACTTATGATACCAGCTGGTAATAGAAAAAAAAATAAACAAGTTATATATCTAACAATGACTTTTTTTTTCTTCTGAAGGCATGTATCATCGATTTGTACCTGATAAACAAAATTTTATTTATGCTAGACGTTTTTTTGTTGGTGAACCTGTATGGACACCAATTAATCGACCCATTGGTGATACACATCCATCTCGTATGGCTTATATCAAAAGCATCAATCATAAAGATTAAATTCAAAGACGAAAGAATTTTATGAAGACTAATTATTTGATAAAATATGCTTTATCCATTGGTATTTTTGCTTTTCTTTGATTGACATTTAACATATATAAGAGCGCATCCAAAAATTAATGAAGCTAAAATAGCAACAATAAGAGAAATAAAAATAAAACCTATAGGTCCTAATAATTTTGGATTAATCATGTAACCAATAAGTAATGGAACAACTGCATCACCAGCTGAACCACCAATAGCTAAAACTGACATTCTTCGTCCAGTTAAAGATATTTTTTTTTCTGTAAAAGCAATTGCTGATGCATAAAGGGGTCCAACAGATAATCCAAAAAGAATTGAACCAATCCATAATACCAATGACGATTTATTAAAAATCAGTAATAATGCTATTGAACCAATACCACCAGTTAAATTTGAAATAAGCATTTGTAATGGAGAAAATTTTAATGATAGTGGGATACCACAAAGACGACTGAATGCAAATGATGCCCAAAAAGCTGAATTAAGATACGCAGCTATATCTTTTTCAAAATGTAATTGTAAAATTGCATACGTATGTATATAGGCACCAAATGCTGATTCACCACCAATATATAAAAGAATAAATAAAGCAACTAAACCAAGAACAACATAATTTTCAGATGATTGAGTTCGATCATCAGATTTAATATCAATTGTTTCATTTTGTATATTTTCTGAAATGAATTCTTTATTTTCACTAATAATTTCTTGATTTTTTCTTAAACAAAATTCATCACGTATAGCATACATTAAAAGCCATATTACATTAGGTATATGCAAAAATCCAATTAACCAATAAGCATAATGCCATTGATCAGTCGGACTTGATTTTTGAAGAAACGGTGCAATAATTAATGGTGCAAAAAACGCACCAACACCAAAGGCACCATGAAGTGCTTGTAAATATGGATTAACATTCGTTTGTTCATAATGACGTATAGTTAAAATTTGTGCTAAATTATCAACTATACCAGCTGTAAAACTCCACATTAAATGAACAATAATCATTGGTATAATATTATATATAAATGGAATAATTAGTGTTGCTATACACATAATCAATATTGTAAATGTTAAAAATGTTTGACTAAATAATCGAAAACGATCAATAAGAATTCCACCAATTAAAGTACCAGATAAAAAACCAAATGAACGTGCAAATAATATATAAACAACACGATCTAATGGTGATTTTGTTTGTTCACCAAATTTCAGTAATGTTGGTCCAATAAGGCCAGTACCTAATCCCATTGATAAAAATGTATAAAGTAATGCAAAAAAATAAATAATAGAAGGTTTTGTATCAGATTTTTTCGTTGATTGCTTCTCACTATGATGAGATCCAACATAACTATGAAGAGAAACAACCGATGTTGACAATGTCTGCATATTTTTGTCGATGTTTTTTTTTTTTATTTGCACCGTTTTTATTCTTATCAAACGTTACGTGGTTTATAACATATCTATATAAAGCACCATAAGACAGAATTAATTGCAATATCTATTACGCATTCTTTATTCTAGAAAAACAATGATTTTTAAAGGTGAATTAGACAATTTACTAATGGTGTAACCTTTCAATTCCATAAAGTCATGTTCTATAATCTATATTAAAATCTACAGAATCTCTACAATTTCATTAATAAATTTGACGAAATAATGGTAAGTTGTAGACTATAGAGCTTCAATGAAATACAATTCAAAAAAACAACATTACAAATCGCAGAAGCCTGAATGTACTATTTGATTCATTTTATTTTTGAAGTTGGATATTAGTTATTTATATAAATATTACAAACAGCCACATCATATGAGTCTTAGACAAATGATATCATTATTCAAAAAGTATTTAGTCATCACCATCATGAACAAAAGTACTCATAGATGCCTATAGTTTACTTGCTGACAGGAATAAATACGTTCTCTGAAACGACTTTTCTTAACAAACTTTTTTTTTCTTGAAACAAGTGAAATTTATTGAATCATACCTAGAAATATCTATTCATACTGAAAAGTATATTATGCGTATTTTTAGCTCACAAATATTATGAAATATGGTAAACAATTTCATATTAAAAGAACCAACTAAAAATTAGCAAAATGTGCGAAGAGGTGTACTAAAGTTTTAAAAAAGTTATTTGTCTCTTCATTAAGTTTGGAATCGTTTGTCTACACATTTTAGAGTCCTTGACTATAGAAATATGATAGTATTAAAATGCTTCAGATTGAAAAGCATATTTAACTTATAGAATCTCATAAATATTCAGTTTAAGAACCGTCAATGTTCTGAATATGTTAAAACAAGTTTTTAGTTGAAAATGCTAACTTCTTCACATTTGTAGATGTATTTAAGGCAAAAGACATCGAAATATTGACAAATGGATCAGGTTTGGTTTTCAATGTTACCAAATATGTAATGCATGTTATTGAATTCTTATTAAATTTTTTTTTCACATGCTAGTGGACATTTTCACACTGTTTTCTAATATGTAGTCTTTCACGAACAAAAAAAAGTACCTTTTTTCCAATTCATTTTTTCATCACCTATATACTGTATTAAAAAAAATATGCCACAAGATACAGCGTAAAAAGCTCTACAATCTACAAAGGACAACTTCTTTTATAATTGCACTTTTTGTTTTCAAAATGAACAAAATTCTGATCCATTTAATCTTTTACACTTCAAAAAAGTAATTTTTTGGTACACGGTGAATTCCTTTTCTTATCTTATCATTTAATGAATCATGTTTTTTAACTTTATTCTATTTTTTCGACCATCGAGTATGACTTTCGATACAACTCATTGACCAAAACAATAAGAAAATAAATTGATCGTGTACGAAAAAATGATCTTGTTCGCAGCTCCAAAGATTAGCCATACAGAATTTTGTCTATTTTGAGAAAAAAATATAACTATACAATAAGCTGTTCTTTGTAAATTGTGGAGCTTTTCACGCTGCATTTTGTTTTCTTTTTAGTAAAGCATATCACGTGGTAAAAACATAAAATAAGAAAAAACAAATTCAGTATGTAGCAAAAGCTTTTTTTTTTGAAGTATCAAAAATTAATGGCTAAGAAATTTCTATATTTTGAAAACAAAAAGTGCAATTATACAATAAGCTGTCCTTTGTAGATTATAGAGCTTTTCGTGCTGCATCTTGTGGTATATTTTTTTTAAAACATAATGTATTAGGTGATGAAAAAATGAATCAGAAAAAGGCACTTTTTTCATTCGAGAGAGAGAGTCGATTCTTTTAGTTTGAAATTGTTTAGCATGTTTTATGGCATTTACAATTTAGAAATACATTGAAGAAGTGATTTTCAATAGTATGTCAATCAATAGGTTGCATTCTTTTGTAGATGTTAGATCAATACAAGTTGAGTGATATAGACTTGTTAATTTAATTGTAAGGAGTCTTAGTACATATTTTTAAATATTGTTGTGGTGATTTCACATCTTTTGAGAAAAAAAAACTTGCATAAGAAAAGTCCTTTCCGAGAAAGTATTTATTCGTGTCAGAAAATAGGTTACCAGCATCATATGATTGAACAGTCTTTGGCGATGAGATCATTATTCTAAAATTCGTATGAAGTAAGTGTTAGTGAAGGTAACTTGTATGTGATTGTGAATTGGTAGAAATTTGCATAAATTATTAATATTCCTAAAAAATGAATGAAAAAAAACTTACGAAGGAAACTTTTCAACTGGTAAGTCACTTTTAAGTGGAGTCTATGTGCATTATGTAGGTTTAAACGAGCTAGAAATACTCTAAAAAGACTTCGTGTCCTTCGCTGATTACTATGGATATACTGCACTTTCATTCTATTTTTCAAGATGAATGTCGTAGTGACCGAAAAATTGATTTTCGAATTTCGACTTGACACTGTGGATAAAGACAAATTTCTCACGAGAATAGTTTATTGTGAATGTTTCGGATATTGTTGCTGTTTTGTATCTTAAGTTATAGCTATGGTAATAATGTGTCTGTCATGTCGCTGATACAGCATATTCTATGAATAAGCAAAGAGCAAAGTTTACAAAAATAGCAGTAAAAGAAATATTTATAATTTATTAGAAATTTTCTAATGAATAAAATATATTCTATTGACTACTAATACAACTGTCGTTTCACAAACATATTATCATCTATTAAATATAAATGTTTCAGTTCAAGCATTCATTGGATACTTCGTCAAATACGAGTAGTATTCTTCATTAATAAAATTAACTTTTTTGTTCAATGTTAATTTTGTTACAATAATTAAGATAGCATTCGTAAAAAATCTAAAATTAACGATTATTTAATCCTTCTTTTATCTTTTAATGTTCTTTCATTTCAAATCAAAAAAGCTTTTCAATTTAAAAAAAAAACATTTTTATTTATTTAACGAAATTCATTTAGCTAGGTTAACGAAGACAAATAACATAAATAAATTATTATATAAAAATAAAATGTGACATGATTAAGATGAACATGAAATAATAATTTTTTTTGCCCATTCAGGAGACACTTTTGCATAATCATTCATGTCAGATTGTTCATCATATGGATGTCGAAGTAAATGAAGAAGTCGTTCGATTTCATTAAAATCACCTTGTTGTGCTTTTTCAATTGCTATTTGAGCCATATAATTTCTTAAAATATATTTTGGATTAATACGATTCATTTGTTCACGACGAATTTTATTAGCATAACTACCTTCTAATGCTAATCTTTGTTTATATACATAATACCAATGTTCATTTTGTATTTCATTAGGAATAATATCATCAGCAAGTTGTCTCCAAAATTTCGTATAATCAATATGATATAAATCTAATAAATGAAGAATTTCTTCATAAAGCCATTTATCTGATTGAAGATAAAATGTTAAACCAAGTTTTTTACGCATTAAATTATCATATGTACGATTAAAATATAACCAAAATTCATATTGTTCATTTATTGGATATTTTGATTCAATTAATGAATCAAATGTTAAACGTAATTTAGCAAGATTCCATGCAGCTATGGATGGTTGTCGATCAAATGCATATCGACCTTCATCATCTGAATGATTTGGTACATAACCTTGAAGTTTAGTTTCAACAAAACCAAATGGTCCATAGTCAATTGTCGATCCAATTACATTCATATTATCAGTATTTAATACACCATGTGTAAAACCAAATGCTTGCCAATGGGCAACAAGTTTTGCTGTTCGATGTGCAATATCAATTAATAATAAACTATAACGATTTTTATTCGATAATGGTTTATCATACATATTGTTAATAACAAAATCAGCTAATTGTCGAACTTGTTCAAATTGATGACGAGTTGAAAATAATTCAAATGTACCCATACGTATAAATGCAACGATTGGTGCAATACGTACAACAATAGCAGCTGTTTCAATTGTTTCACGATAGACTGATAAAAGAACAGAACCAACAAGACTTAATGCACGTGTTGTTTCAATACCTAAATGAAACATTGCTTCAGATGCAAGATATTCTCGTATTGATGAACGTAATACTGATCGACCATCACCACCACGAGAATATTGTGTTGGTCCAGTACCTTTAGCATGAAATGCCCATTGATTTAATTGACCAAGTAGAATAGCTCGACCATCACCTAATTGTGAAGTAAAATAACCAAATTGATGGCCAGCATAAACCATTGCTACTGGTCGAGAACCAGATAGAATTTTATTACCACTTAATAATTCAGCCATTTCTTGTCGATTAAACATTGATATCGAAAGATCATTCATTAATTCATCATTGATACTAATTAAATAAGGTGTAGGAATAGGTTTTGGCTGAATAAATGAATAAAAATAATTTGATGATAATTGTTCGATATATGTATTATTATTAAAATGTAAAAATGTTTGTACATTACCAACAAATATAGAGAATAAAAATAACAAAATCATAGCTAATCTGAATAAAATCTACAAAAATGTTCCGAAAACAGTCAATGATACTCATAAAAATTAGTCAGGATCAACTATTATGTCTATTTCATAAGCTTTCACAATACCCCCAAACAGTAACATATGGAATTATCATGAAATATCTCTTATTAAAACCATATGAGTGATTATTTGTTCAACGGCTTGAGCAAGTTTGTGCAGTAGATTAAACACTTGAGTATGGTTCATTTTAATAAACATAATTAACTTTTTCTACAATAATTAATCTAGAGATTTTTCACACCGTTATCAATTTTCGACAGCATCAATTTGACAAAATCTTAATGCAAAGTTCACTCACGAGAGAATCACCGGAGATGATCTCTCTCGCGTTTGAGTTGAGACTCCAATCATTATGTAGGTCCTCTTGAAACTGGAATAAATCAAAAAAAATTCTTTTCCATGCACTGCTATTTTGGAGATATGGCAGTTACACTGGATTTTTATTTTTGGCACCGTATGTATTAACAAAAATCGAACAAACGAATTTTGAGTTAAATCTTGTCCATAGACAATTCTTGGGTTCATTTGAATCTCATAAAAATTTCAGCGAGAAAGAATGATCTCTTTTTGAGATATTAAATCTATAAAACAATCATGATATTCTGAAAAATCTAGGTTAATGTATATTTGATATCTTGAGAAGAGACCATTCTTTTTGGCTGCAACTTTTATCAGATTATCATGACTCCAAGAACTGTCTATGGACAAAGTTTTACGTCAAAATTCATTTATTCGGTTGTTTTTTTATTAATACCATACCAAAGAAAAAGATCCAGTGTAACTTTATAAATATTTCTAAATATTTTCTTAGTACTGTCTTATGAGAAATCAGTTCACATACAAATTCATTTAAAAACATCAATCATCAGTAAATAGACTGAAGCTATTCAACGAAACAAAACTTACACACACATAAAAAAAAATGTATTTCAATAAAGCAGAATTTTCACATCGAACAAACATAGATTGATTTGTGGAATAAGCTGCACATTATATGTTACAATATCAATAATTAAGATCAGTCTCTCCAATCAATCTCTACGCATACATTATAATATATTAGTCATTAACTATGCATTTACGAATGACAAAATAATACAATGAAACATGATAAATGTTATTATCGAAGAAACTTAATGTATGATTCATTCGACCATTTAAATACTGGTCGAGAAACAATTGAAAAAATACGATTATCTTTATTTCAAAGGTAATATTCACATGAATGTTAATATTTCTTTTTCACACTTGATGATATTTGCCAGTAGATATGAATCAGTAGGATAAAGCTTATTAGCACTCTCATACAAATCATGAATATATATGAATTCGCCTTTTACTGTATTACAAATAAAAGCAAGTAATAGATAAATTACGAACGAACATATGTGATCGATTTGCGCTAGATATCTTCGCTAACACTGCCGAGATAGAGGAAAAGAAGACGATATATAAATGCACAACTCGTCAGCTGTCGTTATAATTCATTTTTCTTCTCTTTCATTTCTTATTAACAGAGCGAACTTACATATAAACATATACATAAATTGTTGGTACGCGTATCATCGTACTCTTATTTATCTGACACAGGTGTAAATTTCGAATGGCGAGTGCAACGAAAAGTAATAAAACAAATAAAATAATTCCAGTTTCAAATCAAGAAAAAGAAATATTAGTTGAACTACATGAACTTTATGGTTAGTTATTCATTTATCTATTCAATTAGTTCAATATTTTCTTGATTTTTATTTCTTTTAGCAAGCGATTATAAAAAATACGTTGAACATATTTTACGAGAATCAAATATACCAGCATCAATCAAACACATATATAAATCTTTAGATGCACGTCAAGCTCCTCATCGTGTCTATAATTATTTTCGAAGGAAAAGGTAAAGTGACTTTCGATTTTACTTATCAATCGAATTAATATACAATTGAAAAGAAATAAATTCATAAACTTAAATCTTTAAATATTACAAATAATAAAGAAAAGAAAAAACAAAAGAAAAAAATTTTCTTTTTTTAAAATCTTATTAGGGAAAGTTTACGAAAAAGTTCAAGATCAAGTCGTTTTAAGAAATCTTCTCGTTCATCAACTCGTAATGTACTACAAATAGATGAACCAATATCAATGGCACAGCTCGATTTTGAATCGGGCGATGTTGATGATAATGATCAGCAAGAATCGAATAATTCAATAACGGAAAATCATACGGATGAAACAAATGAAAATCAATATGTAATAACTAATGATGATGTACAAGAAATTCAACTATTAGAAAATAATTCAATTCATCAAGAAACACAAACATTACCATTAACAAATAACGAACATAATGAATCAATGAATATTTCTAATTCACAATCTTCTACAAATTTAAAAACTGATTTATTATCAGTACGTACAAATATTCAACAAGGTAGAAATAATTATAATTAAATAAATATCAAATAAAATAAATATTGTTTAGCTTTATATGAACTTGATCGTGCTATATCAAAATCTGATAGTTTAGATAAAGATTCGAACAATAAACAAAAACAAATATTAATTAGAAATAATAATTTCTTAACAAATAGTTCTGATAATAGAAAATTAGATGATATTGTTCGTTCATTATCAAATGTTGTTAATCAACAACAAGAAAATATTCATTCAATTCTTAATGACTCATCTAATTTATTCGTTGATGAAAATCATCAACCATTAGACAATGTATCAAAAACAAAACAACAATCAATTAAACATGTTCTTCAACGTTTAAATAATCTTGTTGATCGAGGAAATTTGATTTATGATAAATTAGAAAAGATTTTGTCAGAGTTTTGATATGTTTGTTTGGTTTTTTTTTTCTTTCTATCTCTTCATAATTCTTATGTGATTAAAATAAAGAATTTTGTAGATATGTTATATATATGTCTACATATATATAGATAAATATTTCTTGTTTTTTTCTTGTTGTTACATGAGACACAATAACTTTTTAAAAGACAAATTACTTTAAGAACAAAAAACAAACAAACTGGAATAAACGGTCATAGATGTGAGAGAAAATTTTTACGTCAAAAAATATCGAATTATACAATCTGTTTGATGATTTAAATGTATGTGACTATTTCGAAGACTTATAAGGCTTAAACATCAAACATTATATAAATCGATTTTTCAACATAGTTGTTTACTTTTAATTACAAAAAAAAAAGAAGAAATATGGAATAGTAAAACCCTTATCCCTACAAAATCAGATTAATCAATGACTACCTTGAGTTTTTATATCTATTAAATATAAAGTTTAATTAATTCATCACTAACTGCTGATGGTGTTAATGTTCCAATATCAGTAAATAATAATGTAATATAAGCCGGTGGTGTATAATCAACAAGTGGATGTTCCATTTCAAGATTTTTTTCACTTAAACGTGCTATTGTCGACGCTTTATATTTAAAATGATCAGGTAAATCACGATTATTTAATGGATAATAACGAACAAATTTAAATGATTCTGATGCAGCATAAAATGGTTTATTCATTTCATGTGCTGCTATAGCTATATTAAATGTACCAATTTTATTAATAACTCCACCACTTTCAACAACAGCTTCAGCACCCATTAAAACAAATGTAATTTTTTCCATAACATATGCAACACTTGCATCTAATATACATAGAGATGGTATACCAATAGCTTCTAATTCATTTCGCATTTTTAAACCACTTTTATCTGGTTCAGATTCAGTAACAAATACTTTAAAACGTGCAAATTTTGATGCATATGCAAGTAAAGCAAGAACAACACGTGAATATGAATGTGTTAATATAATACTGCCATCAACAATAAATTCTTGACTATATTCAGCAATACGTTGTCTTGATGATAATGTGCGTTCTAAAAAGACTTGACCACGTTCAATTAATTTTTGACGACATTCATCAATAGCAAATGTATCAAATTTCGCTAATGTTATAAAACGTAAAAATAATTCACAACCTGATTTAACACTTGGCATTGAAGAATCAGTTTGTGTTGTTAATAATTGTACAGCTGATTTAAGTTCACGTGATAATTCACTCATTGTACCAGCTGATGAACGATTTATAACATCGATTAATGTACGAATAGCTGTTATGGCTACTGATGTTCTATTAAGAAAAGACAAAAAGAAATTAATTGAAAATTTATATAGCTATTTTAGATTTACTTGTAATTAATGAAGAGTTTTAGTCAGAGGTATCCTGAGCGGGAGGAGAAGTCAGGGGATCACTCTCATAGTTCGGCAATTCCGATTTTGTTTCTAAAATATCACGTGGAACCGATACTGCTAAATTATCAGATAGATACGAAAACTTTAAATCTATTTTGACAAAATTTTTACTAGTGAATTGTTACGATTAAAGATACCACATATTTCAATACTTGAACAAAACAATATTATACACATATATATACGGAACTCTTTTTACCTCAAGAACGAAGAAATGAACGTTTCTTGACATAGATTTAAAAATTATTTTTTGTTCATCTGAGGACTAAACGATTCCAGTTCGAGTTCTTTTGGAACCGTCGAACTCTAGTCATTTCATGCTCTCAATCGTGAGAAATTTTCGTTTGTCTCCAACGAAGTTTCAACATTCAATTCATTCTGTTTTGCTCACCGATTCTTTATAAACCATCAATTCCCTCCCAATCCTGACGACTTCGGAACGCTCCTACTTTTAATGTCTTGGACTCTGACCGATGATCATGATCTTCTAATTTCATTGATAGATAGTTTTTACGAATGATTAAGATAATATTGATATATTGACTACTGTTCTCTTTTCATATCGAGTTCATTTTTGTAAAATTTCTAGCTAATAGCAGTTCTTAGAAAACATGTAAATCATCGAATTACGACTAATTTACGCTGAGAAACAAGAACAAATAACGGAATACCTGACAATTCGAAAAAGTTGATCTCAACAATATACAACAAATCTAAAAGTCACCAAGGACTAACAATTGATCTATTTTTTCATATTTCTTTATATTGATCTTATTTAACATAACTGAACCGATGGCAATCATTCTCAATCATAAAGTTGAGTGCTGCTTGAAATAACATTTCACATACAAATTATAGAAAAGTAACTATGGTTACGACCTCAAATATTTATTGAACTTTATTTATATTCTGTAAATGTCATTACTTTTTATCTGAGCAATACGTTGAAGGTTCAATATGAATATGAATATAGATCGATTCAAACGAAGTCAACACGATTTATTTTAGCTTTGATAGTTAATAAATTTGATGTGACTCTACTGATCTTAGCCTTTGTTTTTTATTCAGTATTACTGTAATATTAGGACTGATTCTACAGCAAAAAAATAATCTGTTAGATTGTTTAATGTTTATATAATAGTCATATTGACGACGAACGAAAACTCTTAAAAGAGTTTTAATTTTCATACTCAGGTTCTTGAAGTCGAATAGCAGTAAAATATTGTAATGTTTGATCATTTTCCAGATTATCTTGTTGATTTGATGATATTAATACATTGTCTTGTGTCATCTAAAATATAGATGAAGCAAAAAATAAATAAAACATTTGAAACGTACTGAAATAGTAAAAGACATATATTTTGGTAAAATGTCAACGTTATTCGAAAGTAAACTGAACAACGTTTACCAAGAAAGCAAAACGTTCTTTTTTTTTCTCTATTTCAAGCAATTTGTTTTTTTTTTGTTATTATTGTTCGTCGTGCAAAATTTTAAAGGAGATGCTGCTGCATAATGTTTGATAGGAAAAAAAATCGGAAGAGAGAGAGAGAGAGAGAGAAAAAAAAATTGAAAGTGTTGTTTTGTTTGTTAATAATTGTTTGACTACTTCAGTCTACATTAAATTGACAGTTGTTGTGAAGTCATACATCATCACTACAGCTACTATTTGAGCAAATCGTTTCGTTTCGTTTCTTTTTTTTTTATTTAAAATTAATCAATAAAATGACAAAAATCCCAATAATTACACAAAATTTTTCATCACCCGATGGCTTTAATGATACACCACTTATGCTTTTACCACAAACATCAACGTTACCATTATCTGATAAAGATCAAGAAGGTTTTGGCCAATTATTATTACATGATTTACATCGACATCGACAATCATATGTTCGAAGTTATACAGCATTTGAAACACTAAAAAAACGACAAGATTTTATTTTACGTCAAGAAAATCTTCGTGCATTACAAAATGTTGACCAACGTATATCAACAAAACAAGATCAATATATAGATCAATCATTTCATTCATATGAACAATGTTTTGTTAAAGTTATTAATGGAAATTCCATAACAAATCGAAATATTCAAGAACAACAGAAGCGACCACATACAGCTGCACCATCATTTGATAAATTTCATATTCATCAACTTTCACATATCTCACCTACAACACATGATCAATCACCAATAATACCATTTCAACGTTACCAAAAAACTCATCGACCACAAATAACATCAAAATATCGAAACAATACAAGTATTCATCATGTAGCACAATCATTTCATGACGCATTTCAGTCATCAACTTTTACAAATCAAAGCCAACCATTTCTTTCGTTTACAGAAAGTTATTTACAAAAATATGGTGATCGATCATCAAATAAACTTCAAATAAAAACATACAATGATGGAATGGAAGAAATTCAAGAAAGAAAACATGAGGACGAAGACGAACAAATACAATCAATATTAGCTGAATCTAATCCTAAAATAAATCGAAATAAAAAACAGACTACAAAATCTAAAACACCAGATTTACAACATGTTCGACCAAATGTATCATCACGTAATACAAATACACCTTCATCAACACCACAAATAGGTTTTAATGATGCATTACGAGATGGTTTGACATTAGCAAAAGGTAAAAAAAAATAAAAAAACAATTACTTTTTTTTCTTTATATATTTTTATACTAGACGATAATGATCTCAGTAGTAAATTGTCAATAATCAATGAAAAACGTCGTTCCTCTCAACAATCAACAAGTCAAATAAGTAATAGTGATAATAGAATAAATATAAAACGACCAAAAACAGCTAAGAAAAAGCAAGTTACTACTGATTTAACATCTGCAAAGAAAACAGAACTAGTAACAACTAAAACTACTGACAATGATCTACTTAAAACAGCAATGATTGTTCAAAATTATGGAAGTAATACTATTGATTTAAACCATTCTTCAGATATAGAACGACTTCAATTACCAACAAATACTAATAATTTACCAATAAAAGGAATTTCTTCTGCAATACATCGTTCATCAATCAATTCAAACGAAGGTAGTTCAGAAACAAAACAATATCTTAATGATATTGATACACAAATGGCAGCAAAAACACCGCCACCACCACCAACACCAAAAACACCACCACCAACTATTGAACGAACAGAACCATTGAAAGAACAAACAATAATCAATAATAATAAAGATAAAATTATTGATCCTCTTACAACAATAGAAAATAAACAACCTATAACAGAAAAAAAACCTGAATTAGAAGTCGTAGATAATCGTAAACGTATAAAAAAAGGTGCCTTTGATACTGAATCAATGAGTGACATGATCGCATTTGAATTAGGAGTTATGGGTAATAGTCGTAGTGCAATGAAAAAATCAAAATCTCGTTTAGGAAAAGAAAATCAACATGATGATGAAACAAAAACAATTCCTGAAAATCAAGAAACACTTGATTTATTAGAAAAATTTCGACAAAGTGCAACTGGTTTATCGATTGGTCAACTACCTATATCACAACAAGTTCGTATTGATATTTGAAGTAAAATTATTTCGATTTAAATTAATTTTATTCAGGGTTGCCGTTTTGAACTACCATATGATTTAAAATTACTTGAAACTTTAACACCACTTGATTATCTTGGTAAATATTGTCGTTTGTCATCACGTCGAAATTATCAATTTAAACGTGTCTTTGATAAATATCGTAATAATCAATATCGTTTTGAATCAAATAATTTATATACATCAATTACAGATATACATAAAGAAAAGTTTACAAGCTCACAATACGATAAGTTATGTCAATTAATAAATATTGGAAATGAACAACATCAATTTACATTTGATACATTTGCTGGAATATTAGCATTATGTGAACGAATTTTATACGATTCAAAAGCACCTCCTACTGGTGTTGATGAACAAGATTTAGTAAAAGATACATTAGAAAAATGTGATTTCGATTGTTTAGATCGAAAACTTGATGGACTTATTATTAGTGAGACAATGAGAAAATTATTAAAAATACTTTAACACGAATATGATAAAAAAACAATCATTTACAAAAGCGCAAACATATATGATATCGCATAGAATTAAACTGACTTTGTTTATTAAATTTTATAATTGTAATAAGATCAATAGTGTAAAAAAAAAACACAATAAATATTTTCACTATAGTTATGTATAATCTACTCAGCTGAAAGCTGAATAGTTTAGAACACATTTTAACTCGATAAATTCTAAAAACATCTTACAAGTAATTATTTTACTGCTTCATCAAAAACTATATTTAAGACTATTCTGTTGTAAATTGCGATTATTTTCTATTATTTCATCATAATATTATTAACATAAATATTACATTAATAACTAAAACCTTCCAAAGATTTTCATAAAGCCAACTCATTCATCATAAAACCCGAAATTATCAAGTATGATTTTTTTTCTCTTCTAATTATAATCTGTTTGCTTAAAATTATCACTATCGTGTTCAAAGAATACGATCCTTTAGAGTGAAATACAACACGTTAACAGAGCCGTATTTCACTGTAGATAGAGGCTTAGTAATACGACCGTATGTATGATAGGCTACGCAATATTAAGACATATTGACATTTTTTTACAGTGAGAATACGGTATCATATACAGTCAGTAATACTACATATGTGATAACAACACCAGACAATATAAAAATGGTCATTTACGGTAACGATACGATAATTGACAATGATACGTACTGATTGACTTTGCTACTATGCAAGATTACTTTCGAACCAAAATATCTATGTAAAGTATTTCAATCTTGGTTGCGCAATATTAGCCTTACTCTAACTTCGTTTTCTTTCTATTTTAATTGATGCTTTAATCTATCATATAATAAGATAACATACAATTCTTCATCAGAACTCTACTACATAGATCAAACAGACACGGTCGCAAAGGACCATTTAGGAAAAAAAATGCTTGCTTACTGCATTTGTATACAGAAGCTATATACAATCACAGACATATACAATCGAAATACGCAATCCTGTGATACGGCAGAATAGAGTCGTATACGGCTTCGTATTCATCGACTTGAGTACTTAATCATGCGACGTCTTCACATGTATGATGAAGTTTAGAGAATCATTGTGTAGCATTATGATGTATACACATAATTCTAGTTCAGATTTTTCTGTCAAAACCAAAACTTAAAAAATGCCTAAAACAATACTATAATCTGGATGATCAGAATTTCATCAATTGACGGATTCTAGGGGATATGTTGACAAAATTAGAGTGAACTTTCGCAAGCTATTACGAAAGAATTTTAATATAGGATATATGTGAGGGCTGAAGTTAATATTGTTAGAATATAGATATCATAACTTACACTCATCACTGTAGTCAATAGAAGTTTTTAAAATTCATATCTAATTTATAGTCGAATTGGCAAAATTCTGAAATCCCAATAATCTACTCTAGTGTCTGCGAAGAATGAAATGAAGGTTTTTACGTGTTCTATTAATTGTCATCATCGACATTATACAACCTCATTAGTTTTCAAAAGAAAAAAAAAATCAAATGATCGATAATTATTGAATGTTATTATTCATTAAACAACAAAGAAAAAACTGCTTCACTGAATCAATATCTACACTAATCTAATTAGTGTCAACGAAAATTTTTAAAACAAGAATAAAAACAAAGAAAGACATTAAAATAAGGATTCACTGTTCTTTATTTTTTGCACCATCATAAAAACAAAGACAAACCGCGCATGTATATAAGTGTGTGAGTGTGACAAGTAACGAAGAATAAGAACGAAAGAAAAAACAAGAGTTCGAATCGCGTGAAAAGCAGAAAAAAGGAATAAACAAGCATAAGTGTGAATGTACATATACAAGCATATAATAATAAGTAATGGATGAAAAATAGTATGAATACAAGAACTACTACTTTAGAGTTTTATTGTCTAATCGATTTGCATAGGTAAAAGAAAAACATATAATCGTAGTTAAGAGAAGAAAGAGAAAAAAAACAGATTATCGAGGTATTTTGATAAGGAAAAAAAGGACGAATAATGATTAGATTCTGTTGGAATGATTCGATTAGTATAGAAAAAAAAAAGAAGAAAAACAAATTTTGATTAGTTTGACCATTCACCGTCGCTTGAATCATTATCATTATCTTGAGCTTCTGGTCCAACTAAAAGCAAACATATATATATATATATTTATAATCCATAAATAAAGAACTAATTTACTAAGTTTTTCTCGTCGTTCTGCAAGAATTTTAAGAATATTCATTGCCATTGTATCTTGTGCCGCTGGACTTTTATCACCACCTGCGGGTGAAATTTCTCGTAATGGTGGTCGTTCTGATCGTTGCTAAAATTCATAAAAATAATAATGATAAACGCAAAAACAAAACAATAAATCATATACTTTTAATCTATTTGTACCAAATTTACGAATATCATCAAGTAAATTGTCACGTGCTGCACCTCCACTTTGCTCACCAGATGAATTTGTTGCTGATCCTGATGAAGGACTTGAATTCATTGGAGGAGGAGGCGGTGGTGGTGGTGGTGGGGGACCACCCGAACTTTGATTTTGATTCATTAAATTAGCTGGCATTGGCGGTGGTGGTGGCGGAGGTGGGGGTGCAGGAGGAGCGTGTGCTCGATGTGAATCGGTAGTACTAGAAAACCAAAGTCTTTATTTTTATTCGAAGATGTAATACACTTACGATCCTCCTTGAAACGGTGGCGGTGGTGGTGGAGGTGGAGGTGGTGGAGTTGATGGAGCTTGTGTTGCTGGATATGTACTATCAGATGCACGAACAACTGATCTTGGTGGAATAGTAGGAGGTGGTTGTTGATTAAGACCAGTAGGTGGATTAAATATTCCTTGAAATGGTTGAGAACGACTTACACTCGATTGATTATAAGCTGGTGATGGAGCCGATATATCTTGATGTGGTGCACGACCACCATTATTTCGACCTATAGTTTGATGACCACGTGGAGGAATTTCTGGTGGAGCTGCTGACATTTGTTGTTGCCCTTGATTATTAACATTATACACAGATGTTGATGGTTCTTAAATAATCAATATTAATTTTCTAAGAACAAATGAATATAAATCATATTTACTTTCTAAAAGTTTTTGTAGACCACCATCTGTATTGACAAGTTCTCGTACATAAATTTTGTCTTCGGGTGATATATGCAAGTTAGCTAATACTTGTTCAAACATTTTTTTTGTTACATCATCATTAAAAAAACTCTATAGAATTAAATGAAAATAAATCAATTAGAATCGATTGAAAATGAATAAAAAAACAGTTCAACACACTTCATTGGTACCGATATGACTAACATGAACCAATCTAAGAAGAAAAATTTATTAGCTATTTTAAAAATAATTTTATTTAACATACGATGATTGAATGGGTGCTGATATATCGGGACGAACAGGTTTCTTTTTATTTCGACCGATTGTTAAAAAACCTGAACTTTTCACTGAATTTTGTTCTATATCGACAAAGAACAATATTAGCATATGAAATTAACTAATAAAAACCAAAAATTTTATTTTTTGATTTGTTTACTTTTTGGAGTATTGACAGTGGTTGTTGCTGCTACGGGTGATGATGATGGTGCAACAGCGCTTGGTGTTGGTTTCATTCCATTAATTATAGAGGACACAGTTGAAGAAGTCGATGGTGGACTAACAATTGGGGGTGGTACTTTTGTTGGTGCAGTAGGTTTTTTCTTTTCTATGAAATTAAAAAAAATATATTTCAATATTTTTCGAAAAAAGTTTTAACAAGTGTTAGATATGATCTGTACATTATTCAAGCGGATACTCGAACATTTAAGTATGAAGCCACTAACACCAGCATAGCGAACGATCTATTTTTTGTTCGATTCGAATGTTATGTATAAATATCAAAGCTTAAGAACTCATGAACTATTAAATAATAAGACAGTTTAATTAAAAATTTCTTGAAAAGAAAATTTTTTTTTTCACAATTTGTGAAGTTAATTGTCGAATATAAAAAAACTAATTTTGCTGTAAGAATAAAAATTTTCTATAGAATGCATAAAACAAGATATAAATGTTAAGTGCTCTCTTTCTCACCATGGGATAGAAATGATCATCGTCATCTACAGAATGATAGACAATAATAAGAGTAAAGAATTCATCTGTAAATTAAAATCACACATTCAGGAAAAAGGCTTAAGCTAGACAAAGAAAAGTCTCAATAAATACTTCAATGAAAAACTTTCTCGTTCTCATTGTTTCAATGCAATACCGACAATATTTCTAATTCTTTTATTTGCTAGGATATATGTCAAGGTTTTCTGCTTACATCAAACAAAATAGTTTAGGAGAATAAGGTTCATGAAGAGTGGATGCAGTTTTCAGACTATTGGGATTTATACATTCTAGTGTCCTACGACCAGGACAAATTTCGGGTGCCAGGCATGAAAAAAACAACGGTTGGGTTTCCAAGTATGACCACATACCGGAATCGGACTCAGCAATTACTGAGATTTGAGATGATCTCGCTTTTTTGTTCATGTTTATAGAAGAAATTAAATAATGGAAATTTTTATATGAAATAAAAATTTGAAAATCGTCCTGTGACTATAAAAGTATCGGTCGGATATCGACTAGCACCAGTCACGGAAAGTCGTACTGTTGCAGGACACTAATTCATTTAAAAGTGTATAATAAGTCTTAACTGCATCAAGATAGAACCATAATTTTGAAAAAAATCATTCCTCATCTTAGCCAGTTGCATATGTTCAACCTAATTCCTTTCGTTTGATGATAAGATATATAACGTAATTTATAGAAGAAGTCCGAAAGCTACTGTTCAATTTATGAGCTGAGAAATTAAGTCTTGTCTCGTCAAGGAAATATTTTCTATCGCTGTTCTTAGACTTATGCACTTCGTTTCTATAGTACGAGCACTCTTTTCTCTTTGTAATAGTCTACGCAGTCTCTATCCTGGTCGTTTGATTAAGAATAATATGATTAGAAAAAAAAAAGCAAAACTATTAAATTTAATGTTAGAATACTTTTCCCCAAAACCTTTTTTACTTTGACGATCTTCTTGTTTTGAATGAAAATGATGAGAAAATGTTTGTGCTTCATCACGATCAACAAAATTTATTCCAATTTTACAATTCTATGAATTCAAATAAATAAATAATCATTCAAAACAACACCAAAAACGAATTGAACTAACCGATCCGTCGAATGTATAAAAAACATCGACGGCTTTTTCAAGACGAAGTGAAGCTGGTACTATCTCTTCATAAATTGATTGTCTGGACTTAAATAAAATAAAATTTCACATATGAGAAACAAAAATAAGGAACTTAAAAATTTACTTTAAGGTCATATAATCGAAAACAATAACTTCGATTAGCATAATCTTTAACAAAACAAAAAACGCCACATGCTTGTTTTCTCCAGGTACCATTATAACCATGCAAAACTTGTGCAACAGCTGTTGATAAAGTCTAATGAAAATATTCATAAAAAGAAATTTTTTTTAATTTTATTTTTGCTTTTTTTACCACACATTGTGATCCAAGTATATCATATAAACATTGTAATTCATTTGGTATTAAATTTTTTGATGGATTATGTGTTGGACGTTGTTGTCGTGCTGCTCCTTCTCCACTATTCATCGTGTTTGATTGAGGATAGTGGGGCGAATTATTTTGCTGCACTAGAGTGCTCATTTATTAACTGTAATCTCAAGATAATAATAATAATGAAATTATTATCATTTAAATAACAAACAAATAATTCTTAATCGTTATTAAAAATCAGAAAAAAAACGAAATGTTTTATTTATATCAGACTACCAAAACTATGATAATTGATATTACTCTTATCGTTCTTGTAGAGAATGAATAACAAAACAATATAGTTGGCTATTGACAACAGTGACTCATATAGTTTTCATACACGTCTCGGTTATGTCTTTCATTTATTCATAATAGGTGAATTGAATTTTAAGATAAATAAAAATTTTAAATTTACCTTACTATCTACTTTTAATTAGTAAAATAGAGTCGATTATATTTTTTTCAAATGTAAACACTACTCAACTGAACAGATGTCGCTAGCATTTTATATATCCAACACGGCTAACAGCAACGTTTGATTAAAACAGTAAGCATAAACGGTGGCAATTTTATTATTGAGAGAGAAAATAAAACCTAAGATTTAGCTTTGTATTGGCCATAAGTTTTTGTTGTCGAAGTAATCTTACAGTCCACTACTAAAATGCTCTAATTAGAGAATGATATTACAAAATATGCTTCAACGATTATAAACATATGTATATCTCACCTAATAACGATAGGGTTAAAGTGCGTTTACTTGAAACAAACTTTACCGATCATTTTATCAAAAAGAGTCCGACATGTTTTTTTTTCTTTCCTATTTAATAGATGACTTTATTTGCACAGCAATATGTGACTTTCATTGCTTATGAGTCACTGTTTCAACGCACGATCATTTCTTTTTTTTTATATTATACAATCATAAATAGTAATTCTAATTTTATTTATTTTGATTATGAATCATCTGACTTAATTTAACATTCAGAAATATAAGTAACAAAAGAAATATTATAGAAATATATGTTCCGATCAAAAGAATGGAGTCTAGAATATAAAAACAAAAATATATATAGAGAAATAAGAGATTTCTATGTTAGATAATCTTACATCATTTTTAAGACGACATGGTATAACATTAACTGTAGCCGTTCGTGAAGATATAGGAATAGGAGCAGGAAGAAGATTTCCATCGGTTATATTTTCTTTATTTTCAATTGTCATTAAACGTGGTGGTTGGTGTTGTTGTTGTTGTTCTTTAATAGCAAGTTCAAGTTTAATTGCGGCATCAGTTTTTGGTATTGTTATAGGCGGTGATGGTAACATCGTTTCACATTCGAATTTATCAACTAAATATGAACAGAAAAAAAAGAATACGAACAATTAAATTGATTTAAATAATTGAATCTAAGCAAATTTGTCAATACACTATGATGTAACTGTTATTTACAAGACTAAGAATTCAATTGTATTTTAAAATTTTAATCCTATTGAAGATTTTTATTACCTGATTGTGTAATCATTTGCCAGTCGTACTCTAGATTTTTAGTCATGACATCAATACGCTGTGATTGTTTAATCAAAAGTGACATTGACTCATTTGTGATTAATGGTGATGAATCAAATTTATTATTCATATCTTGTAATATTAAATTCATTTGATTAATATCACGTTCAATATTTGTAATTAAATGACCACATTGTTGTTCATATTCATCACGTACCTTACTAAATATACATTGTAATTTTGTTTCTAATAATTGTCGAATTTCATGTCCATGTTGAATACATATATTATGAATATGCTATGAAATATTACAGACAAATAAAGATTTTATCATAACAAAAACAAAACAAGAGAATTCAAAATACCTGAATTAGAGTTGTATTTTGTAATTTTGTATTTTTATGATCAGAAGTATTAGTAATATCAGTTAAAGATTCAATGAGATGAACAATCTGCAAGTTAAATTTATTCATAAAGATTTTCTTAGAAATTACTATGATTTTTTTTAAGATAATGGAAACATATGAAAAATCAATAGAAATTTTTTCGTTCAACTTGTTGATGAAATTAATCACGAAAACATAGTTTCGTATTACGATTTATCATATGATTAATAAAGCTTTTCGCAGATAGAAATGTTTAGATATTGAATCTACAGAATCTACCCATTTGTGCCCACGCTCGTAGGAAAAAATAACCGAATAAAATTTTTCTTTCTCCACAATCAAAATGCAAAGTTCATCCAGAAACTGTAAGATTGATTTCTCAACAGAAAACAATCTAACTGCTTTCGGTTGAATTCTTTTTATCATTCATTACATCTCTCCTTCGACATGTTTGTCTTATATTACGTTTTGCTTTACTTTGTTGCGTCCTCCAAACGTGGGTAGTATTACAGCATTGTGTGAATTTGCGCTGCCGTTTAGCTTAACTTATGTTTTGTTTATCTTAGTGCACAGAACAAAGTGCATGATACAAATGCCAACGGAAAGATAACGAGCTAGCAAACCTTGTTATCCTGTTCACTTTCATGCTCAGCTTGAAATTTCTATCCTCAATCCAATCTAGTACTCTCATTCTCCATGGTTCCACCGTGATTTGAGACAATTAGTGCTATTGTGAAACACGACCTAAAAGGAATATTGAAGTATAAGGGTGAAAATTTGGATCCGCAAACCGAATATCAATACTATCTCGTTATAATATATAAACTACGTTCTCATTGTATTTGTAGATGATTAAGTAAAATAATGGTAAAAGAAAAGTGTCCCAAAAAAAGATAGAATAAAACAATCTCTCTGTAATCAGCAACAGCAACGACATCATATTTCACATTTTAATCCTGCAGAGATTTCGTCGACAGTTTTTTTTCTAAGAAAATTGAACAACATCTAACATTTGTAAGCCTTTGTTCATTTGTGATAAATTGTTTCTATAATGACCAAGTAACAAGACGTTCAGCAGTATTCAATGATTGATGAGACTAATTTAGTTTTTGACATCACGTTATTTTAAATGTGTCGCACACTTGCTTCTTTCTTGACTATATTTTTTTAAATGAGAACAAAGAACTAATATTATATATTTATATTAAGCTATATTTAACTTTAGTCAAAGTCTAGTTGAATCTAATAAAAACTGTCGAGTTCCCAAGTGTACTCAATTAAAATTGAGTTTGTCTTAGCAAACACCGATCAAAAATGAAAATATTTAATCTTATGTTTATTTGTTTTCAAATTTGACCTGGCTCATAGGTAATATTTAAAGTATGAATATATTATGTTGTTAAGTTTTATTGAGTTAGATTTCATCCAAAAACAATACAAGAATTTTGATCTTATATATTTTCAGTGGTAAAACCATGTCGTCACTTGAAATTGAATGCTTAAAAATAACATATGTCGATGAAGAAGAAGTCATTTTTACATACATTTGAATATGAATAACGGAAATGAATATTCTGTGTAGTTAAAAATAATATATTGACATATTCAAATATTTCGGAATTTTGTTGTTATTTTTGCACTGTAACTTTTATTTTATATTGATGGCAAAGCGAATTCTTTAGAACTTTTACTAAAGATAGAGATTATTTAGATTCACTATCAATCAAAGTTTCATTGATTTTTCCTCTAGTTCAAACTAAGCTATTCAAAAAATCGAATTTGTTTTTAGTGAAGTTTAGAGTTTAGCATTTTATTACCAAATGAAGAGACATAAATAAAATTTCTATAGAAAAGTTGTTTAATTTTTAATAAGCATAACAGCATTGAACAGTAAACTAAAAAATAGTGTTTGTTACAGAGTTTCATCGTTTTTCGAAAATCGTAGTTTGCATCAAAGTGAAAGCAAAAAAGTCAAAAGCAACCAAATTAATATATTTTTCACTAGGATCTAAGAAAAGAAAATTTTCAACTTTGTGGAACCGAAAAGTTTTCGAGTAAAATAAAGGTTGAAGTTTTAATTAGTTAAATACTTCGTTTTGTTAAGAAATCAATACTAATTCCAAATATGTAAATGTTTATGAACAAAAACGCAAAGTATTATTCGAATACTAGTGAAATTTCGTAACGCAGTATTTTTAAAAAATGGATACGAATATTAAATCAAATTGAACTTAAAATGAATGTGTTTAATAGAACTTGTAGAGTTCTATCTGGAGACGTCGCTTTTTAATGCAAAAATTAGCAATATAAGCGAGTTTTGTTATGGACTTTCGAAAAAAAATCGAGATGGCCTTTGAACTTATTATCTTAGCTTGTAGAAATGTAGAATATGTACGAAGGATCTTATATTGAAAGAGTACTTCGTATTCGATCGATTAATAACTAATTGAAGATTTTTTTTTCTCTTTAGCGACCCTTGTTTAAAGATATATTTCAAGTCAATCTCTTGCACAAATTTTTCAAGTTGTCGACTTTTAGAAAGATTTCGTGTGGCCGGAGTACTCAGTATTGTCGGAAGTATAGAAACATTTTCATTTCAAATACTATCGATTATTCTCTTTTCTATAGTAGACTCAGCATTCTTTAGTTTTCTAATCCGAACACTGACCATATATGGATGACTAATGGCAAAATCTATCTAGGTTTAGTTTTACCTAAAATTCAATCTTGCCGGTAACATATATTTTTAAAAAATGATACTCGAAACATTTCTCTTCGTCGGCGAGAAGTTTTTCATTTGAGCCGTAGACTCTGCACCTTTGGTTCTGATAATAAATGAAGTTTACAAAAAAAAAAATATATTACCAATTCTTCCAGTTTATTTTGAGTTGCGAAGACTTGTTTTTCATGTTCATTAAGACATTTAGTTCGGATATTATTTAAATCAAGTAATTCATTATCATCATTTGCTGATTTTTCGGATATTTGTATTAAACTCTATATATATATTTATTATGAATATCAATAAAGATAATCTCATGGTCAACAATAGAAAGAAAAACAAAGCGCTTACTCGAAATTCGTTTGTTAACTAAAATACAAATAAAAGATAAATATCTTTTGAATACATATAAATATGTACGTAGAGCATTGAAAAAGTTCTTGAACTGGTTCTATTTAAAAACAACAAGAAGCGCTGCTATACTTAGAATATTGTCCGTATATGTAATACATGCAGCCCTCTATCTATCAACATCATGAACTCTGATCGATGAAATATTTATGTGCTAATATAACAACCTTTTTATGCTTGACGATCAACTAATCATAATTCAGTAAACAGCAAACACTCAAAGCATTTCAACTGATATTGTACATGGTATTTTACATAATCAATTACATATGACTAAAGTTTACCCAAGATGGATGCCACATTGACTTATATATAACCAACAGTACGAACATATTCAAGTATGTTAAGACTTTTTGGCTTGCTATTGTATTGAGGGAAACGATTTTTCTTTTTCGAATCCTAACTTGCGACGAATGGTGTGAAAGAAGAAAAGTCGGCGAACAAAGTTTTATATTTCTTTTTCTTCTGGAATTATCAAGGGATAGATCTCAAAAAGCTTGTACTGGTGAATGTAACAATAACGGAGACATATTATACAAATATTTTTGTAGATGAATATCATCAAGAAGCTTGAAAACAAATGATGTCATTTTTCGATATGATAATGCTTCAGTACACATATCACATCTTGTTTGTTCTACTATTCAAGATTTAACATACGTATTGTTTCGTCATCCGCCCTATGCGTCAGATGTGGCTCCCATTTTTAAAAGATCCTCTCAAAGGCAAGTACCACAATAATCGAAGTTCATTAGTTTCGACAATACATCAGTGCCTAAATAATATGTCCGAAGGCGAAGAGACGCTACTTTGAAAAAGAGAACATATAATCATCAGACGTTTTTTATTCTTAAATAAAAATCAGTCCGAGAACTTTTTGAATGCTCTATTTATATTTACCATTTGATTGAAACGTTGTGCTAAAAACTTATGTAAATCAAACCATAATGATTGACTTGATGAACCAAATGAGGCCAGCTATAAATAAAAGAAAATATTTAAAAATATTATCTTATGATATTTGACGAACCATTTCTTGAAAACAAGTTTTTATTTTGATTAATGTTTCTTCTTGAATATGAATTAATTTTCCTTGATTTTTATCTGCATCATTTTTTATTTCTACAACCATCATATCAATTAATTGTCTTAATTCCCGATCAAGTTCAGTCTTATAAAAAAAGAAATTAGAGAAACAAAAGAATAAATCAACGTTGAATTTTACTTGAAAGTGATTATGCAAATTATTTAATTCTTCAAATATGGTATGAAAACTTTGAAAAGCAAGCGATAATACAGCTCGAACTTTTTCATTAAGTATATAAATTTGTTGGCTGATATTCGTTGATATTGTCAAAACTTGTCCTTAAAACAAAAATAATTTAAAATAAAATGATTCTTTATCCTAAAGAGCTACAATTTCGATACTAATTCACAAAAAAAAACATTCTTCGAATAGATTAGACTTCATGCCAGTCAATTTATAATTAACTATTATAAGTGCAATTTCGTTGATTGGTTGAATGGATAATACGAATTTTGCTTGTCCTTATTTGAAAACATATTCAAAATAGAATTTACATAGTAAAATCGTACTGGACCAGCAGCATAACCAGGATTTTAGTAGTGAGAGAGTGTCAGATGATCGGGCTCCATCTGGTGAAGGGACTTGTGGCAGAGCTTAGCTGGCTGGGCTTCGAATTCACGAAGGAACATACTCAAATGTCGGACGCCGTTCAACCTCATGTTATGGCTACGAGTAGGTCTCAATGAGACTAAGTCAAACTTAAAAGAATTCGAGGCTCATGATCTACTGCTAAAGTTTACTGAGAGCAAGGCATTTCTGAAAAATCTGAAAACAAAAAGTTTTGATCTGAAATTTTGCCTAAAGGAAAGTTTGATAATCCTGAAAGTTTCAACGAAAATGAACATGTCTTTCTCGAGATATTCAGTTTCCAAGTAGACTCCATTATTGTGTCCTCCAATTGTAAACAACTGCCTTTTTTTAGATATTGAATATCTCGAGAAAAACATGTTCATTTTCGCTGAAACTTTCAGAACTATTAAACGTGCCAATAGGCAGAAAACTTCAAATCGAAACTCTTTGTTTTCGGATTTTTTCGGAAAAGTCCTGTTTTCAAGAACAATTTCAGTAAAACAGTCATAATTGTTCATCAACAAGTCATGGGACCGAATTCTTTTAACCTATACTTAGTCTCACCGAGACCTACTCTTAGTCATGATATGAAGTCGAACGATGTTCGACAGTTGAAAATGTTCCTTCGTCAACGGTACATTTAGAGGGGTGATACTGGTGTCATCTATCCCTTTTGAAATATTTTTCGATTTTTCTCAACAAAAAACGATCAAAAGTGAGCCGATACGACGACTTCTCATGAATTTCAAAATACGCTTTGCGACCACGGTGGTCCTACTTTCTCAAAGTCCTAGATCCCCAAGTTTGCGTTACTTCACAGTGAAATTATTCAAGTAAAATATTACAAATTTATTCTGCAAATAAATATAGAACTAAATCGCAGTATTTAATGTTTGTGAAAAAAGAATGGTAAATGTTAAAGAAGACAAGTATCATATCTATACTTCCAAGAATATGTACTAAGCAAAGAATAATATAATTATGTGCAGAGTTTCATACGCTATCTCTCTAAACTATTAATATTATAATGCAAAAAGCTGGCAGATTTGCGATCTTATCCAACAGTATCATTTGTACGAAAGGTTTTGTTTTTTGTTATCTAGATAAAGAATTTAGATTCATTAAATTTTACTAAGAATTTTTCAGTTTTAGAGAAATTTTTAATAGTATTTTATGTATATTTACCAACTGATCGATTACAAGTTGAAAACATTGTTCTAATATCCTCATTTATTCGTTGAACATTTATTTGTAAACTATCTCCAATTGATTGACAATCTTTAACATATTGATCAATTAATGTCGAACCAGTTGAACGTGTTGAACAAAGTTGTTGCATAGCGTTTGCAGCTTGTTCACGAAACTAATATAAATGAAAAGAAAAAAAATGAAATCATTTATACACTGAACTAATCTTAATCATCTTACTGTCAAAGCTTTATTAGTTATTTGAATAAGTTCATCGTGTCGATGTCGATTTAATGCTAACATTTCTTTTCGTTCATTTATTTCTAATCTTAATTCCTAGATAAAATAAATATTCATTCAAATATATATATATATATATCAATTATATTAATAGAAATTTCATACTTGTTGTTGTGCTGTTAATTGTCGACGAAGTGATTCAATTTCTGTTCGATACTAAAGAAGAAAATTTTAAAAGAAAGCATAACAAAGCATTTTACTTGTTCAATCTGTTGTTCATTATTATTTAAGTTAGCTTGATTATTATCTGATAATGTTTGTACTAATGTCATTTGATTTTTTAAAGCTCTAAAAACAATATTTGTTTTTTTTTTATAAATAATAAAGAAAAATAAATTATTCTTACAAATATTGTGAATAAGGTATACCATCAGCTTCTCGTTTAGCATCAAGTTCTTGACGTAAACGACGAATTTCATCGACATATTCCTATAAAAGATGTTTATTAAAAAAGAAAAAAAAATAACAATCACTTAATTATATACCCGAGCAACATCTTTTGATGATAATTGATTTATTTCAGGACGAATTTTTAATGAACGAGCTCGATGACCATATTCAAGTGTACTTAGAGTTTCCTATTAATTCTTTAAAATAATTTTTTCAAAAATAAATCTTAACATACTGTTTCATTTGCTGGTGAAAGTGTTATTATAATTGAGGTTATGGTTTTTCCACATAGTGAATCTTGTAAAATTCTTGTTAATTTTGAATCACTAAAAATATTTTATATATAATTTGTTACAAAAAGCTGACATAACTAGAGATGTGTGGGATTAGTCCGGATCATCAGGACGAAGGTCGCGACTACAAGACAAACAAATGCATATTGGAAAGTCATTGTAGAGGTGATACGAAAACCAAACTGGACCCTATATATCTCTAGACACGAGAGTTTGAGCTTCGCATGTAAACATGCGTTGAGAATGTGGAATTGTCTTCATTCACATATACATCCGTCAATTTTGAGTATCCATCAAAGATTTTAAAAATGGAGTAAATCGTAAACTTGATAATAGCTGAATAGTTGCAAGACAAATTTATGATATTGAACAACCGTGTTAAAAATATAAACTTTTTGATGAAAAATTACAACTACTAATTTCGACTTTTTATTTGATATTAAGAGAGTTAATACTTTAAACGAGCAAGAGCTCTATTCGATTTTTAATGCGAATGTGAATTTATTCAAGTAAAACTATTTTCTTGTGTTTCTTCAATTTGTTTATTATGTCAGGCTCAACTGTCGATGTGCCATAATAAAAGTTCGATCGAAAAACAAACTTGAATATCTTTGTAACAGCTAAAGTAATTGATATAAAACTTTTATGATTTTATTGAATACTTCTTAAAGGTTTTGTTTCAGATAATTTGATTTATGCTGACTGTTCAAAATGATCTTCCAGAACCCTCAAACGCCCAAGTCCATTGTTGTGAAATAATTCGAATAAAAACATTACATAGAGCTTCTTTTGAAGCTAATTTGTTCTTTTCCAATTCGCATAGCAAAAAAAATTAGGATCACGCTAAGTGCAATGAACGTACATTTAATGTCGATATAGTTTTACAAACAACATGAAATTCATCGACTTTTTCATGTATCACTGCTTCATAAATTTAAGAAATTCTACATGTGATGTTTCTTTGTGAAATTCGATTGATAGTTTTCTTTTTTGCAATCATACGCAACTCAAAATCACTCATTGATGAAACTATTAGAATTCTAATACTAATAAGTATATACATTCTGTAAAATTTTAAGTCAATTTCTTGAATTTTTAAAGAGATATTAACGTTACTTTTCTGTTCGAACTTTTCAAACATCCGATATATACATATAAAACAAGAAATTTTTCTTTTATTTTTACCGATAACAAATATGCTTTTCATTTGAGATTAATGCTGTTATAACACGTCCGAGTGTTAATAAACTTTGATTTATTGTTCCAGCTTCACGAGCACGTTTATCAGTTGCACCTGAACGAGATATGTTTTCTGAACCAGCTAAATCAACCTGAAAGAACAAAAGAGAACAATTAACTATTAAATCAAATCCATATATATATATAAAATAAACAAACTAAATGAAGTTTGCCTAATCTCATATCTCCTTGAGCATCTTTCATTGTAACAGTCATTGTAAAAATTGAATGAGAACGACTAGAATAAATAAGATGAAAATATTTTATTAAAATAGATTTTTTAAACAAAGGAATTTTTCACAATTGTATTGCGAATAAATCGAGAACGATAGCAGAATTTATTTAATGATTAAACAAGAATTTATTAGATTTCGAATTGTAAACTGATAATATCAATTAAATAACCAAAGCTTTATCGATATAAAATAAGATCGATAACTATATTTCGAAATTCTAAAATAAAGATGCAGTAACTTCTATAAATTCTAATCTGACATTGTTTTGAAACTGTTCACTATCATTTGCTCAATTAATTAAACTAAGTATTTTCGTTCTCGAATTATTTGCTATACAATCTAGTTAGTTCTTTAATCGAAAGAATAACAGTTATCTCTATGTTAAAATAACCTTGATGATGCATTCATTAATGTTTCTGCTGTTTGTCGACGTTGTGCACCTTTAATTAATACTTTAAAAGCATCAAATGGTGTTTCACATGCTGCTTCAGTAGCACCAATTATTGTATTTGTCTAAACGTGAAAATTGACAAAAAAAGAAAGTTTCTTGAAAAGAAAATTTACTTTATCTTTATCTTCATAAATTTTAATCTTTTCAGGTTGTTCATTTGTTACATCAGCTAATAAATCAGTTAATTCTTCATTATATAATTCAAGATAGGTAATTTTAACTGTATAATCAATATACTAAAAAAAAAAAAAGAAGTTTTCTTTAATGTCAATGAAATTTTATTTGTACTTGACGTTGAAGTCCTTGAAATATATGATGAATAGCTCTTGGCATAATACCAGCTTCTGATTCAAGCATTGTCATATAAACACTAACAGTATCTTTTGATGTTTTATCCATTGGAAATTTTCCTAACATTGTATGTGTTTTACTTGAATAGATAAACAAATAAAACAAGTTATTTTAGATAAAACACTAAACATACCCAGATCCTGTTTGACCATAACTAAAAAAAAATAAGTCTATTGACTTGATTTAAAATAATAGAATAAAATGAACATACGCAAAAATAGTTGAACTATAACCTTTAAGTACTTCGTCAACAATTGGTGAAACAACTACTTTATAAACATCTTGTTGACGCGTTTGAAAACCAAAGACCTGTATAAATATTAAATATAATGAAAATCGTTGTTTTTTTTAAACTTTAAATAAATATTACATGATCATAATTAAAAAAACGTGTTGCACTTGTTTTACAATTAACAATTATTTCTCGACGTGTTTCATTTACATTGAAACAACTCATTAAATTTTGAGATTTTTCACTATCACTTAATGGACTAATAAAATACTATCAATTAAACAAAAGCAAAAACAGAAATCTCGAATAAAATCAAACCGTGGTCGGGCTATAACTTGAACATGTTTATCCGAACCATTGAATGATTGTGATCTTTCATTCATTATTACTTTTATTTCATCAGTTTTAGAATTAAAACAGAAATGAAAAAGCTGTAAAAAATAAACTTGATTACAGACGAATGCTTTCTCGAAAGATTAATCATCTTCGACGGCAATATATATATGATAAAGCGCGAAACTGAAATATACAAAGAACGTCTCATAGATGTCACTTTCGATTGAATCGATATGTTGAAAGAGATTTTTCTTTGAGAAAAAGAAACAAATATTTTTGTTTGAATTGAAGTCTATAGATAGGTTCTGAAGGTTCTGGGTATTGTTATTTTCCTTGGCAGTTATGTATTAGAAATAATCTTTGTGACATAGAACTATTTGATATTACTGTCAGAGTTTATAAACTAAATTTTTCTGCAATTGTTATACTAACTTTAGAAAAAGATTTCTGAAAGATGAAAATTTAATAATCATCTGATCTCAATTGTCGTCCTTTCACTTAAAAAATACCCAAAGAAACGGTACTATTTCTATCTTTTCATTAATAAAAATTGGTTATTATTGGAAACAAGCATGACTTTTCTGAATCAGCATTCAAAAAGCACACTAGAAACTCTATCTTTCATTGGAAAAGACTTCCAAGTCGAATTTTACTCACAGGGGGTACAACAACTAAAATTTTACGAATAAAAAGCCTAAGAGACAGTAGAATGAAGATTTTAATCAGAAATATTTTGTGATGAAATGTAAATTTTGATGTATTTTTACAAGCTGATTCCAAAAATCATGCTTACTTTCAACAAAAATAAAATTTTGATAATTAGAATCTTGAGATGCTACCTGTTTTTTTTTGAGTATTTTATATGGTAATGACCATGTTCTACAAATAATGATTTTTTTAATTATCACTGAAAAGTCCAAGGGGTTTATTTTAGGAATTTTGATATCATAATACAACTTGTGTTACGGAACATAATGAAACAAAAGAATTGACTGGGAGTATGTGTCATTTTCTTTAATTATCATATAGGCCTCAAGTCTTCATAAGTTTGAACCATAGTTAAAAGAACTATCATTTTTTTTATTATTTTGATAGACTTTATAAAACTGCACTGATCATGACAACGTTGTTTTTTTAACGATGAATCATTGCAACGTTATAGATTACACAATCTTGCTGATATGCTAAAAAAAAGCGTGCAACTGAGCACTTTTTAATCAGAGACAGTACTCATTGATAAAGTTCTTGTTTTAAGATGATCTTATTTTTATTCTCGAGAGAATCCTCAATTGTATATACAGTAAAGATTTAGTCATTATTCGTGCAAATATGAATCAGATATAAATCACAATATAATAGAGGAGTCAATATTCATTGGCAGTGATTCTTTTATTAAAGTATTGATTTTTTTTGCTAAAACGAAATACGTTGAAGTTCTAATATAATGATCTCATTTCCTCGGATACTCACAACAACAAAAAATAGTTAAAAGCAAAAAAATTGCGACGAACATATAAGCGTCAATTCCTTTCATTTTTCAGACGAAAATCAACATTTTTGAAGAGAGGGGAGTTGACTTAATAAATTTGTGTTGTGCAAGACAAGACACTCGATCGATTTCTAAATAGGCTGTGCAGTACATGAAAATAATTTATTTAGCTTGCAAAGGTTTGCGTCAGGTGACAAACGATGAGAGATAGGTAGTAAACAATCGACGTCGATGAATATTTTTTCTTGCTCATTCTTTCCAGGCTTCATAAGAAAAAACAAAATTTATTTCCACTTCAGAATTTTGACTAAACTAATATTTCTTGTGCAACAATTATTTCAAATATTTTCTTTCTATTAGAATTTGATCTACAAAAAACAAAAAAACAAAAATATGACTGTATCACGATTTGACCTTTATTTCTGAAAGATTTCTGCTATTGCAAAAGAAAAAAAATAACAAAAATAAAAGGTCAATACACCAATCTACTACTAAAAAATAAGCATAAAATTTCGTGCAAAAACGTTTACATAGCATGTTAATTTTTGAAAAATTCTATATTATTTTTAGAATGCTATTCTTAAGATAAATAGAGTGGAGTTTAAAAAAAACGCCATCAATTCAAATCATTGAATGAAATTCTTCCATAGATAACATCGAAACATATTCACATCTCGGTATGCTCTAACATAAATATACTGAATATGAATATCATTTCGGTACTCTTAACCAGTGATATTAGTATATAATTACATGTTCGAAATATTCATGTGCTTTTTATACTTTGATTCAGTATGACATATATAATAAATACATCGTATTTTTTTGGCTTGAAAGCTATTTATTAAAAAAGAAAAAAAGAAGAAAAATAAAACTAATCACTACGTAGATTAATTATTTGCTGATTACATCATAGGCTTTCGTGTAATAACATGATAAATCAATCACCGTAATAGTTGCACTCTCTTATTTGACTACTACGCCGTTGTAAACGAATCCAAATACCATTTTTTGGTGCAATAATAAATCGTTCATGTTCAGCGAATTGACTTAATGTATGCTCACCGGATAGAATTGTATATCGACGAAGAATTTGTACTAATGCTAATTTAATTTCTAACATTGCAAAACGCATTCCAACACAATTTCTTGGTCCAACTCCAAATGGTAGCCAAGCTGATGGATGACGTTTTTCTTGAAAACGTTCAGGATAAAATTTTAATGGACTTACTGGACCATATAATTTTTCATCGTAATGTATACTATACATATCAACTGAAAAATTTGTACCTTCTTCAATTTTGAGTTGACCTATTCGACACGTCTTATTACATTGTCGATTAACAATAAATGGTGCAATAGGATATAATCGTAATGTTTCGCGTATAAACCAATCGAGATAATCAAGTTTAATTAATTGTTCATAATCATCATAAACAAGATCGATTTCATCTTGTAAACGTGCTTGTTCACTTTGGTGTGTAGCTAATATAAATGCAAGGTAGCCAAGAGCTGTTGCTGTTGTTTCATACCCACCAATCATAAATAAATAAATATTATTTAATAATTCATCTAGATTTAAACGATATTTTGATAATTTTGATGACTAGAAAAAAGAAATATCAATGTAACGAAAAACAAAACAAAATAAAACTTAAAAAATTTACAGGAGATATTTTTTGAAAAACATCAGTTGCATCAATCATTGATTGTAATAAATCAATTCTTTCGATTCCATGTAAACAACGTTGTTTAATTATACTTTCAACATGGTACAAAAGCCATGTATTTGGATCGGTATCAATAAAACGGTTGATAAATGGTATATGATCACATAACCATAAACAAAATATATTTGTATATTTAAAAAATGTAACCCATAAAAAATTTAATTCTGGTAAAAGTATTGAACATATTGTTAAAATAGTTTGAAATATATTAAATTCAAATACTTGCAAACATCGTTGAAAAAATGTTTCACTTAACTTTTCATTTGCATGTGCATTAATACCAAATGCACAATTTAAAATAATATTCATTGATGTACGTTGAAGTAAATATGATATATCAAATTCAACATTGGGTTTTTGTTGATCTAATTTTTCAATCAACTCATTAATACATTGATTGATTATTGTTTTCATTTCTTTTAATTTATGTGAACTAAACGTTGGCTGAATTATTGAACGTTGTCTTTTCCATTCATCATCTAAGCCAATGTTTCATTAAGAAAAAAATTTTCCTATAAATGGATTAGTGTTCCCATGCAAAAGACCTTTGTTTGTTAATATAGCAGTCTCTTATGGAAAATTGTAGATTTTACTTAATGATCAAATAATATAGACAATGCATATATCCGAAGAATGATAAGTTATGTTATACTATTTCTGCACTAGTTTATTAGGTAGAATACATAAAGAAAAATCTCGATATACTCATGCGAGTTAATTTTTTTTAAAGCAAGATCAATATGGAACCTTTCTCAATATCCTATGATTTGAACAAAGTTTCTGGTTACCTTTCGAAGCAAGTAAATGCCGTAGATCATGTCGTTGTAGTGGTAGTGGTCGTCGTGAATGAAAATGACTGAATTTAGTTATAAATATTTCTTGAAGCAAATCTGGATCAGAAACACATATAACAGGTGTATGACCAATAAAATAACCATAGATATTTCCATACTCTTTCGTCCAATCTGCTAAACAAGCAGCTGAGTGTCGACTATGAGTGAACAATTCAATTAAATTACCAAAGAAGAAGCGTGGAGTTGGTCCTGGTAGACCCATTACATCAAATGTACGATAAATTTTGTTAAGCTTTCGTAAATAGATAAGAAGAAGTAGAAGCAGAATCACTATTAGTGTTGGTCGAATGAGCAAACTTATTATATATAAATATGAAACATCATTGTTACATGAAAGCATTATTTGATATTATTGCTGTATGTGATATGATGATAGTATAAAAGAAGATCTTCCAAATAAACTCAATTCTAACTTTTTGTGCCTTTTGTGATTCTCTAAAAAAAAGGGATGCATGTGTTATAAACAACCAATGAAAAAATTTTGAAGCTTATAAAGTGGGTGAGTACTCTTTTTTTGTGTGCCTTCTTTTTTCTCTTTATTCAGTTTTCGTTCCCTCGATTTGTATCCCTCTCATACTGCCGTTCTTAATACTCAAGTAGCTATGTTCTGAAACGGATGGCAATTGCATCGCAAAAAAATAAGTTATATTCTTTAAAATTCTTATTTTTTTGCTGCATATTTTTAATTCACCATTTGTATTTAGACGAACTATTGGTTTTCAAATTCTATAAAAGATTAATTATCTACATCACTATCTAAAACACATTGTCTAATTAATTTTGCTAAACAGAATCCGTGTGATATGAAAAACACAATAAATTTCATACCTTAGCAAACTATTTTATTCTTTCAACTCAGTTTCTTATTTTTATATATAGAACAACCTGGAATCAATTATATGAAATGAATTATACTATGTTTGAGCACGCTACACATATGGTTTTAACTATCTAGGGAATGATTGTGTCGCACACTCTGAGATATTAGGTTTGCATGTCATACACAGTTCTAATACAATGAGAACACTATACTAGAAGGCATATCGGTAATAAGAGGTATACTGAGTTTTCTCCCTCTCTGTTGCTATACCTATAATAGCATGACTATGATATTATGTATATATCGGTATTGAAAATGGCTTGATAAAAAAAATGAACTTGTTGCTTTTATATGGATTGAATAACTCCTACAGTGCATATGAGTCAATAGAGGCTATTTACATGCAGCAGATATTTTTATCTCTCTATATTAAGAAAAAGAAGTAAAGAAATTATTAATTTACCATGGGTTTATTACTCATACGATTCATAACATAATCCTTCAAAAGTGCATATTTTCACTTTGACGCAATTTACTGATCAGATGCTGGATTTATTTCGTTTTTATGCTGTACTGAAAAGTAAATAGAGGCAAAGAAGCTATGTTTTCGAATTTCATCTTATTTCAATAGAATAAAAAGAAACATTTGAAAAACTTAATTAACTCTCATAAAAAATGTGATTTGAATAAAAGAAATAAACAATTCTGAGTGTTCGCATTTCGATTGCCTGAAAGAAGTGAAAAATGCAAATAGAAGAAAAAGAAAAACACTGACAACAATGAAAGAAATGACAAGATGAATGTAGAACTGGTGTGATTAATCTATTTTTAAAAGATAACACTGGAAAAATTGATTCAATGACATATGTTAAGATATTATTTGATAGACAGCACTAAAGTAAAATTATATTGATTGACAAAACTTTATCGTTTATGTTTATCATCTTTTTTTTAATTAGACTACTTATAAATGTTCTTTTATCAAGCTTAATTAAATGTGGACCTTTAAACCTAAAAATTCACATTAATGACAATCTATACTTAAAATAGGTTATTTTTATTTTATTGTTGTTTTTTTTAATATTTAGGATATGTGTTTTAGTTTGATTCATTACGAGAAAATTTTACAGATGTGTTTTATATGCAAACAATAAAGTTTTCATAGCATATTCATTTCACACCTACTTTAACAAAGTTTTTTCTTTTGTCATAGCAATATCAATAGATAAGCAACAAAAAAGAGTATTTATAAGTATCTTTACCAGGCTTATCACTGATCAAAACCTGGAAACACTGAATTCAAATATTAAAAGATTGCATACCATAAAAATATTACTCTGCATCATATATCTATAAATAGCCTTCATGGCTTTTCTAAAGTTATTTCATTTTGAATACTCGAACGATATATGCTGCACATAGTGCCAGGTAAATGTTTGAAATTTAATATTATTCTTAAATTTCAGTCGTTGACAAAAGGTAATGATGTACTTGCTTTAGATAAAAAGGGGCCGAGAACAAAAGTAATCTAGCACGCGATTTGTCACATTCTATGTTTCAAATGTTTTTACTTTGAATATTTGATTCTCATCGAGAACCAAATATGGGGTGAATTAGGATTGCATATGTACTTATTCAACAGACGCAATTTTTTCTTTTTTTACATTTCTTTGCATTTTCTGAAAGATATTTGAAAGAAAAACGAGAAAAAAGTAAACGACATCTGAATACACCAGCTGCGAGAAGTGTATGCACGACCTTGGTTCGTTCGTTTGCTATCAAAGTTTTGAAAAAAAAGTAAGAGAGTGGTATGTAACCTTCACCAGCACAAATAGAACACGAAAAAATTTAATTGGATAAAATATTTCTTAATGCAAGAGAGATAAAACAAAAAAAGTGAATGTTGATATTTCTTCTAGCTATAATAAAATTCGAGATAAAATTCGAGATAAAATTTATATCAATGTTGACACATACTCTCATCGACATGTATACCTATTATACTCTTCATATAGTCATTATAGTTCACGTAAGAAAATTGCTCATATGTGGGAACACAAAAATATGTATATGAAGTAAAATTAATAAGATAAACAAAAGAAAAAAAACATATACTTGTGTGAAATAAAGCCAGAACCTACAAAGATACACATAGCTGAAAATAACTAACTGCAGTATGGTCATATTCAACGTTGACGTTTTGTTTGTGCTACAGAAATCATGACCCCTTTTCTAAAAATAATCCAGAATTTCATATTGAAAAGGATCTTGAATCTTGAAGAATAAAGCTTCTATTAAAGTAAACTAATATTAGCTTGTCATTAATTGCAAGATAGTTTAGTTTAAACATCGCTTTACTAACATAAACGATATATTTGTACTTTATAATGTTCCTTTAACAGACCCGTTCGACAAAATCAAAAACATACTAAGCAATATTGATCTTTTTGATAATCGTGAGAAAGAGATACAAAAGAGTTATAATCTTATGCAATCGAAGCGTTAACTGAAGATATCAATATCCGAAGAATATAATCTGAAGTATGATATAAATATCGAATAAAATTCTGATCTGATATTTAAACGCGATTAAGACATCTCGTATCTAAGGAACAACAAAAAATAATACTCGATAAAACTCACAACACTAATGAAAATCTCCGCATAAATTATATTCGTGAAATGTAAAATACATGCACTTGAAAGAAAAAAAACAAATCGATTAATACTTTAAGATATACACAGATAACACTATTACTTTTATGATAATACTAAACTTGAATAAGATCTTATTAACTAGAGAATATTTCTTTCTTTAATTCGCATTTCAAATGTACATAGTTCTTTATCAACTATACATACATTGTATGGCAAACCTACCGTTAAACGATATGTTAAATTTGTCATAGAGGCTTCTCGAATTACTATGATTAATCCTGCTCTCTATAATATTTATTCTAACATATTGTTTTAGGACAAAACAATAATAGGTTACAAAAACAAGTTTACTGTCATATCTTATAACGAGACCTACAAATAAGTTAACCAGAAGCCAACGAAATAATTGATTAATGAATATTTCATATACACGAAAAAGCTCTTTATATAAAAAACATTTGTTCAATTTTCGTCCATTTATGAATCACTGAAAAGCATTAAGGGTAATCAAATAGTATGAGAAATTTATATTCTTTTCGAATATATGCACTTAGGTCTTCTTGACATAAGGCTGTATAATGCTATGTAAATAAATGCATACAACAAAAATAATAATTGTAACAGACATTGTCGTATGATACGTTCTTCGTCCTAACGTGCCTGGTGCTCCATTCTGCTGTGCTCTTCAGTACTCTCAAAGAAAAGCAAGGCGACCTGTAAGATATAAATTGAGTTCGATTATCGAATGAATTGGCAAACTAATAAATAATTCTCATCATTATATTTACATCATTTCAGAAAAATATTAATCGTTTACAGGCATGCATTTAACTCAAATCTTCAGGTTCGATCTGGTATGAACAAAAAAGTTTGACGCCAATAGACATTTTCTTATTTCCTTCTTTTTCTTCTCAATGTTTCTGTTATAAAGGATTCAAATACAGGCAAAAATCTTGTGCCATATACGGCCAAGCGATCTTCTCTTCTGTATGTTGTACTTAATTGAATCAAGTAAAAGCATAGATACAATCTGTTCTAACATTCTTTCTTGAATGTGTTTTTTTACAGATATGATAGTTATTGGTGCGTCACAAGAAATCTTAGAAGTAAAAAGATAATTGTTCTATCGAACTTTTCGGTGCGAACATCAAACGGGAGTTCGGATTGAGAGCTTTTATAACAATATGCAAGAAAATGGCAATAGATACATTTAAGATTGATTAAATTGGTAGTATTCCTATGCAAATATAATCTAATTTTAGACTTATGTTTTTTTTCAAATCTTGTCAATGGATCAGGAAGCTTTTTCAAACATCTTAACAGTAAAGTAAATCTAAATTAACAACTGAAAAAATCAGATTATAATCAAGCAACAATAGCATTATTTCAATTTATTCTTGACAAAAAAACAATTATTTTTAGTTCAATATCTTATCATTTTTTTTGCATGAGTGCATAACACTACGTAGTAGAATATTTATACAATAACAAGATATTTGTCAAAGAAATCGGGCATTTTTTTAGATCGAATATCGTCATTCATTTTAGTCAAAAGATTTTGTCATTATTTAGCAAATAGTGACAATTCATTTTTTTATTGTTTGTTATACTGATTTTGATGTGATACGAGAGATTGTATCTCCTTGAAATAGAAATGGTTCACATTGAATGATAATGATTCAAAATAAGTATAACGACCGTAGGTTCTAACGAAATTGAGCGAAAACATAGAATTATCAATAGTTGATAGAATTGCATAGATGACTAAGGAGTAAAGTACAACTCCAGTATTTCACTAGTACTTCACTTGTATTTTACCTATACTTCATCGTACTTTGAAGTGCTGCAGTCATGCTTTTTTCCTACTTGCTAATAACACAGGTTCCAGAAGAGTCATGTTTACATTTAGAAAACACTATTAGATGACCTTTTATGAAAAAAAAGTTAGCAGATTCTATTGACGGTACTCATAGGCAAATACACATTACTTTTGAGTATTCATCATTCTTATTCGTGCCGAAATCTGAGTATGACAATCAAACATTCATCTGTTAATAATGAACACTCTGACTGAATGATCCTATATAGTAGTCTCTATTTTTTACTGACCAATGTAAAGCGTTTGTAGATGTATATTCGTGCACGTACTAGTAGTATTACATTCGTTGTATTGAAAAATAAAACCAATGATAAAAAGATGGAGTAATATAATGAGAACTATTTGCATTATTTTCCCTTCATTTTTCAAATATAAATAACACAGATTAACTGTCCATCTTTAAAAAAATTCAAAAACGTATTGAGAACAGTACAAAATGAGCAAAAAGAAATCTATAATAAATTAATTAGGAAAGCTTATGAATGCAGTAATGAATAAATGTATAAACTTGTGTATTACGAAAAAAAGAAACTAATAATTAGTTTTCAATTGATAACTATCTTTCATCATTAGTTTATAACAAAACTTAAATTATTCGTCCATAGTATTAGGTGTCAGTGTTATCATAATTCGTAATCGCAATCGATGCAGAGCAAAAGTTATTAGCTGTCTTTTTGTTTCATTGATTTTCACAGACATTCTGAAACTTAGGGATTGTAATGAGAAACGATATTTTATCAAAATTACAGAAAATGATATTTAACGAATTATTATTTATACGTTTGGTCAAATATTCAATTTCATTTAGCAAGTCAAAAGTTGAAAATAAAGTCAGTTTTTTCTTCTGTTCAAGTCGCTATTGATTAAAATACGTACTATGAATAACCATCAGAAAAGAATAGAGAAAGTAATGGATAAGTTCTTAGAACAGATTTTTTCTATTTTCTATTCAGTTACATAATTATTCGCTATTATATTACTTCAATCTTCCTCGGAAAAAAAATCCTTCTTCTATTGCATTTTTGCACCACTTAATACATTTTGTTTTAAAAACAAAATATATCAAAAGATGCAGCGCGAAAAGAACTACAATTTACAAAGTAAAGCTTATTTTAATTGTGTACTTTTTGTTTTCAAAAAAAGCAAAATTCTGTGCGACCAATTTTTGACGATGCGAAAAATTCATTTTTTTCTACGCGAACGAGAAATTCCGTTTTCCTTATTTTATCTTTTTATTAACTAATATGTTTTTGTAAAAAAAAATAAAACATACCACAAGATACAGCGTGCAAAGCTCTACCGTTTACATAGAACAGTTTATTGAAATAAGAAAAAAGGAATTTCTCATTGGTGTAGAAAATGATTCTTTCGCAGCGTGGAAAATTGGTCGCACAGAATTTTGCTTTTTTTTAAAACAAAAAGTACACAATTAATATAAACTTTACTTTGTAGATTGTAGATCTTTTCACGCTGCATCGTGTGATGCATTTTGTTTTTTTTGAAAAAGCACATTATCGGTGATAAAAAGATGAGATAAGAAAAAATGATTTTTTTCTCCGCGTCGAAAATTGGTCACACAGAATTTTGCTTTTTTTGAAAACAAAAAAGTACACAATTAAAAATAAGCTTTACTTTGTAAATTGTAGTTCTTTTCGCGCTGCATCTTTTGATATATTTTGTTCTTAAAACAAAATGTATTAAGTGGTGCAAAAATGTAATAGAAAAAAGCAACTTTTTTTGTTCGGGGAGAATATATTTTGTATGAATCAGGGCCTAAGTGGTCTCGTAAATATTTTGCAAAGAAACCAGTTTGAATACTCATGCTTTCACTTGTTAGTAAATCTTTAAGAAAAAACTCATGCAAGTACACAAAATGGTACATAGACTAGAGTCTGCTGGGTCAGGTTATGAAAATTTTCTGTTAGCCACGTCCGAAAACGGTTGACTAATCGTGTCGGGACTCGAGAATATTTGACGCAACGAACTCTAACATATACATAATATTGATTTTTTCGAAGTTCTATATTTAGAATGTAATAGTACTATGCGTGTCTTTATTTCCATATGTAAAAACATGAGTAGACTTTATCTAATAGTGTGAAAGACTTTTAAATCATAAATAAATAGTTATGCTGGCTTCGTTTTCTTTTCACTGTTGAATGATTTTGATAAAGCTCATTCTAATATAACTCCAATGTAGAATAATTTTATTTTGTGAGAGAGAAAAAAAATATTTTGTCCAAATCTAATCTTTTTGTAATTTTTCTTCAAAGTTGGATGAGACCACGATTGATCATTGCTTTCATACTCCAACCGTTTCTCGAACCATCATCATTATAAAATTTCCATGTCGAATGTGTCCATCCACCAGTTGCTCCTTGAAATGCAGCAATTTGTGCTTGAGCATATAAACGTAAATCACTATCATTAAAACTAGCTGATGATGCATGCAATCGACCATTCACCAATAAATTACCAATTACCTGCCCATGCTAATATATCATTTTTCAATTCATTTTGAGCATAGCTGATTAACCTATCACTAGTCCAACCCTAAATATATTCATTACAATTATGCATCAGACAATGAGAAAAGAAACAATTGTTTATTTTACTTCAAATCCCCAAATTTGATAACGATGCCATTCATGTCGAATACCATGAAATTGTGGTGGAGGCATAAAGCGAGCCCAATCACTATTATATGGTCCTTGCTGGTATAGTAATGGTGTCACAGTTAATAAACAATCTGAAAACTGACGAATACGACCATAAGCATCATGATAATACTGTTTTAAAACTCCTTCATCTGTTGATCCTACAAAGAAAAAGAAAGACAGTGAGACAGATGATTTCTGTAGAAACAAATAAATCTGATTTTCGATATTCACCTGCAGGTTCATTGAGTAAGTCAATACCTAAAAATGCTACATCATTAGCATAATATCGTCTTGCTAACCATTTAACAGCATCTAATTTATTTCAAACATTTTCTGAATAGGCTGACCAATATGAATGACCTGGATCTTGAGGCGAACTATGATCATAACCATTTTGACTACCTTTAGCTGCATGGAGTGAAATTAATACAAGTGAATTATATTTTGGTGCCCATTCACGAATAGCTCGATCTAAATAGTTGATTGCACCAGGTGCATACATTTTCCATCCATCTGGATCACTACCAGGTTGATTATCGAAACCAGTAATCCAATAACCAACAGGAATACGAACTGTATTCATTTTAGCTGCAGCGATATCACGAAAATCTTGCTCTGTTATAAATGTATCACGATGTTGTTTGAATTGACTGTCACCTTTAGCATGACCTAATGATATATATATATGTTATATAGAACAAATATAAAAGTAATGAATTTAAATAACTCTACCAAGATATTGCATAGTTTTGAATTCACCAAGATTAACAATATTTGCTGGAACACCATTCCAAGCAGGTGAAGCTGATGTCATCCAATGTTCAGCGACCAGTCATCCACCAAGGTTAACACCACGCATTGGCACACGTCTAGCTTTTATATCATTTTTTAATGTGATAAGTGTGCTTTAGAATGAACAAAAAGAAAATAGTATCCGGCTAAATTCTTTTTTTCTTCAAAATATTCACCTTTGTGCTGCAATAAGCCAAATTTTTATGGTAAAAAAAATTAGGCATGAAGAAATATTGACTCTCCTTGCCATTGTGACGGTTGCGTTTTTCTTTCTAAATGATTGTATCTGTAGATAGTCTTTGAATTTTTATATTATTACATATGAGTTTGTGATTTAGCGAATGCATCGGCTAATATCTTTTAGATTAAAAATACCATATGTAGGAAAGAAAAGAAAAATAAGGATTAGTTCTTCCATAGAAAATCTTAATTACGAATCTCTTATTCTTTCTGTTCTCACAATATTCTTTGATTAAAGTACGAAAGTCATTTTTTCAATGACCTAGAATCGTGTCCAGGTTGAATAAAACATTAATTTTATCTCGATGAGATCGGTAGCATATGTTTTCTTTAATATCACTATAAATCCGTTAAATGTACTTTGATATTTATTCTTGTGAATTTCTAAATATGTTCTGCTGTTTCCAGTCAACAAGACGTTAAGAAAAAATAAAACTTGTTGAAATGTGATTAAAATGCGATTCAGAAGAATTCTTAACGCGTGACGATGCATTAGAGACTTCTGGACGGGCTAAACCACATAAGATTTTTCTAAGTTTACGCGTTTTCATCCGTTCTCAACATGAATTTCGCAAGTTTCATTGCCTTCCATGGATAAAACGCGTGTCATTACGGAAAGCCAAGCTCAAAAACACATTTTGCGCATATTTTTGGAACCAGTATTGTTATGTTCAATAATCACTCGTCACTTTTGTTTTTTTCAAGGAATTCAACACAATAAAATAAAAAGTATAACATGTGTCGCACTTTATAACACAATTTGCAACTGTTGTAAGTTGATCAAATTGGATATTGTTTAAGGTTCGTATTCTGCCAGTAGAAAATGAAAAAATGGCAACTTTATGACAGTCAACTAACCGTATTTTCTCTTAATCTCGGACGCAATAATACGGTACCTATACCATACCGTATTTTCACCGTAAACGGCCATATATGAACCATTTTTTTACCTGAGGTGATTCGAATCCTTTCTTCAGCGCATTTGTCATTTATTCGCCAGAAGTGAATATTTACTATTTTTTTCAGTTTAATTCAAATTCATGATAGCTACCCTAAAAGACTCAAGACGACCAGATCTTTAGATCTAACCATTTCAAGTTCATTTAATCTCTATCAGACTGCTTCAAAGTAGTCTTTTCTCGACCCTCAATCAATTTTTCAACATTTTCTCGACCAATAACGAATCGAGAACTAATCTAGAAAATAGAAGACAAACGAAAATATATAAGTTCATCAGGTTCAATTGAGTTGTTTATACGTAGAAGTTTGCCCAAAACAAAACAGTGAATACATAATTAGCAGACAGACCTCGACACATTCTGACTGTAACACATTTTCGTGGTGAAGTCGACGATACTATAACGAACGACACATTCTATTTTAGTATGAGCCTGTTTAAACCAATTCGTTTCTTGAAATTATGTTAAAAGCATAAGAATCTGCAATTGATTTGTTTGGCGGTCGGGTTTTCCTAGAACTATTGAAGTTCTTAATTTTTCGTTCAGCATGACTAAGTGACGAAGGTTGAAGAAGATTATATGCTTAAAAGTTGATAAAAAATAAATCTAGAATATTATATATTAGTGTTTAGTATTGCTAAAAGAGAAAAACAATTTTGACAATAATACAACAAAAAAGTAAGTACATTTGTGAAGCACTTTGTAAAGAGGAAAAAACATGTATTGACTAAACAAGAATGATTGAAAAGTGTAACGACCTTTCTTCTCTAGTACGGCGCTTTTCTATAATGTTAACAACTGAATTCGAATAATACACATTAAATGATATTGTCGACTAATCATATGCATAATAGCCTTTCTTTTCCCGATGAGTGAATGAAGAGTTTTACAGCATACTCGAAATAACACTTTCCATGTAGACAAGCGAAGAAAAATATAAATTCATTATGAAGAGATAAAAATTTAAAAAAACACTCTTTTGTGAGTTTTGTTTGTCTGACCTCTGTTGACAATGTGTTTTAAGTGTTCGTGAGCCGTGATCTTTATAAAATCATAAAATGCGTCGAATATCCTGATTTTGAATACTTTTGATTATTATCGCATTATCATCTTGAGAAAACATTTTAAGCCCACAAAAAAAAGTGATTTAAATGATCCAGTCGTTTATAACCATATTGAAATGCATTTTTCGTTTTTCTCCGCAGTTTTTATCAACTTTATTTGTTCATCTCTATATTGGATTCTGCATTATTTCAGTTAACTATCTCGTTCGTCTCCGTGATTCGCCCAGTCAATCATATATTCGTTATATGATAATGCCATTTTTCTCCTTCTCTGATATCAGCCACCGATTCTTTCTTCGTAGATTTTTCATTTCTATTCAGTACCTAATTTGACATGTTTTCTCCTGCAAATTATTGCATTTTTCCTTCGTATAGTCTATTAAGAGCTGTTATAGTCGATAGATCGGTGCTCTCAGATGAGCGACTGAATATAGGTCAGTCTTTAAATTTTAACGTTTTCATTGCAAATCTGAAGTCTGATTAGACAACTTAGTTATATTTGAAGTGGTGTTTTGCTATCTAGAACAATATAGAATTGTCTTTTTTAGATTTTCTGTTTATGTCAGCAGAAATAAGGAAAAAATGAACAGTATTCGTCTGGATATTATTGATAATTTTTTATTATATATACGATATTTTATAAATTTCTAATCCATTTCAATCCTTTATATTTTTCCAGTATTTATATAGTGGGACATTGATTGAGGATATATATTTAAACATTAATATTAATATTATTATCCAAAATGTATTGAACTCAACTTCCATTATTAATAAGATAGCACTGCATTGAAAATCATCTTCGAAATAATTTCATTAGATTGACTTTTGTATTCTTTTACATTATATATTTTTTATCTGAAGTATATAAAAACTGACGTTCGAACCTAGTTTAACATTCAACTGAATAAAATACGTCTGCTGAAATTATTTTTATATTTAATAAATGTTTTCCGGCAATGCACGTTTTTACTGATGATAGCAATTCAATGAATAAAATTTGGGTGATTGCCTAGGTGTAGTTTTCGTTTTATCGGAAATGGTTCATACACTGTATTTTATAATTCTACTTGAGGCATACCAAAAGTAATGAGATCTTCAGGAAAAAAACACAGAAAAAATTATTCAAGATTTCATTTGATCGGATGTTCGAAGTCATTTCTCTGGTGATTTACACATGATTACGTTAGTTCAAGTCAGAGCTTCGACGAAAATATTTGTGCTTCAAAACGAATACTTTTGTCCTGATACTTAAAATACGACAAGCAGGACTTTGTACTCTTTCCTTGAAGTATACATAAGTAGATAGGATAATTTTCGTCAATATTGATGACTAGGTCTTATAGATTTTTTAAAGACCACCGCAATATCTTCTGATGAACAAATAATGAAAGTAAAATTATTTTAGTCAAAATTTTTACTCTAATACGCTGATAGCTTTCCTGTATGCTTCCTACAAAAGCTATCTGTCTTCATTGTTCGAATTTCTTTAAAAATGATGCTGGACACCTAAAAATGATGATACTCGTTTTACTTCGTTATCAGTGTATCAGAGTAAAAGTCTTCATTACAAGATTTTTATTGGCGCGTTTTGCTTCTCAGAAAATATTACCGTGGCCTTTAAAAACCTATCAGACCTAGTCAATCTTATTTGCGAAATTTATTCTATTTATATCACAAGTAAAAAGTACAAAGTCCTGTTTTTCGTACTTAAGTATAAATACAAAAGCATTCGTTTTAAAAAATACAAGTATAGGTACCAAGTACTTTTCTCAAAGTACAAGTATAAAACTTCAATTTGCGGTACTCATACTTGTTCTACCTCTGGTTCAAGTCATTTATCAAAAGTTGTTTTTATTGTTATCTTTCTTGAGCAAGTTCATGCTCTTGCTTACGGCAAACTGCAAGGATTGTGAATTGCTTTGATCGGTTAGATTCTGTTTGATCAGATCGAATAACCATAAAACAAGTGGTATCAGATCTGGAGAATCTGGTGCTTGTCAATTTATTATGATACCATTAGATTAGAGATGGTTTGAAACACCTTTATGAACATGTGGCTTGACATTGTCGTGGTGAAAGGTTTGGACATATGTACCCGATGCTAGTCTTTTCGTTCAAATTTCTTTGCTGCAGAACACCAAGTAATTGTTCATGTAATAGTAATAGTCAATAGTTTCTTCTTGTTCAATATAATGAATTAGCACGACACCAGTCGTTTTAAAAAAGACACAAAACGATTTTCGAAGCAAAACGACTACACCGAGTCACATTTGATAAAAGTTCACGGGTTGTTGTCTAAGTAGTATTCGATTATAATCGATCAATTCGTTCATGATAAAACTATGACTTATCACCTGCCACTACATCACATAATTGTCATGGTAATTCCTCGAGTTTCCCCAAATTTTTTCGACCGAGCCGAAGGAATTCTGCTTGTTGGCTATCAGTCAAGAACTTGGATACTTAAAGCACAGTTATTGTTTTTCAGCTCTGGATATTCAGAAATAATTCATTCAATGGTGGTACGACTCATGCCGGTTTCCACTTGTATTTCATCAATAATATGATGAACATCATTATTAATAAGGTATCGAATTTCTTCAATCTTTTCAGATGCCATCTTGATTACAGGTTAACCAAGTCGTGGCTGATCTTCGATCAATTCTCCACCTTCACGAAATAATTTTGGTCATCTAGCAACTCTATTGTGGGGCGAAGCCTAGTAGTCGAAAACAGAATACAATTCATTAGAACTCATTTTCTGTTGAATATTAAGTGCAACATAGACATGTTTTAGTTCGCGATTGAGGAACTGAACTGTTATGACTTATCTAGTTTTCTTTAGAGAGAATTGGTTCATAAAACAGTGAGTTGTCACAGACCTTTGCAGCACTCACTTGAATGTAGAAGCGAAAAGTTTCCTTTTTCATCTAAGAACTAGCGATATATGACCTAGTCGTTTAACCACGGTCCCTTTGCATCAATTTCTTTTATATCTCAGTGTATGAATATTTTGAAACTCGTAGACAAAAGTTAGATGTGACGATCTTAGATAGAAAAGTCTCTAGCACTGATGGAGTTACGCTTTATTTGGCTCCTTCATATCACCAATCGTCCGTTTACATCAAAAGCACATGTTTATATATATGCAGCCAGGAGAGATAATAAAAAGGAGAGAAAAGTCAAAAAGAGCAGAGTCAAGGAGAGCGAGTTGGTTCACAATACATAGTTAAAATAGAAAGAAGAATAAAGTATATGATAAGAAGAGATGATATGGGAAGATTAAACATCATGTATGAACAATCAATTCCACAAGGTCTTGAGAGTAGAAAATGGTGCACAATAGACGCAATCGGGAACGCCACATTAGATTTCGATGGAAACCGCGTTTCCGTCATATTGTGAGTGCGCCTAAGCTGTCTATATCACACATATCGATTGTTGCCGCTCAGTTCTCGAATTTGATTATTTATTAAAGAGCCCGCCACAAAACTAGTCATTCGCTGGAAGGCTGAATCAATTGGAAAAACTATGACGCCATCTAACACAATATATTGTGGAATGTTTAAATCAACCAGTTTCAGTTGAATCGCTCTCTTCAAGACTGAAAATATTATTTGAATAGGTAAATTATAAAAAGCTTTATGAAAAAAGAAGCAAGTCGTCTGAACCACCGGTTCTTTCTCGAACCGCGGTCAACTCTTGTTTTTTATGCAAACCTCACAGCATGTGTTGCTATCCATTATTCATGTGAAAATGTTTTAGTACAAAATAATGCAAAGAGTTTAGAACAAAGATTTTTTCTACGTTTTAGTTCAACTTTTGTTTCTTTGCTGTATCCATTCCAAATGGTACTTTTTTATTTTGTTGTTTTTTTACTTTTGTCTTCATTATCATCTTATAATGTAAGAATTTGTATATCACAATTAACATCAACTTTTGTTGATTCTGGTACAATTGTTTTCGTATCTAATGATGTTGTTTCAGTACTTTCATTAATTAATTCAAGATTTGTTTGAAATGTTCCCATTGATTTACTATGAAANTCGATTTTTCTTTTTGCAAAGATAATCTGTGATATCTTCAATAGACTTTACTTACGAAGTGTTTTAATTGGATTATGTCAGTTTTATATTACGTACTAATTATTTTGACCACCTAAAAAAAGCACGTTTATAATGAAAAACTTCACATGAAATTTTGACGTATCTTATAGGGTATGAAAATCCATGATAAGAAATCTGATTGTATGAATTAATAGTCTTTTATGGGTCCTATCAAAGAGATCATAATTATTCTATTTTATTCATTCTTTTTTTTTAAATAATTATCTGACTAAAGATGTGCACGATCAAAAAATTAAAGATGCACTGGGTTCGGAGCAGAACTATGAGGCAAATAGTTGTTCGAATAGAAACTAAAAATTGTAGCTAAGTTTTTCATAATTTTTAGCGACTTATGTTATAAGTCACATCAATCAAAGCAAAATTCAGAAGAAATGACAAAAAAAGAGGTGATATTCATTGGCTGAATTTGATCAAAATATAAGTACTTAAAATTTTTAGATGTCATGCGGATAAATTCTGAAAGAAATTTCTCTAAAAAAAAGAAAATCACAAACTGTTCAACTCCTTTTTAGTCAAAATCTAATGTCTTACAGGTAATCGGCCATGCTGATTTCGAATGTCAACATGAGTCTTGCCGCTAGACATCCAACGATTCAGTTTTCTATAGTGAAAAACATTTATCATCAAAAAATGTTTTTGATCTACCCAGCTTTTAGAGTGCTTCAAGTTAAGTATAAAAAACATTTTTTTTTTCGAAATTTGCACCAATACAGAAAAGACTAGACAAGTAGCAAGTTTGTATTGCTTCAACTTCCATAGGTTTTTCATACTATTAGATATTACTGTGTCTAATACGTATTGCTATTACACTGCACTATGCTCTGTCATTATATTTAGACATCTATAACACACTTTGTAGCTTGTCAAAGAACTCCAAATTCAAGTATTTCGATATCCAATGACGAACAAAATGTCGCAAGAACTTTATCCCACTCAAAGTTATCTTTAGATTAAAAAGGATATAAGATGCGGATGGGGGTAAAACGTTTATTCCGTCCACACCCACCTTTTTGCTTGAGTGACAAGTGAAGTGGAATCTAAACTTAAGATCGCATTAATTTAATCCGACAGACATTTTACAATATTGACAGGATTCATACACGCTAAAGTTTCTCACGAAGCGAAATAGTAAGAACATAATCACTACTAAAATAAATACAAAGTACCTATTTGCCTGATAATGATAAACTGGCTTTGTCAGAAAAACGAAAGGACAAGTTATAATAATATGACTTAATATAGATCAAAAGTTGAATGGAAAATTTGAAAATGTATCAAGTCACATTTAAAATAAAGTTAGAAATAAAAGATAGAATATAAATGTCGGAAGAAAAGTGTGAGAGATAAAAAGAATTAAAGCATTTTACTCCTCTAGTCTTCTCTATAATGGTTCAAATTTTGAATAAAAAAAGTCTTTTATACTCAAATCGAGGCGCTCTACAAACTAGACAGATAAAAAATGTTTTTTGCTGTAAAACAAAAGGGGTCTTTGAAGGCTTAGCGACAAAAATCACGCTAATATTCGAAATCAGCATGGTCAATTACTTATAATCTACTAGGTTTCGGCTAAAAAACGATTGAAAAGTTGATGACTTTCCTTCACCAGTAAATATTTAAATACTAAATTTCAATTTATAGTAGATTAAAACCTTTCTTGAATAAACAACGTCGGATCCTTTAAAGAGTGTTCATATATGGGAGATGTCATATATTTTACTACGAAATAAAAAAAGTTTCAGAATATAAGCTTCTTTACTAGTTTTGAAGTAATTAGAGACAATTCTTTGTATTGTTCATCTTTCTTCATTTGAATATTGATGAGCCTAAAAGTTTGTCAAAAAAATTCAAAACTGTGCCCTGTTTCGTAAAGCATCATATTATTGTTTCGATCGCAATATATATAAATTTGATAAACGTTGCGGTATAATTCATCAAGTTTTACTACATTCAAACTTTTGAATTTGTCGTTTAATACTTTTATTTTGGTTTGTTTGATAATTATTTAAATATTCTTATTATTTTCGTTTTAGCATATTGAATACACAGGAGCAAGTGAAATATTCGATTTTGTCGTTAATTCATATTGTGATGAGCTAATACCACTGCAGTTATCATTGATTTCCCTAGCATCAACAGTAGTGTTCTACACGCATATGACTTTTCGCAGTCGGGTCCGAATAGCTATACTTCGTACTTGATCGGAGCTAATCAATATCTGGGAGATACTTTCACAACCATAGTACGTTTTTCAAACTTTTATTTTATACAAAAAAGGAATATTATTTTGTTTCTTCCATAAACAACAACTACAAAAAGCAAATGATTCAGGTTTCGCTTGTTATCTTTCTGCTTCTAAAAACCGATCAATTTGACTAAGTATATGTTTGCTTGTTGCTGATGACGCTGGAATAGAACACAGTTATAATGCCAAACGTCATAATTATGGACACCTACACAAATGTTTTTTTTTTCATCCAGACAATACATGTTTACTTTTTTGATAAATCATTTTCCTCTCCATGTAGTTAGTTACTTTGTTCTATGGTTTATCATGATGTGTAGATGACTTTTCATTACAAATGAATTCTTTCAGTAAAACAATATCGCTGTCTACTTCTATGATCTATTCTCAAGTACAATCAACTACCCAATCATGATCGAACCAGTTTTTACTTCTATAATTTTATATACATTAGTAATTTGCAAAAATAAACATATCTTAAAGTGTCAAGATCTCATTAATTCTCGAATTGGGTTTAGGTGTCGAGCATCCAACTCAATTACAGGACACTGATATACAGCTTTAACAACACAACGAACAGTAATGGTGGAGAATAAAAGAAATTGTACGTGTATTCATTTAAAAGATCAACTGCGACAGTATAAACAATATTCCAGCTCAGAATAGAAAACCATTTACCTATGAGAAATACATTTCCAACAAAAACCATTTCATATCATTAAGAGCTTGTTCAAAATACGAGATATTCACTTTATATAAATAAATAATTAAAAAGTTTTGAAAAAAACTTTCTTTTGAAAAGAATTGATTATTCATGTAAACTTGTATTTTAGAATGTTAATCTATATTAATTATATTCCTAGAGAAGTTTTAACTTAACATGATTCTCTTCCATAAATAAAAACCAATGTATAAAAAATTTGATTTCTTCAATTTTATTCAATTATATAAACATAAGTTTTGAATATAATAAAAAAAAATGAATATTAGTGTATAACATCTCTTTATTATTATTTTTTCTAAATTTTCCAAGAAAATTAAAACATCCATTCATTATTTCGAATATCTGCGAGAAAAAAAAAGATACTTTCATAGTTTTGTTTTAAAAGACAGAAAAAAAAAGAAGTCTTTCATTTTTTGTTTGTTTACATTGTCGTTAATGTTCTTTTACTTGTCTTTATACATACAAGAAGAACGAACACATAAAAGAAAAAGAAAGAAATTCGACAAAGACACCGAGCAATAAGACGAGAAAAAAAAGGGAAAGAAAGAAATATTGAATAACATTTACAAACCAAACGAATATAGTATCAAAGATAACGGAGACCGTATCTATTGATATGCACATTACTAGGGAATAAACGTTAATTTATCAATCGTATACAGAGGACAAGAAAAAATAAATAACAAATTTTATTAACGTACAGGTGAATATATGTTTTTCTGTTTAGTTTTTTTCACTGTATACATAGACATTCGAAATTTGAAGAATATTTTGATATATTCGTTTAGTAGTGTACAAAGAATCTAATGGAATAAATACGTAAATAAACCAAGAAAAGGAGAAAACGAGAGAGAAAGACATGCAGCTATTAAACAGAAACGTGAAGTAATAAAAAAAGAAAGAAGAAGAAAAACAAAATTTTAATCAACACCTTCGAATGCTTCACTCATTTCCATAGCTTGAATTAATTTTTGACGTAAATCTGAATAATGTTCATACGGTGGAAGATCAAGACGATTGAAACTTTAAAAGAAACGAAGAAACAAAACTTTCTTTTATCAATTTATGAAATAAAAAAAAATAGATAACAAACCACGTATGAGCACGAGGTAATTTTGTTTGATCACCCCATTTTTCAATGGTAAATAATTGTGGGCCAGTTGAACCCCATAATTCACGAAAACCATTCATTGGTAATCTAGATGTTCCAGTTACGAATTGAAGTAAACGAGTACGTTCTTCTGGCTTAAGTGATCCAATAGCCTAGAAAAATATTTATTAAATAATTTATAATTAGTCATTTGAATTTGAATCTTAAAATAGTTATTTATCAGTTTCATGTCAATAGATTTTCTCATGAAGGTATCGTTTCTATTAATCAGCAGCTTTGTTTTTAACGAAAGCTACTGGATTTTTCGGTTATCAATCATGCTGATATTCCCGAGTAACAAACTTTATGACAAAAACTTTTTTTCTGATGTGTCATGATTATAGAGCACATTTCAATGCTTAGAGAACAGTACCTTTTGTCATTTCAAATCGTTATTTGTTGACGAAAATACAGTCATTTTGATTCATATAAATGTTTCAATGTGAAAATCTTTAAAATGTTACGATTTTACTTAGAACGTATTTTTGAAGAATAGATGAAAAGTGGTTCTGACAAAAAGTTTATTAGTTTGGAAAATCAGCATATGAAGATCTAAGAGGATTTTTCTTGCTTATATTCGGAATCAGTGTAACCGATAACTTATAATACGATAGTTTTCGATGAGAAAACGATTGATCCGTTGAAGCTGTTCCATCGTCAGTTGAATTTCGATATAAAAATTTTGGTATTAATAGTTTATAATTAATTGTATGAGAGAATATTGTCAAGTCTTCAGCATGATAACACTTGAACAGTATGACAACAAGTATAACTCATCTCTTTTAAAATGAACACTAATGTTTTCAACGTTATAAACCATCATCTGTCTTACTTTCGTTTTGCTTCATTCTTTTTAAGAATTTAAATCTATAAGGTTTAGCATAGTACATCTGATACAGAGTTGGAACCATGTCGAGCAGTTTGACAATTGAGCTTTAAAAAACTGTCAAATGTTTTATCAATTTTTCAGGGCACTGAAGTTCGTCTATTTTACTCGTTTTTATCGATTTCCACAGCTTTAAACATAAAAAAACGATGGGTATGAAAGTCTCCAACTGGCAAACTTATAGTCATCATCACAATTCCAGCTCTAAATGTTGAGCTCATGGGTTCCCATCGTATGAAAAAGTCATCGGATTATGCCTAATGCGTTTATTATCATAGCAAGAAGTTAACCAGCCATTAAAAGTAAAATTTCGTCCAAGATAAAGATTTTTCATCTCGAAATTTTTGAGATTACTTTTAACCGACTATCAGAAACTCCCAATGGCTAGTAGTTATTAGTTCATTTTTTTGTTACAAAAGTATGAGCAAAGATTTTGTTCTATTGAGAATCTGATGCTGCCAACAACTAGAATCATACAATTGCGAAAATAACTAGGTATTAAGAAATCTAAATACTTAATGTCTAATATAAAAATCGTACTTCATAGTTTATTTTATCTTCCTATTGACAATAGTATTCGTATGGCAATTGAAAAGTCATTACTTGTCTTGAAAAATGATTTCAAATACGAATAAATCAAACTTATTAATTCTTGTGAAGACATTATATCTTTACTGTAGAAAATCAGGCAAAACAAACTAAGTCGTGCAAATGGCGGTTCGTCTGCTTAATGCTTTGTTGTATCTCACTGCATGAATATTTTAAAACTCTTTGAAAAACATCACATTTTGGTCGGACTCGTATCTCAAAACACTTGTGAGTGCACTCATGCTACCTGTACGAGTCATATCGAATGTTTTCGAGTTTGATTATGTATTAAAGATGTCGCCATAAAATAGTCATTACTTAGAAAATTTAACCAATAGGGAAAAGTATGATAAATAATATATTGTGACATATCAAAATCAATGTTTTCCAGGAACAATCGATCTCTTCAAGACAGAAGATATAACATAGGAAGTATTAGTATATATGCAATGTAACAAAGTAAACACTTGATGTTACTATTAGAAACTCAAATAGTTGTATGAGTTTCACATGGTATGTCTTCGTAGAAATGTACTAATAAGCTTTCCTCGCAAGAACTAGTTGATTAATTGATATATTAAATTGACCAGTTAGACCAAAATGTTTAGTCGAACGGTTCGATCCGATCAAAAAAAAAAGTTCTACCGGTTTCAACTATAATCAGATAGCTAAATATACTCTTTCTCTCTCTCTTTCTTGTTAATCTTCATTATTTACCTTCCAAAAGTTTTGTATAACAGGATTATCAGGTGTATAACCACCTTTATACATTGTATGCATTCGCCAATCATTAACATTAATATCTCCAAGACCACTTATTAGAAGCTAGAATAAAATATTTAACAAAAATAAAATTCATTTTTTCTATTTCATACTTCAACTTCTTTTTCATCGAAGATTTTAATAGTTTCAAGTGGAAGTATATCTTGAAAACCTTGCTTTAATGCATTCATTTGTAATGCTATTCGTTGTACAAATCGATAATTAATAACCAACCTAATTAATAATGAACATATATATGTATTAAAATTCAATATATTTATTTACTCAATATATTCTTGTTTATTTTGTTCATTTACTTGTATATGTTGACCACCAGGCTTAAGTTCATGTTCACGTAACTATAATAACAAAACAAGTCATATATATATATATATATATATATCTAAAACAAATAATATCAAATAACTTACATCGCCAAGTACTTCTTCACTAACAACAAAATAAAGATCTAAATCTGTTGGATCATTATCAAGAATATATTTCAATGATTGATAATATTCTCGATCGACTGATTCCATATCAGCAAGTGTTATAGATTTTGATAATAACATTTTATAGAATGGGCGAATAAAAAATGCTTAAAAATAGAAAAAAAAAATTATTTTATAAAATAAAACAAAAATAAATAAACCTTCAAGTAATTTTCCATGATATACAGCTAAAGCAATAATACGTCCAATAAAACGAAAATATTTTATATGTTCTTCATTTAATAAACCAGATAATGGATTAACTTGTAGTGTATAATTATCACTAATATAAATAGAGAAATTTATCAGATAGTTTACACAAGAAGAAAAAAGAGATAAAATTCAATGAATTATTTACATAGCACTATATTCAAATAGACCGTAATAAGGATTAAATATTTCACGTGAAAGAATTAAAAACCATTCACGACTTAAACCACCATAATCTAAACCTCGTTCACCATCAAATACAATCCAAAGCCTTTAAGAAAATAATATTCAACAAAAATTTTAAAAAAAGAACAAAAATTTTTACCTTGTTTTCAATACTTCAGTATCTTTAATGCTCATTATAACACGAAATGATGTTTCCATAACATCTTTACGATTAACATGTATTTCAACTTGTGAACCAACATGAGATTTAGGTCGAAGTAAACTACGACGAAATGCAATATATTTTGCTGCATAATCACGTGAATATGGAACAGCCTAAAAAGATTAAATAAATCGAGAACAAGAAAATTTTTTTTTTGTTTCGCACTAATGAACTTTTTCTTGAATCATACGAAATTGTTTTTTAGTTAAACTTTCATTCTCATTATTATTCTAATCGATATAGACAAATAACTCTCAACTAACAAGTAGAATTCATCGAGTCCAAAAATTTTTGGACTCAAATCTGAATCTAATGGGTTCTACTAAGAATATACTGAGTTCTTTCCTTAAGGAAGTTCCTCTCAGAAATAAACTTTTTTATTTTTTATCTGGACATTCACGAGTTATGTTCAATTCATTGATCAAAAGTATTGTTTGCGCGAGGAGGGTTTTTCGAATTATAGGTCGTGATAAAGCCCAATTTTTGAATTTCCATTTGTTTGTTTTTAAAAAATAACTTTTTCGAAAGATTCTCAAATTCGTAGCTAGAACATTCGTTCATTCAAATCAAAGATGGAAGCTTTTTATGACAGTAAAAGAGAAGTTCAAAAGTCCGACTCGATTACGACTTAGCCCTAAACGTCTGTTGTGTAATAAAAAAAGATTACCGCTAGTATATTGAGTTGTGATTAAGAAATATGCTCTTTATGTAAACGGTATACTCGAAAAAATTGATTTTGAGAAAGAAAAACAATGTTTTGGACTTAGTAAATGTGTCTATTCGAAAGAAGTCTGATCATATTACCTAGTATTTTTGCACTATTCATCAAGCTTTATTAGATAGCTTATATATCGTAATCCTCTGAGAAGTACATATCATGTCAAAGTTGTGATTATGGTTCCTTATACATTGATGTGAGTGAGGTTGAGACCATTATTTTACCTCCAAGCACATTCTTCAAAAATGCACAATTAATTCAACGTTATCGAAACCTATCTGTAATTAACTTTCGCGCTACAAACGTTTTCATACATCCAACTATCACCAACAAACTTCTCCAAAAGAGAAAAGTTTCATTTGAAAAAATAGATTCTTTAAGAGAGATCGATTAATTGATTGAAATAAGATCAAATGTAATTAGTTCATAAGATGACGAAGAGAATGGAAGATTGATTTTAGTTTCTCTTTAGATAAAAAAAAATAAAGAACTCTAGAGTCCTTCATTTGTCCAAACTCTGTTCTTTTTTTCTGTTTAGACACGGTTGTCAAAACTTCGAGCTAGTTCTTATCATCAGATGAGACAGAGAGAAGGTTTTTCAATCAACAACTAATAGAAACCTAGAAAAAAAAAATTCTATAGCTCAGAACGTCACTTCTGTGAATGATTATCAGTTCTCTGCAGAACCTTTAAAAAGATTCCTGGAAAGCTTAACCCCTTATGTGGCGTCGCTATTAGTACTACTTCTGAAATAATATTAGGATCCGTTTAGTGTCAGATTTTTCAATTTCAATTAAATAGATCAAGTTTTTTTTCATCATACGTACTGGTCCAGCAACACGTGGATCTGTCCAAGTTGTTGTTTTATTCACTGAAAATAAATCAATCTTATAAAATTCGATGGAAAACATCGGTTCTTACAATGATCAATATAATACACACGACCATCAGGTAATGTTCGAACTTCCCAATGTTCCTAAAAATAATCGAATGAATAATCGACTTCTGATTCTTTTCCAATCTTGTTTTTCTTACTGGTAATGGCGCATTTGGATTGAGTTCACGTTGAGTTGATGGTATAGGACTTGGTTTACCGGTTCGAGGATCAATCTTAACGATAAAAACAAGATCATAATTAGTTAGAAAATAGGTTTTTGTTTCTTCTTTTTTTTCTTACCCAAGTTGTTCGTTTATTAATATGATCAATAAAAAATGCACGTTCATTTTCTGTTTTTGACATTTGCCAACCAGGTGGTAGTGGACCAAGATCATCTGTTGAAGCACTAGCTGTTGCAGTACGTGAAGCTTTTGTTGGACCTGTAGTTACATTTGTTCGCGCATTATTAGCATCCATATCATCAATTTGATGTCGATCGCCAACTTGTTGTGGTCGTTGGGATGCAGCAGTACTGATAATAACCAAAAAATAAAACAAAATGAAATTCATCAAAAGAGAAAACAAACTTACCTTCGTCCATTTGGACGAGTCCATGTTGTTGTACGATTATTATGATCAACATAATAAGTTCGACCATGACCATCCTGCCGTTCTATTAAAGACAGTCAAATATTAATAAACAAAAAAGAAAACAGAAGATTTCAGTTCATACGTTCCCATCCTGGTGGTAATGGTGTTTCAGCAACTGCAGCAGTTGGTTCAACTGTATCTTCACGATTAACAATTTCAAACCCAGACTACCGACAAAAATTTTTATTTATTTATCTCAAAGCAAAAGAAAATTATCTTACTTCATTAGCCTGTGTATTTTCATTTTCAGGTAAATTTGTTCCTGTCACTGATGGGTTTGGATTAATATAACATAATCCAATTGTTACACTACCACGAACACGTTGAAGAATGCTAAAATTTCTATTTTAAAAAATTATTCATTTTTTTGGAGCATTTTTACTTTCGCTTCAATAATGGATAATCTCTTGTTAACATTGATTGGCCAGGTGATTCATATGGAATATTTAAATTCAATTCAACAACAAACATACCAAGAAAATCATCTTTTGTCTTCAAAGACGACAAGAAGAAAGTTTTCGATTTTATTTAAAATAATTAAAATGTTCTATACATACAATTTTATTTTGATCATATACTTCAAATAGAAATCGATGTTTAGTTGGATCAACCTAATAATCACAAAAAAAAAATAATGTTTTCGTTTTTCTTTTTAATTATATCTTCTATACTCGGAAAGTAAAATCTTGATTCCACAATGGATTTTGTGTTTTTGGTATTGTACGTGTAACAGCAATATCTACTGTTTGATTACGATTTTCACGTGTTTGAAGTAAAATTTTTACATATGGATCATTTGATCCACCAAGAAAATCTCGCCGTTGTAAATCAACTCCTCGTAAAATTTTAATACGTAGTAAACGTGTATTACGTTCGGATGCATCAGCACCAAAAATTTTCTCTCTTGATGGTGTATCAGACATATATGTGTTGGTAAATATGTGAACTAAAAAAAAAAAATAAACAAATATGACTACAATTTAGCAGACTATTCGTCAGTAGTGATAATCATTTTTAAATGACACAATATAAATATAAGAAACAAAACAAAAAGTAATCATAGATATGTTAATACTAGAAACAACGAAGAAGAAAACGATGCGACAAATAAGAACTAAAAAAGAGTTATATCGTAAAGTACACAAGTGCAAGAAACCGACAAAAAAAGAATACGAGTAGATTTTTAACTTTTTTTTTTTTTAATGAAATGTCCATATGTTTAACCAATCAGAATAATAAGTGAGAATAGTTGTCGCTAGTTAACAAAGATAAAAAAAGAAATAATCTTCTTTTGGTTTGTTCGCAATGTTATATTGATGAATTGAAAATAAAGATGATATGATTGTTAATGGAAGCAATTATAAAAGTAAATGAAAAAGAAAATATGAAAGTGACATAACTTACATTTTTAATAATAAATATTTGTTTACTTGTCTTACAGAAAGAAAAAAAATATTCTTTTGAAAAAATTCTTGACGAACACAGCTAAATTTTTAAGGTTGAATGGCAATGAATGAGTTAATAAATATGAAATAATAACTTGACAGATGAATTAGTTTTGAGTTAAAAGCTACTTTTTTCTTTGCTAACCGAAGTTATTTTTTATTCGAATGTATACGTATGTAAAAGTCTCAAGTTTATTTGACTTTCTATAAAGTATTGAGTTTTCCTTTTTTGTGTAGATTTGCTTGAAGGTAAATAGAATTGAGGAGGCTCTGAGAGAAGAATTGGACATGAAGGGTTTCATTATTCTCTCCCACTCCTGATCATCACTCTTAGCACCTAGAGAATGGCAGCACGTCCTGCTGAAGTTTTAGCCTTGCTTACCTCTAAAAAGTATCGACAACGCTGAAGAAGAATCTGGCGATAGTATTCGGCCGTAACCACGTGGAGCTGGCGGTTGAATTCCTGCTTCACAGTTCCTATGATTTTCCTGAGTTTTCTAGTCAAAAACGATCCATATTTCTTGACCTGGGAAATTTTAAAAAAACAAAAAAAAACTTTACATGGTGCAGTTGATTTTGCTGTAAGATTATGTTTGCTTTAAAAGAGGGAAGAAGCTACATTCCTTAAATAAAATATACCATTGGAAAAATACCAAGAGTGCAATTATTTAAAACCTGTGCGTTACATATTCGGGGGAGATGATCATCAAAGGTGATATTTTTTCGAATGAATAGATCAAAAAGTGACTATTTAACAAAGTTTTCGATTGAATACAAATAAGTTGGGAGATAGTTTTCTTTAAGCCGGAAGGAGATCGAAGTTGGTACTTGAAAAATTTAAATTACGGGACCCAAATCAGAATAACTGGGATTATACACGAGGCGTGATTATGTGACTGAGGGTAACAGAAGACCTTCATTCTCTGACACTCACGCACTCTTGTTATCAACATGTATCAAACATCACTGACCATAGTACGTGCAATGCAAAAATTGTAAAGAAATCAGACCAAATATATGACTATTTCAGGACGAAGAATCTTAAATTTGGATCTTGTCGGATGTCGAATCCGATAGTAGGATATACTTAGCACCCGATGAAGTCATGCTGAATTTACATCTGGATATTAGACATTGTTTGACCTTCTCGTTATCATTGCTCTACCTCTACTCAATTTCTCTCGTAAAAGTAGTTGAAATTTAACAACTTAAATATCCTTCATGTTAACTTATTATTATATTCAATTGTTGAAAAGTAAATTTAAAATAAAGAAAGAAAATAGAATCAATAACTTTTGATTGGTTTCGTGCCGTAATATAATCAAAAATAAAAATAAAGTAAAATAATTTATACTTCCTGTTCGTTGAGTTGTGTAGCTTCTATTCTCACCGTTAACAGCCGCTCAGGAACGTGACTTAGGTTAGTGAAAAATAGTTTTGTGTCGTCATAAATGCTATTACAAATATGCTTTACATATTCTCTAGTACTCATAAAAACCAAAACTAGATACTTAAATACCATTTGATTTCTTTGGATTCGAGAAGTCTCCACTGTCGAAATCATTGAATCCTGTCAACGAAATCTAATGGTATACGATAATTAGAAACAGCCGAAAATTGAAGGATATTGATGGTTTCAGACTGCCAGATAGTTCAGGAATTCTATCAGATCCGACAGGGTAACATAGTAGATCTGAGGCAGCTTCTTCGTCCTCTTCTGTCCTGATTGGCGACAATACAGAACGAAAATTTTACTTCTGTTCTGTGGAGTCATCAGCTCTGACAACAACTATTTAATAAACTATATGTCTTATTGACAAAAATACATTTTTTAATCGTTTTTAGGTATAATACATGCAGAATACGTTATGAAATTTTACCAGCATATATTCTGATTCCAAAAATCCATCATGTCTAATAGAAGAGTTATTATTTTAATAGTCAATGAGTATTTTCATCATAATTGACTCAATGTCTCTGCATCATGGTTCCACTTGGGATATAACAATCCCATCTCATCCAATGGGATGCAACAAATAGCTCACAGATTTCATAGGACAAACATATTCTATAAAAATTTTTTTTTTTTTATATTAAGAACAAAATCGTTTCGAAACAGATGTCTTTCTTGCGTGCGTATTCGAGTGAAATGAGTAAGAAATTAAATTGTTTTTCTATTCTGTAAATGGTTAAGTACTGTAACCATTAGGATGCAATAAAACAAATAACAATTAATCAACATATAAAGTAACAATGCAGTTCGTTCTTTTGTACAGATAGTAACAGATGTTTCGATTCTGCTGTGACTTACAGTTGATACTGTATCTTACAATGTTTTGTCGTCTGTTGTTCAAGGTCAATCTGATCAACTTGATTAAATAAGCTTCGTCACTGTTGCGTTTTCTTCTATAATCACTTTATCCTTACCTTCTTGTGTTGATTCTCCATGAGCTTTTTGTGAGTTTACAACTGAATGAATTACTCGCCTACTAGAAAAATAGGTTTATCGACCAACTCATTAAAGCCACAAAGAATAGATTATCTTTGATATGTTGACAAGTTTTTAGTTTTTCAGCTAAGGAATCTCATATAAAACAAGGATTTGAACCGATTTCAGATTTTGTCAATTGTCAATCATTTTTTCAATAATATGCATTTAAACCGAGTTCTGGTACACAAGTATTCGACGCCCGTAATTGTGTTCAAAAGTTATCTCCTAACACAAGATAAAGCTCTTCATTGATAGGTGATGATGGAACTAAAATGAAATTAGAAATAGTTCACATTCATAGAGATAATGATATGTATTATTTCATTGTGAAAATAATTAAAAGACATGTGAACTTGGTTATGATAAAATGATGAGATACAAAATGAAAGAATATAAAATTTGATAGTATTAATGGAAACGATAGATGTGTACAGCATTTTTTTAAACAGATATTTGATGAGTGTGAAGTCTCATGATACTATATTTTTTTCATCTCATCTCACGCGGAGCCCTGCTCTGCATCATCTTAATAAACCTTTCAATCATTGCTAACAACCTAATACCTATCTTTTGTAAGAACACCGAGAAAATTTTGCATATCACAATGACTAAAATGTCAAACAATTGATATGAGATCATATGTATATTATGAATTAGATTATTCTATTTGGATTTTTAGGAAAAAAAACGTTGCCATTTTCAGATTATTGGACTTTTTGTAACTTTTTATGCAATAGAAATAGATTGAATAAAAAAGATATTTTATTTTAAAAAATGTAAAAAACAAATGAAAAACGATTATCAAATTAAAATTTAAAATCAATATTTCATCAATATATCACTATTAAATATTCATTCAAAGTTAATACGTGTACCATGTGTTTTTGGAATATCATTATTAATAGAAAAATTTGATTTTAAATTTAATCGATTCCAAACTTCGACCTCATCATTTTCATCTGGATATTTTGGATCACTAAAACCATTTATATGATGTCGTCCAGCTCCATGAATAAAAACACGAATTTGTTGTCGTTTAGTGATAGCCACAATTAAAAGTATCATTATTAGAAGAAAGAAACTAGTAAAAACGACTAATTGCATCTTGCTAAATGATGAATCAGAAGATGATTTGTGGTGTTTATGATGTTTAGTTGTACGATCGGTTGGTTTCAAGCTACTACTATCACTGCTACCACTACTCATGAATGAGGTACGATGTGTTGCTTGAGGCATTGTTGAACGTCGATATTCTTCCAATGCTCCACCTGAATTATTACTAGTAAATATATATGGATATTGTTCTGTAGGACAAGTTAATGTTTCATTTATATGCCAAAACCATTGTTTAGCACCAACAGGTTCAAGCATATTATTCCAAAGTGAAAGTGCAGCTTGTGAATGACCTTTGCCTAAAACAAAACACAAAGAAAAAATAATCATAAAATATATTCTTATGTGATATAAAACTTACCGCTAAAATGGAAACAATCTGGCGCAAAATAACTGAAATCGACTTCTTGATTACTTTTTAATGGTATTTTAGTTTTTGCCATGAATGGTTGAATAACAACAGTAAAATCCTCACGTTTATCATAACGACCTGAATTAACTAAATCAATAAGTAGTTGATGATATTGTGGTATATAATCATCTAAGATTTTAGCTTGTTCTGCTGTTGGAAAAGCAGCACATGGACATGTCCGTTTATGAAGTGTTTGACAAACAAAACCACCACTATTAAGTTCTTTTACACCACGAACATCAAGTACAAGGACAAGATTAATAAATGTACGTGGTAATGGTGCTTCATATAATTTATCAAGTGTATCGCGTACATAACTTACATATTGTTCTGGTGTATGTTTTCTTATATTTGGATCTTCACAAAAGCTACATAAATCATTACCCTAAATAAAATTATAAAGAAAAAACGATGATTAAATTAAATTAAGAAAATATTAATTTACGCCAATAAAAATTGTAATAACTTTCCAATCATTATTCCAATCACATAATTTTTCATTTTTCATTCGACTCATGAGTAATTCAGCTTGATAAGGCATATGGTTTGAGCGATCACCCGATTTAGCTAAACAAATAAGTATCGCCTTGTCCAAAAAAACCTCTCTTTTGAATAAATAAATAAATACTTACCGACATTGAGTCGATTATTTGTAGCATTTTGACCATTAAGAAATATAACTGATACTTTTGTAGAGAAACCTCCAAGTGCCGGATTATATTGTCGTAGAACATTGGGTACTGAGAGAACTTTGGAGTACGTAAAATCTCCACCCACCGACCAAGATATACCTATAGAAACAAGCCCAAACAATATTATGCAAAATAGAAAAAAAACGTCTAACCTCGATGTTCAAGTAATAAACCAACTGGAGTAAGTGCTTGAGCACCTAGCCCAGCTGTTAAACTATCGCCTATGGCACCAACACATTTAACATCACTTGGCCGAAGTCTATGTACTGATGTTGGAACATTAGAGTCTTTTGTAATAGGACATGGAAAATTTTCACGTGGGCTACCATAAAGATAATCTGGTTGAGAAAAAAGTTTGAATGACCATGCAGCATATTCTTCAAGAAACTTTTCATCTTGACTAAGTTCCTCAATATAATTTTTATAATTATCCACATCAAGAGCACAACTTTTGCCGGTAAAGAATAGGAGAAAAACGAAAGTAACAGTGATGAATTTCATCATTGTTGTTGTTTTCAAAGTTATCGCTGTTGAATACTTTGACTCTGTGTATTGATATAAATGAAACAACGAAAATATAATCTTTTCTATTCGACTATGATAAATAGATAAGAAAAATAGTGCTGATAATGATGATGATTTGACAAAAATTATCTTTGTGTAATTATGTATAGGTAAGAGGTTGCGACTATACGAAAAGTATGTTGATAAAAGTATTAAAAAAACAAGTAAAAGCTGATGAAAGAAAATAAAAGGTGTCACTTGCACGTGAAACTTCATGTTATATCAAAAAAAGATGCTCAGTTTAAATTGGAAAGTTCTAGATTTGTTTTTTCTTGATCTCATGAAAGAATAATGTTAAATTTCTGGTGTGAAAGCAGAGACCGAAACGGGGCAGTGATTCCGGGCGAGGAAGGTTTGCGACGAGGACGAAACGGGACGGAGCTGAAGTTAGATCTCTGAGATTCCCCGTGATAATGCTTCACAATATTAATATCCATATATAAACCGAAGATAGGATCAATTATTTTTTAATCTATTTGTCAGTTAACTCGATACAGTTTAAATAAATGTTCAGACATGTAAAACTAGAAAATTGAAAGAGAGAATATTTCCAAGTGTATATATTAGAAATAGATAAAATGTTTGAAGTATGACGAACGAGTTGAAATGGAATTTGTATAGTGTTACCTATTCTTAGTATGGTTTTAATAATATCTTTTCAGATTTCGTTTGATGCGGTTGCAGAGATTTCTATTTCAGTTCAAGTCAAATATTCCAAAATATGAACCAACCCCATCACTGATATAGATCATGTATCTGAATAATCGTTGTTATTGCTGATGATAAAAATCTCAGCATTACCGAGTACTATCTGCTCAATATGTTCGTGCAGATAAAAAAAATTTTCTGCTAAAGGTACAGTTTCTGTTGTATTCTATGTTTATCATTGATGATAAATAAACAATGTATGTGGCCGAGGTAATAGATGGCTGTCGATAGATTGTTTTTTCTTAAATTACATCGCATCTAAAATGTTGCTTAATCTTAATGGTGGTGCTGCTAACCTCCCCGGAAAATTATCACAGTTGTTCCTCAAAATGCTTCAACAATAGGACTAAGACTTCTTTCGTGTCCTCCCGACCAAAAATCATGGCGCAGTTACTAATTCAAGTACTATAATATAGAGAGCATTGTGTAGAATTTATTTATATGTTTATTTTTAAACAGGCTTTTTCATTTCTCTACAGTATCGATATTGTTTGATGCAAAGAAAACATCTACTGATAAGTATTTGCCTGAAATCGTATGGCATTATATTTACTTAGTAGCTTTCCATACTTTTTCAAAAAACTACCAAAAGGAAAGAAGCACATTAATTTCATAGGGACAAAGCAAAATTTTTCTACAAGACTCTTTTTTATCAAAAGTACATACTAAATATACTGAATTATCAAATCTTTACACATTTTAATGTCAACGAAAATATTTAAGTTTGGTTATTCAGTTAGAAAAGAAGCATTACTCTAGTGAAGAAGTAAACCTTGTGAAGCTTGAAGTTATGCGTCTGATTATGCAGAAAGTATTACTTTTATCAGTATAACGCAGGACAAAACTACTGAACAAAAGTCTCAATTCGTGGGCTGAGAGCGCATTGATACTGTTTTTCAGTTTTTCACGAAGAGACGATCATAAGTGTATAAACCTAACGACACAACAAGACTCATAAAGAAATTTTACATGTGTTACAATAAGAAAGAAATTTCTAAACTTCATCAGACTTGGAAAAGTTGGTTTTTAAGCGGTTATAATTTTGTAGTTGAGCAGTTAACGATTGTCTGGTATTCAATAATTTTGATGTAACAAAGAAAGACTTAAGAGGGAAGGTCCCCAACTTAAGGATGCCGTTCGACTCCATATTATGGCTACAAGGTATGTTTCTATGAGACTAAGAAAATCCTAGAATGATTCGTCCCCATGGACTATTGGTGAAGAGTTATGACTGTTTTACTGAATTTTGGGCCTGTGGCAAGGATTTTCCGAAAAAATCGAATTAAATAATTTCGACCCGAAATTTTGCCCATAGATCGATCCAATGGTTATTAGAATTATCTGGAAGTTTCAGCGAAAATGAATGTTTCTTTCTCAAGATATTGAATTGTCAAACAAACTCGATTTTTTGTGACCTGTCTGTGAAAACTGACTATTTTTTGACAATTCAATATCTCGAGAAAGAAACATTCGTTTTCGCTGAAACTTTCAGACAATTCTAATGACCATCAGACCTATTTATGGGCAAAATTTCAGGCCAAAATTCTTCAATTCGATTTTTTCGGAAATTCCTAGCCACACATCACAGGCCCAAAATCCAGTAAACGCTCATAACTCTTCACCAATAGGCTATGGGGACGAACCCTTTTAGGATTTTCTTAGTCTCATAAAAACCTACCTTATAGCATAATATGGAGTCAAACGGCGTCCTTAAGTTGAGGACCTTCCCTCATTAGTACTAATGTAAAAGAGAGTATGCCAATAAACTATAAAATTAATTTTATATAATTTAACATTAGCTCGAAATATTTTGGCTGTATAACTTGATAATAGCAGTCCATCAAACGCTATCAATATCCTCTACTGCATACATTACTAGCGTTATATTTTCATCAACATTTCATACAGCTACTACGATCAAACGCTAACTCAAAAATCAGAATTTTATTGTGCTTACTTGTATTAAAGTCAGGAATTGATTTCACTGAAGTAATTAATATTGCTTCATTTTTGCAGGCATACGAAAAAATTGCTGTATATGTGTTGAAATTAGCATGCCACATATACTAAAAGTCATGCAACTCAGCTGTTATTGAAAGAAAGTTATCGGTAGGAGGTGAAGTTATCAATGGAAGATTTTGTCAAGATCTAACAGCTGTCAACAATATTACAAGTTATGTAGGATAAAGCATGTCAAAGAAAACGACGGGTTGATCTCGAATTATTTTCTTCTCATGCTCTAATGTATTTTTCAATATATAGTGCAACAAATCATATGACGGAAATATATACATATCTCAGCAATACGTGATGATGTTGTGAGGAAAAAAATTGAGTCGGGAAGGGGCCGCGTAAAAAGAATTAAGGTCGGATCGGGGCGAGGCTGGGAGTCAACAATGTTCCCCATTTCGGCCTCTAATATATATATAGTAAAGTCTCTCTAATATGGGCATCATCGGAATTGGTCAAAAGTGCTCATCATACGAATGTGCTTATTTTTGAAAGATTTCCAGTTTCTTTTTTACAATCTTTAAGTATTGTGTTGTAATCGCTTGTTAGTTATACACGGTATTATTTTTCTTCTTTTCAATAACTAATTAATTGAACTTTTTTAATCAGAAGTGAATCAACTCGTGTTGACATGATTTGATGTTACTAACTGCTAGCACAAAAACTATAAGATGTTGAACCAAACACCGTTGCTCTTGTCCAATATTGTTCATTTTTTCTTTTAACTATTCACAGGTAGTTCATCTCCTTTTCCTACGCATTCTATGATTGTTTCTAATAACGCAATACATATAATATCATTTTTTCTCTTTCTGTACATAAGTAATAAAACATACATTACTCACATCACAGAAGTTGTTATTACGCATGGGACCAGAAGTAAACACTCACTACGTAGGTGGAGAAGATGCGCACATTTGAGGGACTCAATCCTAGCAAAATTCACTTGAACGGAATATAGACTGTCCTGTATAGGGAGGTTCTCACATTGAGAGGTTTTACTATATAAACTATATTTTCGAATGTTTATTTGTAATTTATTCAATTGCTAAAACTTTAAAAGAATTTCAGATGTCTTTTTAATCAAAGCTTTTCCCGACTAAATTCATCCCACTGTTTATCTATGTTGTCTGCTAATTATTTATTTTCATATCGATACTTATTAAGAAAAATATAGATCTTAATTTGATATTGAGTAATAACACTCTACCAGGCTAAAGAAATCATTTGTTTCTAAGTTACATCTGAATTCATAGTCAGCATCACATTGTTACAAATTGACTATGAAGTATATTTGAAGACTGAAGATTTACATCGATCGTGCTTTCTCAATACATGTGTGCATAACCATGGATGTTTCGAAGTCACCAGAATTGGAAGGAGGTCAGATGAGCACAAAATACTAAAACATTGGAAGTCTGCTGGAAAAAAAATGAAAACTTTTCAAGATACAGATGGTCACACACCCCTCTTGCCCATTCGGAATATCCCTGCCTGTAGCTTATATCGAACATAGGATTTTAAAGTATAATGAGTATTTTGCTTTGTAAGAAGTTGTGATTTCGTTATAAATTGGTGCATAACTTCAATGAATAAAAATCTTGTTTTTGTTTTCATCCAACAGTCATATCAAGGACAAACATTGAAGTCGATATATCCAGACTTCTGTTATAAATAATAAATTCAATTAAATCACTATCTGATTATTTAACGTGATAAAAGAGAAAATATTGAGTTTCAGTTAGTAGAATAAAAATTTCCCTGAGTAAATCCTTTTCATTTAGATGAAGTAATATAACAAAATTTGTATAACAAGATAATGTTGCTTGCTAATGTTTTAAGTTTCAGTCTGTGTTTTTTCTCGTAATGAATCAATCCTTTTCTTAAAATCATCACACACATAACTTGTAACACACCCTATACTTTCTTGTTGTTCTTATATCGTTAAAATTATTTACAAGCTCAATCAATATATCTATTACAACCTGATAATTATTCAACATTTTCCACCAATCTATTAGCATGATACTTGTATCCGACTATTTATTATCATCAACATGAGGCTTCTATGCACTATTCAAATAAAAAATTTCTTCTTATTTTTTTTCTTTCATATGAGTCTTGATAATCAATGTTATTTTCAGTATACGTCTCTTTATTCTCGCAGATTCTTTTTTTTTTCTATTCTAAAAGCAAACACCTGAAGAAAAATAATACAGAAAAAAGAATCCCAAATAAATTTCACGATATAAGAGAAAGTTAAGCAAGGAGTATATAAAAAAATATTTACCTTTAGGTCGTCTTTATAAAAGCATGCACAATCGTATTGAAATAACAAAAAATATAGCATCATGTCTTCTGCACACGAAGCTGCAAATGCTTTGCCTTCAAATTTTGATGTGAACGGTTTGACGAATGCATTTAGCAATCCAATACAAGCATTTCGTATGTTAGATAAAAATAATGATGGTCGTGTAACAAAAGAAGATTTACAATTATTATTACAACAATTTGGTATTAATGGCATGGCAGCTAAAGTTTTATCAAAATATATATTTAAACAATTAGATGCTAATGGTAATGGTACAATTGAACCAAGCGATCTTGTACATGCTAATGGCATACTTTCAAAGCTATTAAAAACAAAACAAGGCGGTGGAGCTTATTAGAAATAAAGAAACTAAGTTGAATTGATTTTGTTGATTGATTTATCTGTATATAGTAAAAAAATCACCTTCTTCAGTTCGTTTTTTCTTTCTTGTCATGAAATTTGAAATATTATCCATATTCTAGAGTACAAAACATAAAACCATAAGAGAATAAAGTTAATCATTTGATCTTCGTATTAAATTCTATAGCTATCGATCAAGTTTTAAGTATGAATGGATATCTGTTTCGTATTACTTTTTAGTAAAAAAAAAAAAAGAAGTTATTATCAAAAAATCAACTTCAGTTACTAATAAGATTTATTTAGCAAACGTTTGGGGTTTGCTTTGAATAAAAAGAAAACTGGACTGCTGATTGCAACTGAAGTCTACAATATTCGAGTAAATCACGTAGACAATATGTCATTGATATGACCTTGCAAATATTGTGTTAGCAAGCTTTTTCTTGAGCGTTTGTTTGATTACTTTTCATAGAAATTCAGCATACCATAATATTCTAAAAATAAAATTATGTTCAATATCAATATGTATCTTCGGCAACTAAAATTTGATCAAAATTTGATAGAAAAATTCATATGATGTAAATAGAATACAATTAGACAAATTGTTTTTATTACAGAGAAGTATCTTTAAATGAGTAATAGCAAATGGCAAAATATTAATAATTACTTTTAACATAGACAGTTTGTTCTTTCACTTTACAGAAAAAACATTCTGAGATGTATTATTTTAAATTTCTAGAGTAAATACGAACTTTGTGCAAAGAAAACATGCTATCAGATTGTTGATAGTTCATTCCTTTTTTTTCCTTGCTTCATTCATACGTTGACGACGTGCTTCTGGATGACTCATTAGTTTCATATTCGATTCAATTTCAGTTTCTTTTTTATTAATTTTATTAGAATGATGATTATTAGTATTATATAATTTCGGATATCGTATAAAACAATTTTGCATTTTCATAAATTCTATCATACATTCAGAACCTGAAAGAATATCAAATAACTATTGCACATGAATAATTTAAAGTACAACAAACTTCAATACTCAAGACGTCATGCCAAGAAAAGTATAATCAATATTGTATTTCATATAAATCATTACTTACATTATTAAATCAACAATAAGTAAAACGCTTTAATTTTCGTAGATGTTTTCGTATAATTCCCTTTATGACTTCTTCAGGGAACATTAATAAAAAAATTATTAAATTCTTTTTGAGGAAAATTCAAAGTACGGCGAAATCTCAAATGAAATCATACTTTAGTTGTGACCTTTCCTTTTTTTTATACATCGAAATTTGTCGCACGTGTCAAACTTGAAAGTTGATTTCAATTACTCAAGAACTAAAAAAAACAACTCGTCCACATAGTTAATCGTCTATATTTGTGTTGTGACTTACGAACCTGTAGCGTCTTTCCTTGAAGAGCCGCAAAGTCTATTCTTATTTAATGTTTTGTCATGACTGATAAGACCGTACAGGTTCGGATCTGTGGAAAAAGACTTATAGAAAGGGCGTAAAGTTAAACGGACCAAGAGAGTTTTTTGCATCTTTTCCAGCCGAAGCGATTAACTGGATGGACTCGATTTTTTGCATGCGTTTACCTTTTGGTTCTTTGTTACTACTTTGATAACATGAAAATGCAGCACGAAATTGACTCGAACAAGGTCCAATAGCTTGTGTACCCAAACATGGACAATCCCATAAAATAGTTCCATTAGATTGAACAGCACCTTCATTTAAATTCTCATTATATATATCAATCCATAATTGTTTTATATATAAATCATTTTCATTTGGTGTTATGATATTTTTATCAGCAAAAATAATTTTATGTTGTTCATAATTATTAGTTCGATTTCTAGTTTCACTAATTGGCATAATATAATTTCTTATAATATATCAAAATAATAATGCGCTCTTTTTAAATCATATGATTTTTTAAATGATGAAAAAATTAATATATCAAAATCAACAATGTCAATTATTATTTAATAATAATGAAATAGAACATTATCAAAAGCTTTATGATTCATTAAATCACAAACAATTGAATAATGACAAATTAATTTCAGCAGTAAATATAAACGAGAAAAAACCGATGATGAAAAATACAAGTGGCAATGATTGGGATACAACAATTCATCGAATTAATAAACATTCTTACATAGTTTCTATTGATAAATTACAACTAGAAAAAGAATTTCATTCAGAAAAATCAACATTAAAAGATATTCATACAGAACTTATACATAATCGAGAAAATCTTTTGACAAGTCAAGGATTTATTCATATAAAAGAATATGCTCTTGACGGTTATGAATGTCGATGTCATGAACATAAAGATGCATTAACTGATGACGAGATTAATAATAAAAAACATTTAATTGATTATAAACTAGAATTTTAGTGTTATACTACATTATCTAATTTTTATATTTTTCAAACAAGAATAAACATGGTAACCAAGAAAAACTTGTCTTAATAATGGCAACAACCTTTTTGTCATATTATTTCTTTTTCACTTTGTTTTTTGTATTTTTTTGCTGTTATTTGAATCGAATTCAAAAACTTCCTTGTTCTTTTCAATATCATTTGTTTACCGATTTATAATCCAATGAAAAAATAAATGTCTGAGTTCTTTTATTTTGTTTCTGCACAGTTTTTCTATAACATAAGTGTTTCATTTTCATTCTCCTGCATTAAAAAAACATGTCTCGAGAGTACTTTTCTAAGTTTTTTCTTCTATCTAGTTGTTGTTTTTTTGTCATAGATATATTTTAAATTTACTAATGTATTTTTAGCGTAAAGTCATAGACAAAAATTCATAGGTTTACTCGAACGTAATCTACGAAAAATAGCAAATAGTTATTTCAATAGTCCTCAGCATATGTTACAAAGCTGACATAGAAATGTTCTTTTAACCTTTCATCAACTATTGGCGACTGGAATTGCCAATTTTGTAAACATTACAGAAAATGCAGAACGCATGATATAAAAAACTCTTCACACATTGTGTGTAAAGAATTCCTTAAGGTATTAATTGACAAAAAAAATGTTTTTCATCATCGATCTTTCTTCAAAATATATGACTTGCAAAAGAGATGACTATAAGATTAGTAAAAAAATGACCTATTTTCTTTTAATTGTTTTCTTGTGACCCATGAGGAATATCTATGTCGAGGATATGCTACGTGATAAATATCGACGAAAATGGCTGCTATTTGAATGAAATATATTTCAAAATTTTCACATGAATTAGTTGATCAAGAAATTGTACGATATAAAATAGAGACTGAAGTATCATTGCAATAATAACATGAAAAAAATACTTGAAAACTCTCGTCTAAACGTTATACTTGTTAACATATACACATGAATAAGTAAACAGATTGCTGCTATTAATAAATACAAACATTATTTGTTACTATGTAAATCCTTCGTGTGGATTTTATTCATACTGTTGAATTTAAACAATAGCTGTACTTTTGCAAAATCAATGAGCTATTAACAAAGATAAAAATAGAGTTTTTCATATCGCTACCACGCCAATTGCAACTAGAGTTGTCAAACTATTCTGTACACAGAAAAGTGCATCTGGTCAATTTGGTATACTATTAGCCTAGTGAAGAGGTCAATACACTATTTCAATAGTCGTGTCATTAGAGACTTTTCTAGAACCATTATGGAGGCCGAAGTGTTAAGTTCAGTTATTTGAGGTTTTATTCCATGAGCCATGTTTCTACAATGTACTGAGTTTTAAGCTACCTCTAATGTCTTGTCAATTCTTCACTATTTAATAACTATGAAAAACTGTTTTGGTATATTATTGGATACAATATTTAATAGGCTATGTTCTGGTTAAAACTACTTTGTAAATATAACTATTTATAATTAATTAATGATAATTATACCAAAGTAATATTAATCAATAGTTATAGAAAAAATTCTGTTGTAACGTTTTACTTTTAAGTATATCAGTCAAAACAGCCTTGAAAATTGTACAGAACTTTATATTACCTGTGTCGAAACAATTGGTTTTAATAAAATAATAATCAAGTTAGTAAATTTTACTACCGTACTGTTTTGTTATTTTATTATAGTTGAATTGTATAAAGCAACTTGAAAACTTGAGTTTTAGTGTATTTTATAGAGCAGACTTTATACTTTTGAATAAGACCTAGTTTTCATGCATGTCATGGACTTTTCAGTTGGCATAATGATTGTAACTTGGTACAGCGTCCTATGAAAGAGAGACAGTTAGAAAATATCACCCAAAATTGTTCACCAGAAGTAAAGTTGTTTTATCGACTGAAGAGCGCATGACATAGATGAGAGTCAGATTGCATTCAAAACTGTTAAGTTTGCACAGTAGAATACACTAAAGTTCAAGTTTTGAAACTACTTTATAGAGATCATTCGTACTAAAACAACAGTGCCGTATAGCAATGAAATTTACTACATTGATTACTGTCATACTAAAACGAATAGCTTCGANAAAATTGTTCACCAGAAGTAAAGTTGTTTTATCGACTGAAGAGCGCATGACATAGATGAGAGTCAGATTGCATTCAAAACTGTTAAGTTTGCACAGTAGAATACACTAAAGTTCAAGTTTTGAAACTACTTTATAGAGATCATTCGTACTAAAACAACAGTGCCGTATAGCAATGAAATTTACTACATTGATTACTGTCATACTAAAACGAATAGCTTCGACACAACTAATATTCAGTTCTGCTCAGTTTTCAGACTCTTTCGAATGATATATTTAACAGTAAAAAGTAAAAACGAAATTGTTCTATAATTATTAATTATTACTAATTAGGTCATGAAGAATAATGATACTTAAAAATTAGTTTTTATCAAAATATAGCCGATTCAATTATGCATTGAGTCATATATAACAGAGCATTTAGTGATTATTGAATAGCAAAAATTGATAAGATATCAAAAGTGTCTCAAAATTTAGTGCATTGTAGCAAAGCGGCTCATGGAATCAAAACTCAGATAACTGTATGATGCCTTATTTCAATTTTTGAAAGCTGTTTTCACTTTCTCTTGATGGAAGTTTACAAGGTATAGGAGGTAATGGAGGCATAGAAGGTAATGAAGGTCTAGGAGGTAATGAAGGTATTGAAGGTATTGAAGGTGTAGAAGGTAATGAAGGTCTAGGAGGTAATGAAGGTATTGAAGGTATTGAAGGTGTAGGAGGTAATGAAGATATAGGAGGTAATGAAGGTATAGAAGGCATAGGAGGTATTGAAGGTATAGGAGGTAATGGAGGTATCGAAGGTAATGGAGATGTAGGAGGTATGGGAGGTAATGAGAGGAAGTTAAATTCAATCCTTCCATAAGCCTACAAATATTTACTGACGGTGGTAAGCGCTTTTCATCCCTAATCGACCTTTCATATCAGCGCCACAGTGTTGGGACGATAAGTGCCACCCGACAAGCCGCTACCCACGCACGTCTCTGTGTACAAAGTAATTGAAGTGTGTCATGTTTGCATTACCTCCATTAACTCCTATATCTCCTATACGTTGATCAAGAAAAAGTGGAAACACCTTTCGAACATTCAAATAAGCCGTCTAGCCTGCATTCAATGAATATATTCAAATGCACAACATAGATGGTTTTATGTAATTTTAGAAATTTAACAATAGATTATTAGGCATAAAAATATTCTTAATTGCTTTATTTTAATAGTTATTACAACATATTCTTTCCGTCTTCACCGATATGATATTACTGCTATTCAATCGTTATTGTTTCTTTATCGATCAAAGATAGATGATATTTGTTTTCATCAACTGATTTCATTCATCTTTAGTTTCTTATTTGATTTATCATTATCTCAATTCTCTTCTAAAATACAGAATTCTATAAATAATGATTGGACTTCGTCATGTGTTGATGTTGCCCATGCTATGCGTATTGTTGTTTGTCTCCTTTTTATATCTCAACATATCTGGAACTTCCATCACCGTATACGTTAACACATGCTTTCCTATTTTAAATAAAGATACTACACGAAAATTTCCTATCCAACATAATATCTCATTATATACACAATATTGTACTTCAATTGAAGCTAAACGTCAAGGTGAACAATATAGTCTAATACGCTCTCGTTCACCTGATTGGTCATCATGTTATACAGATGATTTTTTACTTCAGCTCTATTTAGCCGATTTAGATATGTTTAATGATAAGAACATGTTATTTTTCGATGTTGGTGCAAATAAAGGATATACAATTGTTACTTGGTTGTCACTTTGGATGCCACATCTCGGTATTAATCCTCAAGTTTTAGAAGATTATTTGCGAACCAAACTGAATTTATTTGATTGTGGTATATGTGGTGACTGTCAAAAAGAAGGTTTTTTAAAGTTTAACTCTAGTGTCCGTATTAAGAAGACTATTGAAATCTATGCATTTGAACCGCAACCAACAACATATGAAATACTGACACAAGTAAAAACATGGATGAATGCATCATTTCTGTACACATATCAACTTGCGTTAGGTAATCAAAGTGGAATTGGTGCTTTACGAAAATGTCCTCCA